>JAUIMM010000343.1:1200000-1655000 GCA_031769625.1 Taudactylus pleione | reverse complement strand
CCTGTGGCTGCAGTTGTTGTCCTACCTGATTCTTCACTCAGCCTGCTACACAGGCTTCACCATCTTGCCTCCCCCAAACCCGTGGTTTGTGCTTCACTGCTGGAGTGATTTATTTTGTTCTGACAGGCACCATCACCATCACCTGTCAGCTTACTATACTGGTGACACTGCTGGCCAGGTCACTAATTTTGGAATCTTCTCCTGTGTGAGTGTTTTTTTTTCTTTTCTTTTTTTCTTTTTTGTTCGTTTTTATTTTTTCTAGTTTTTTTATTTCCCAAATATTTTGTATTTGTGTTGAGGGCCTTGGTGCAGTATATGGTCTATTTTTGCTCGCTTTAAGATATGCAATCTGTATAATTTTTCAGATTTATTTCCTGTCCAATTTGAATTATGTCGGAACTTAAATTGTGTTCCTGGAATGTTGGGGGGATTAATTCTCCTATGAAAAGGAAGAAAATACTTTTATATCTTAAAAAAATGCAAATAGATATAGCATTACTGCAAGAGACGCACCTGACAGATAGCGAGGTTGTTAAATTGTCTTCAGTGGGTTTTACATCTCCAAGGCCAGGGGGGTAGTGATATTGGTCAAGAAAGAATTATCTCGCCAGGTTCAATCTAATATAGTTGACCCTGAGGGTCGACTATATGGCATTAATACTGTATTTGTTTTGTCTGAGACACTGGTGCTTTGTAATATCTATGCGCCCACAATTTATTCTAAAGTTTTTTTCCGGGGATTGTTGGCAAAGTTATACCCATTCATTGATTCTCAGTTATTGGTGGATGGAGATTTTAATTTAATGGTATTACCTGCTATGGATAAATCTCATAACTCTAAACGGATTCCCACTCCTCCGAAATTAGGTTTGCAATTTATTATTTCTCAATTAGGTTTAGTAGACAGTTGGAGGATGTATCATCCTACTGATAGGGACTTCACGTGCATGTCAACAGCACATGGTACCTTGTCCCGTATCGACTATATTTTGCCAACTAAATTTTTATTTTCTAAAGTATTAGATACAGGGATTGCACCTATATGTTTATCTGATCATGCACTTACATGGTGCACTATTGCAACATCAGTAGATGTGGGATCTTATCGCCAGTGGAGCTTCCCATCATACCTTTCTTCCTCCATTAAATTCCGGAATATGATAGAAGCGAAGTGGCAGGAATATGTTCATGACAACCGGGAACATGTTTCTAACCCTTTATTAAGTCTGTTTTGCGTGGAGAAATAATTTCTTACGTTTCCAAATTTAGGAAAGATATCTCAGCTTTATATCTGCAATCCCAGGAAAGATTAACTGCCGCCTATGTCAACTTTAAATCCTCCCCATCCCCTAGTAATAAAGACGCTTATATACAGGCAAACACTCAGTTTGAAGAGGTGTTGGCACAACAGTCGACTCGACATACCTTCTGTACTAATTTTCAATTTTATAAGCATGGGAACAAATCGGGTCGACTTTTGTCTAATTTAGTGAGGACTACACGTTCTTCCACTGTAGTCTCTGCTTTGAAAAAGTCAGATGGCACTCTAATTTATAAAGGTAAAGATATAAATGAAACTTTTAGAGACTTCTATGCCTCTCTTTACTCACAAGGTCCTATTGACGAACTCCAAAAAGCTGCTTTTTGGACAGATATTTCTACTCCATGTATTTCTGGAGAACAGGCTGAGTCCTTGCTTGCCCCTATTACTAAGGAAGAAATTTTGAAGACTATTGGGGGATTGAAGCCTCTTAAAGCCCCGGGGCCGGACGGTCTTTCCGGGGAATTCTACAAATTGTTAGCTAATAGAGTAAGTGACACATTGTGTTTGGTCTTCAATTCCGTCTTGAAAGAACACAGATTACCCTTATATTTTAATTCTGCAGTTATCAGAGTTCTGCCCAAACCCAATCGAGATCCGGAGGATCCGGGATCATATCGCCCAATATCACTGCTGGATGTCGACTGCAAATTGTTAACTAAGATCTTGTCGGATTGTTTGAAATATATTTTGCCTACTATTGTTTCAAGTGACCAGACAGGATTTATAATGGGTCAGCATTCGGTAGTCAATATTCGGAAAGTGCTGGCAGCTGTACAAGCTCTTGGTTTCCCAGGTAGTTCTAGGTCTCATGCGATAATTTCTATGGATGCCGAAAAGGCTTTTGACCTTGTCACTTGGGACCACCTGTTTGAAACATTGAAGATAATTTGGAATTCATGATGAGTTTGTGTCAATATTACAAACTTTGTATCGTGACCCACCTACACAGGTTTCCACTAATGGTTACTTGTCTACCCCTTTTGAAGTTCAGAAAGGCACCCGACAGGGTTGTCCTCTCTCACCCCCGTTATTTGCACTAGCCCTGGAGCCTCTTGCGATAGCTCTTCGCCAACATGAGAGATTTAGAGGGATTTCTATTGGGAAAGTAATGTTGAAGATGTGTCTCTTTGCGGATGACATGCTCTTGTTTGTGTCAGATCTCCCAAACTCTGTTCCTGCTATTTTGGCATTGCTGTCGCGATTCGGTTCTTTTGCTGGGTATAAGATTAACCTACATAAATCGGAGGTCCTATATATGCATGATTCAGGGTCCCCGCCTCTGTCTCTTTCTGCTACATGCTTGGATCATTTCTGACTGGCCCAGCAAACTATTAAGGATCTTGGAATCTATAGCCCGGCTAATATTGGACATTTGGCGACACCTTCCATTATTTCTCCTGGGCAGAGTTACATTGTTGAAATCGGTTATATTCCCTAAACTGGCCTATCCTATTCAAATGTTCAAATGTTCAAATGTTGCCAATACGATTAACCTGTTTTGATATTACTCAAATTACTCGTCTATTTTTTAAGTTTTTATGGAGGGGTGGGAAACCACGTATATCTAGAGCTAAGATGTATTTTGGGAAATCTGATGGTGGATTAGCTGTTCCACATGTCTCTGCATTCACCAATGCAGTATTTTTTTGATATATAAGCGATTGGTTGACGGGTTGTGAGGCATATACCCATAAATCACTGGAGGAGGAAATAGCTTCTCCCTATTCTTTATCTGCTCTACTTCATACTCCCAGATCACATCTCCCACCATTAGTGCAAAATAATATTCTATTTTTTGACACTTACCTAGTTTGGTTACAAATAAACCGAAAGCATCACAGGCGCCATACTGTGTCTCAGTATAACACGTTCTGGGGTAATCCTATGTTTATTCCTGGTCTAGAATATGCTGAGTACCTGGCCTGGAGAGTGAGGGGTATCGCTGCCATTCGTGATGTGTTTGATGCAGGGGGCGAAATTTATTCTTTTCAGGATTTGAAGTCTACATTTCTTCTTACTAATAGAGATTTTTTTATGTTTTTACAACTTTGTCTCTTTATACAATCTTTGCCCCCTCCTATGTTGAGGGAGGAAGATAATGATATTTTACGGCCCTTATTTAATTTATCCAATACTGGGTATTACAAGACACGGTTGTCAAATCCCTATTTGCTTCCTGCGACAGCTGAGGCGTTATGGGAGAGTTGCTTCCAAAATTGGTCCTCAGAAATACCACAGGTAGATTCCCCCACTGTTCTATTAAAGCATATAGAGACTTTAAGAATTCTCCATTCAGCCATTTGGCAGGAAGTGCATATTAGGACCATTCATAGGGCATATATGTCCCAGAGTCATAGGAAACATGTTGTTGAGGAGGAGTCAGGCTGCTGCCCGAAGTGTAAATTTTCACGAGCTACTTTCTTCCATAATATGTGGGAATGTGGGAAAATTAGGAAATTTTGGGATAAGATTATGGTATTTCCTCATAAGATATGCGCCTTACATCTTATGAAGGACCCATTGGCTATGGTATGTGCTAATTTTATGAATTGGGACCTGCAGGGTCGTAGGATGGAACTGTTGCCCTTTCTTACGGTGGTGGTAACTGTGGCGAAGAAAGCTATCCTCCGTAACTGGACAGTTTCCACAGCACCATCTCTTCAAGTAGTTAAAACTATTTTACTAGAAAGGGGTAGTTCGCTTTTACGCTAAATGAGGTGTATATATCGACTCCCTGGATTCTGACGCTAGAACACATATAATGAGATTATTTGAGACTACGAATTGGTCTCTACTTCGTAATTTGGAGTGATGTTATATATTTAAGTCTTTAAATTCTATATTTATGGGTTAGGGGATAAACTTCCTTGTCTCTTGAAGAGGAACAATGATATTTCCTCCAGTGTAGGAGTATCCGATTAATGGAAAAGGGTCAAGCTGCACCAGGGTTCGGGGGGAGGGGTGTATGTGTTTATTTTTATTTAATTTTATACATATATATTTTGTTTTTGTTTTCTGTTATTATGATTCTATTTGAATTATATATTTTATCTCTGTGCCTTTGTTTAACAGTTATATTTGACTAGTTATATCTTCCAAAAAATGTATTTGTTTGATGTTGCTCTTGAACTGTGTTTGTTTGCACAGTTTGCAGTTCTGTATATGTGTGTATATGGATTCATGCAATATATCTGTATGTTTGTATAGATATACATGTATATGTGTGTTTGCACTTGTGAGTATATAAAATAAAAATAAAAATTGTTTTGGAAAAAAAAAAAAAAGAGATGATGTGTGCGGTGGTTCCCACCCTTAATCTGCACCCAACAACATTTCTCACAAAGGGCTCTATTTACTACAATCCGCATACTGAATGCGGATTGTAGTGTGATATTACCGAGTGAATTCGCATTGCGAATTCAGGCAATATCACAGGGATTTACTATAAATCCCTTGCAGGGACAGAGCTTGCGATAAAGCTCTGTCCCTGCTAATCCCATCCGCACTCTAGTCACTGTATTTTCAGAAAAAATACCGCAACTAAGAGCCCGCTCATGCACCGACCCACCGTCGCTGCTACCCCCACTGACGCTAAGCCCTGCCCTCCCGCGATTGCAGACCCCCGCAACCCCCCCCTCCCTTCATTACACTTACCTGCATCCTCCTGGCCTCCGGTGATCTTCTCCGGGCTTCCCGATCAGGTGATCTCCCATACTGCACTGGGACCCGATCACCTGATGACCGGGCAGCAGTGCACTGTGGGAGACCAGCTGACCAGAGAGGAGCCATCACCGGAGGCCCGATCACCGGTCCCTGGATTCAGGTAAGTAAAAACAAAATGTTTCAATTTTTTTTTATTTTTTTTACAGCAATCAACTTGCAGTCTGTTTAGACCACACAGCTGATTACTGGTACCGGCTCCCGCCTCTGCTCTCCCCGTTAGAGCAGAGTGGGAGCCCAGTAACCGGGGGAGACCCTGGATAACGCCACCTCCAGGTGGCGTTATTATCACAGGGCTTCCCCCGGTATTTTTTTACAATTTATTTTTAGTAACTCTAGTCGGATCACATTTCCCATTACAGTTATGGGAAATGCGATCTGCTTTACTAAAAATAAGTGATACTAGGGGTTGGAGTAGAATTTTACTAATTCTACTCCAATTGCCCTGTAATAACTACAGGTGAAACTAAAATAATGTGAAAAGGGTGTGAAAACACCCTTTTTCACTTTATTTTAGTCAAAATAATGTTAATAAATAGAGCCCAAAGACCTGTTTCTCCAACTGAGTGCAAACAATTTCCAGTGGGTTTTTTTGTGTAAAAAAAACAAAGCCATTAGTGCAAAGAAATGTGTAAAGTGTGTTATCCTTCCAGTGTAAGTGACAGTGTGTGCGGTGGTGTCCCACTGTTCATCCGCACCCAAAAACAACTATCAAGTGTATATAAACAGTATGTATAAAATTTATTTTGACCAAGCACGCATTATTCATGTAAAAAAATCTATAGATCTATGAACAGTAAATAAAATAAGTAACATAAAAAAAAGTAAAAGCATTTTAGATACAAATTATAGTGTTGCATATGCTTTCAATGTAAAACATCTTTTCTGCACACTTTATTTAAAAGATAGTTAGACTTTGCATACAGGTCAATAACGTAATTATATCACATTCACTGTACATTTTCCAAACAAAAAAAAAATCAATATCAGAGTTGAGTTGTGAATTTTTCTATATGTACAAAATCTACTACGCACACTTTAAAGCTGACATGACAGGAAGTCGAAGTGGAAAAACTAAAATTATTAAAACTTATCATTTGTACTAGTGTTGATTTGTAACATACATTATAAGCTAGTTTTTAAAATATTTGAGCTGTGAGGTTTTCAAAATTGACTGGAGATGACTGGATATTAATGTTCTTGCAGTGGCGTAAATTCATCCAGACGCCCAGAGGCAAGTTATAATTTGGTGCCCCCCCCAAAAAAGGGAAAATAAATATGGTGCATCTATTTATCTATCTATCTATCTATCTATCTATCTATCTATCTATCTATCTATCACATATGCACAAAAACACTAATATAGAATAGCCTTAAATGGAGTGAATATATTGTGGGCAATGGAGGAGGTGCCCCTTTATTGCGGTACCTGGAGGCAGGCGCCTCCATTGTCTCCCATAGTTTTGCCTCTGATACTGTAGGAACAAAAACAGGCGTAAATTATATGATTTTAGCTGTTTTTTTTAATAATTTTTTTAATTTAATTTTTATTGAAGCATAAGCATTATACAAAGAGCAATAAAATATATAGACTGAATAGTACATTGCGAAATGAACTGAAAGGTACACTTAAATAAAATGTATTTTTTTATCAGTTTTTAAAGAAATCCAGATCCAAAACCAAAACACTTGAGGGTGGTTTTGGCAAATCAAAACCTTTGAGGGTGGTTTTGGCTAAACCAAAACATGGGGTCCGTGCACTAGTTGATATTGTTACCTACATATCTCCAGCACAACCTAATGGGTTCATGCACAGCCAATCCATAGCCTATCCAACAAGTTTTACTTTACTTACAGTTTTCAGTTTACAGGACCAATACGTGTACAATGATGACTAGTCATTTTCACTGTACTATTTATGCAAATCAGTGTAATGCAAGTTCCCCTGTGAGTCTTATTTCAATTGGTTAGAAGGAATATCACGCATTTGTATGGGGTAGTCGTAAATTTTGCAAATATCTTCAATATGTTGGACTTTGTGGACACAAATAAATGTAATTATATCTTCATGTTCTACATCACTATAGAGATGAGTAAAATGCAAAATGTATTGTTGACTTCCTCCCACGGCGCTTGGTCATTATAAGGATGCAGAGGACATTCAGATAACTGCATTCCTAATTGCACAGGTGGGCTATTAAATCCCAAGGAAAGTAAAAGGAAAGCTTTCTCAGAAACGTCTGTTCATGCTCTAACTCTTGTCCTGTTTAGTGGTTCTCAAATCTAGTTTTCATTGACTGGATAAGGTTACCTGATGACAGGAAGGTCAATCAGATTAACTCAGCAATTGTGCTCCAGAAGGAGACGTTAAAGCAAAGTTATGATTCTCCCTAAATTCCAGTAAAAATATTCTCATTAGGTGACTTAAAAACCTAAAGTGATTGTAAGATTTAAAGTGGAAGTAAATCCCCCCCCCCAATATATATCACAGGGGCTCTGCACGCACCAAAATAACTAACAATGATAATAAACAGTGGGGGCTGGAAGCTTAAATGCAATGATAATTTCATGAACCAAAACCCCACTGTTTATTATTATTATTATTATTATTATTATTATTATTATTATTATTATTATTGTTAGTTATTATGGTGGGTGCAGAGCCCCTGTGATTTCTATTTAAACAATGTGGTCACATACCATGTTGCACCCCAAATCCAGGAATGGTGAGTGCCGTGAATTAGAGCTTATATATATATATAGATATAGATATATATATATATATACACAGTATATATATATATATATATATATATATTTATTTTTATTACATCTCCAACAGCAGTGCGGCACTCAGGCTCCGTATAAAGACTCAGACATGGTGACAATATCAACGTTTCAATTTATGTAATAAATTGTCTTGAGGATACATTGTAATACAAATGTTGTTACCTTATAAAACCCACCACCATCACCATGTGAACCTAATCGGCGTTCTCCGTTGTTCCGTCTGGTCGCGCACCGATGATGTCACCAGGGCCTGCCGATGACGCACCCGTGTGCCTCGGAACGGCGCACACCACGTGTCAAAAACAAAATAGACCCATCACCTAGCAACAGGACACAACAATAACAATATTATTAAAAAGCTTTTCTCTAATCAAAGCATCCATTATACTAAAGGTCTGATATATTAAGCCGCTCAACTTACACAGATCATACCAACTACGTATCTCAACAATTTGTACAGATCACATAGTTCATAAATTCTATCAATAACCTGAAAGAACATCCTTAATCATGTAAATATGCACAGGGTGTATCTGGAGATGTTCCATTACTTACTTATCCAAATATTGCATTTAATACGGTTAAGTTCTAATGTATGATAATACATAATAATAATACTACACTACCTCATCTATACACAATTGATAATGAACTCATGCTTCAATTGTTGTGCATAAAACTATATGGAGACTCATAACTCACATATTGAAGCCTCATATGAAATCGGAAGGTGCACCCCAGTCTATCTAAAGGGACCTCTGATCTAAACCGCCAGGTTCAACATTGTTACGTGATCAATTATACAATCCAATATATAACTGTATCAAATCACTATGCAGGGAGATCTCAAAGAAAACAGGACAATGGTAGGTTCTCATTCAGCCCTCTGGGAGCTATTACATCTAGTCTAAATATCAACTCTGCCTCCCATTTAAGTAATATCTTATTCCTATCCGCTCCTCGTATTAACGGGGGGACATGGTCAATCATTCTGTAACGCAAAGCTGTTAAAGGGTGATTGCATTCCAAGAAATGGCGAGCCACTGGTTGCTCACTACTCTTTTTAATCAAAGCTGCTTTAATAGAGTAGCGGTGAACCGCCATTCTCTTCTTAAATTTCCTTTGGGCCTTCCCCACATAGGATAAGCCACAAGGGCAAATAATTTGGTAAATGACATAACTGCTATCGCAGGTTAAATGGTGTCAAATCATATACCCTTTTCCAGTATGTGGGTGATTAAATGTATTCCCGGGAATTATAAACTTGCACGTCATGCAAGAGCATCTTAAGCACCCCATCTGTTTAGATGCTAAAAAATTTTGTTTTGATTACATAGCTTTCTTGGAGCTATAGTTCATCTTAACCAATATATCCCTTAACTTTTTGCCCCTAGAATAGCAGGGCATGATCTCCATATTCCTCAGACCCAGATCCTGATCTGAAGTGACCATGGGCCACAATTGCTTAGAAATTTTATTAATCTCAGGTGAAAGGACATTAACCCGAGTTACCCTTGCTGTTATCGACTTTTGTTTCTTTAGACAAAAGCTCTACTCTATTCATTCTGAGTACGTTATTCTTAGTGTGTTCTAAATGTTTTCTATTGTATCCTCGTTCTACAAATTTTTCTATCATTTCATCAATTTGAGACATGGTTTTACCAATATCGTTGTTTATTCTATGGACACGGATCATCTGAGAATAGGGTAAACTCTGTTTCAGATTTCTAGGATGGGAACTCTGATAATGGAGTAAAGTATTGTGGTCTGTTAATTTGCTAAATAGTGTAGTATCAATGGCGTTCTCGCTCATCACATACGTGAATTTGCCCGGACAAGATGTATCATTATGTGTCTCCATTAAATCTTTAAAGTCTTGTTTAGAGCCCTTCCACAAGATCAATAAGTCGTCAATAAAACGAACATACAACAACAGGTTGCCTTAACCTCTAGGTTCTGAAAGAACAATACATCTTCAATGCAAAACATATAGGAATTGGCATACGCTGGGGCTACCGATGAGCCCATGGCGCAGCTGGTTAATTGTTGATAAAATACACCATCAAACATTAAATAATTATGAGAGAGAGAGAGAGAGAGAGAGATGTGACTGATCCAAGTCACTACATTCAGTCAATAATTTTTGTACTGCCGCCAAACCCTCCTGGGGGATAACGGTGTACAAACTTGTTACATCTGCTGTTATAAACCAAATGCTTTCACTCCTTTTCCAATTTATATAGGAGTGATGTCGTATCTAGTAGAAATTGGGGTTTCTCTTGTATTAATGGCTGTAGAATAGAATTTAGTAGTATGCCACTGGTTGAAAAAGGGACCCTCTTGCCGAAATAATCGGGCATCCCGGAGCATGGGTTTCATAATCAATTGTGTATAGATGAGGTAGTGTAGTATTATTATATATTATTATACATTAGAACTTGACCGTATTAAATGCAATATTTGTATTAGTAGGTTATGGAATATCTCCGGATACAACCTGTGCATATTTACATGATTATGAATGTTCTTTCAGGTTATTGATAGAATTTATGAACTATGTGATTTGTACAAATTGTTGAGATATGTAGTTGGTATGATCTGTGTAAATTGAGCGGCTTAATATATCAGACCTTTATATAATGGATGCTTTTCATTAGAGGAAGGCTTTTTAATAATATTGATATTGTTGTGTCCTGTTGCTAGGTGATGGGTCTATTTTGTTTTTGACACGTGGTGTGCGCCGTTCGGAGGCATGCGGGTGCGTCATCGGCAGGCGCTGGTGACATCATCTGTGCGCTACCAGACGGAACAATGGAGAACGCCGATTAGGTTCACATGGTGATGGTTGTGGGCTTTATAAGGTAAGAACATTTGTATTGCACTGTATCCTGAAGACAATTTATTACATAAATTGAAACGTTTATATTGTCACGTGTCTGAGTCTTTATATATGGAGCCTGAGTGCTGTTGGAGATTGTGAGTACTGAAAAGTGTGGTGGCACCGGGCCAAGGTAATACCCTTGCTGAGAGTGCCGGATTATTGGATTCTGTATATTTATTTTTATTTATTTTTCCATTCCACCATGTCATCTTTAGGTTATTTCCATTAATATATTTCCCTAATTAAGCAGTACTGAAACAATAAGTAAATAAGATAAGCACACCTGTAACACTCATTTGGGGGCCCTGTACTGAAATATGTGGGGGAGAAGGAGGGGTTGGCGATCCCTACCAAATTCTCCCTTCTCTGCTCTTGTGTGTTGTACTGGTAAAAAAAAACCTCTTCAGTTACTTTTTTGAATAGGGACACATAAACGTGTCAAAGCACTGTACCAAGGTCCCCAATTCCCTTCACCCCATACCTACTTTGTGCATTCAGAGACAGATTAAGACCACATGGAGTCCTAGGCAACGCCACCTGTTTGCCGATTAAAAAATGAATCATAAAAATGGGTTAGGGCAATCTGGTTACCTCTGTGCCTATTGGGCTTTAAAGAAGAAATGGAGATAGAGGTAGGTTAGTGCACTGGTTTCACTTACTAGTGAATAATATAGTGCGACCGGAATAACATGAAAACAAATACAAACTCACTAATTATGGTTGTCGTGCTCATCCTACTATACATCAGTGAGTATAACCGTTGTTATGAGAGATATGTATAATAGTATGTCCGGTGCTGCTTCCCTAGAGTTAAAATATCAAATTTGGAAATTCAGAAGAGCAAGAAGACTCTGTTTTTGGGGCACACTTACAAATAATACTGATAAAATTAAACTTTTAATGATATTAATAAAAAACAAGGCCCACCCAACAAATTTAGACTAGACCACATATTAATAATACATATTCACTTATAGTGTACTGTGATAGCGCAGGAATATTTGTATGCCTCTATATTAAATCACAGGTAGAGCAAATACAATATTAGTCACTTGTATGTTTTTAGTTAATATCTGAGAGGACAGAGAAGATAGAAGAGGCACATATGTTATAGAGGTGATAGGTTTTTGCTTTTAACCATGTACCTAGGTAGTAAAAGGATAATGAGAGCACTTCATCATATGTAAACAGAATAGTATGCTGTTCACATGCATAATTGAAAATATATAATTTCACATATACGTATTATTATTATTATTTCTCTGAAGTTCATTTGGTGATAATATTTGTGATTATATAGAGGCATGCAAATATATTCCTGTGCTATCACAGTACACTATGGGGTCTATTCATCATGAGAAAATTGTCAGCAGTGATAGTTATGTTTTGAACTCGCTGTGAGTTCACTGAACATTCATCATGCCTCATTAACTATCACTTAGGTAAAGCTGCTCTTTCAGCTTTTCGGAAGTGTGATACTTTTCCCCAAAAGTTGTGGTATGCCGTTACTAAACTCTTCCTTTCCTCAAAGTGTGCATGTGCAGTGTACCATCAGTAGTTTAGAGGGGATCCCAGTTGGAGGCCAATATCTCAGCTCCCCATGGTCTGCTAGAGCTGCCATTGGACTTAAAATGTAGAAGGGGAGCGGGGCTATTTTGGGAACCTGCGGCATGTCCATGCCACCCAGGAAACTGGAAATATCACTGGTTTAAGTCAAGCAGGGACTTGAAACCAAGAGCTTGGGTGAGGACACCAATAGCCTTTGGTTTGAAGTACCTATCTCTGCATCTTGTGAGCTCCTGGAACTGCCCTTCATTTTTGACATATCACAAAATTTATCCCAAAGCTGCCACTGATCATATCTGCCACTAAAGACTTAGGGGTCTATTTACTAAGCAGTGTTAGGAGACAGAGTGAAAAGAGATAAGGTTCCAGCCAATCAGCTCCCAACTGCCATCTCACAGGCTGTTTGAAAAATTACAGTTGGGAGATGATTGCCTGGCACCTTATCACTTTCTTATCACTTTTCACTCTGTCTCCTAACACTGCTTAGTAAATAGACCCCATAGCTTCCATAGGTGCAGGGGGTGCAGCTGCTTAGTGCCCCCTGCATCTAGCGTTCACCTCAGAATAGTGTTCTATGCCTGCTGTAGGGAGGGGCCACATCACACCTCCCAGCATCACCCACTCGTGGCCATCTCGTCCGTTTTTGACTGTGGCACATCTACTGTCATCCCTAAGATTGCCTACCATCTCCTCTGGCACTCCAAGTCCTGGCCACCAATGTCTATGCAATTCCTCTTCTGCTTACCTCCTGCTGTGCGTGAGACTCAGATGGCAGTGAGAGCGCTGCTGAGCTAAGCCTGACAGACAACTCACAGGAGGTCCTCCTGTTCTCCTGATGAGGACTCTGGACAGTCACTATATTAAATGACAGTATTGCTCAGGGCTGGCACATAAAGGGGCATGAGGAGGATCAGGGATAGCACATGAATGGACATAACGGGGATATAGGCTGGCACATAAAAGGACATGAGTGTCTCTGGGACACATAAAGATACATGAGCAGGTTCTGGGCTGGCCCATTAAAGGAGACATGAGGGTATCTAGACCAGTATAAAAAGGGTCATGTGGGTCTCTGAGGCACAGAAAGGGGCATGAGAGGGAACTGGATTGGCACAGAAAGAGGCATGAGGGGGCTCTGGGCTGGCATATAGAGGGGCATGAGGGAGCTCCGAGTCAAATGAAGGAGAATGAGGGGGATCTGGGATAGCATAGAAAGGGGCAAGAGGTGTGCACTGGGATCGCATCCTGAGGGGGCTCTGGGCTGGCACATAAAGGGGCTTGAGTAACTCTGAGACATATAGCAGGGCATTAGGAGGATCTAAGGCATATAAAGTGTGGCTTTGGCCATATAAAGTGCAGTTTTGGCCACACTCCAGGCCACACACCTTGTCCGGGAATAAGAAAAAGAAAAGGTGTCATGTCTACCCGTCACCAAGCGCTGCAGAGCAGTGTTCCTTATCTACAGCGCAACATTGATGTCATACTTCCCAGCATTCCTTGTGCGCCAGTTAGGCACTGTGGGTGGAGTACCTGGATTCGAGATTCAGCAAAGAAGAGAGCAGAGAGACGGACATCTGGCTGAAGGTGAGCTGTGCTTTTAGTCACTGTCTAGTGATACTGAAGCACAAGTGCTTGCATGAAAACCATCATTTAAAGAAAAAAATGTAAAGTTATTGGTGTCATTAAGCATAACCTACGGGCAGCACTAGGTGATCCCAATCTGGTGGAGCACTGCTGAGAGAGTTGTCTCTACAAGTTATCGGTGGACCCTTCAAAGTTTTGCTATTGGGCCTTCAAAATTCTAGCTATTCTCCTGCCTTCCACTCTCCCTCACTCTCTCGCCTTTGCACTACCATTGTCTGCCCTCCTGCCCTGCTGTCCCACCACTCCAAGTATCTCACAGGATGAACATCCATGCTCATGACACTCAACCTATTGACAAATCTCTCCTCTTATGCTCTCATCACAACTCATGGCAGTATCGCTGATCCTGTAACCATCACTGGGCTCTGGATCTTCACTGATTGTACTCAGACTCCCATGGACACTTAGGGGCAGATGTATCAAGCCTTGGAGAGAGATAAAGTACAAACCCAACAGCTCCTACCTGCCATTTTGCAGGCTGTGCTTGAAATGTCAGGAGCTGATTGGTACGTTATCTCTCTCCGAGCTTTGATAAATCTCTCCCTCAGCCTTTGATTTGTTCCGGTGCATTTGTGTCTGCCACTGCAACCGGTGGCAAGGTAAAAACATTCTTTCTGCTTTGCCATATAACGAACAGGTTCCCAGCTAAGCAATGAGGTTCAGAAGGGATTAAGGGGTCTATTTACTAAGCACTGTTAAGAGACAGAGGGCCTGATTCAGACCCGCTCGCGAGCACTGAGCGCCCGCAAGCGGGTCGATTGTGCCCAAGTGCGCACAACGGAGGCGCCTCCGTCGTGCGCATACGCGAGACCCGTATAACGACAGCCAAGCCGTTGTTAAGGGTCTCGCACCAGAGGGGGCGTGCTGTCGATGGTGATTGACAGCACGCCCCCTTTGGTGGGCGTGCCGGGGGCGTGGCTGCCCAGACAGAGGCGTTCCCATGGGAACGCCTACCGTCTGGGTCCGGCCCCACTGACATCACTAGTGAAGTCAGTGGGAGTGCGTTTAGCTCTGATAGAGCCAAAAGCACTCCTGGGCTTGCGGCAGCGAGACCCTACCGCAGGGTCTCGTCGCAAGCCCGATGGTCTTGACCATCGCGACCATCATTTTGGCCGCTCGCTATTGCTGTGGGTGGGAGCAGGGACGGCCCTGATTCAGAGCGAGCGCTCTGAATCAGGGCCAGAGTGAAAAGTGATAAGGTGCCAGCCAATCAGCTCCCAACTGTCATTTTTAAAACACAGCCTGTGAGATGACTGTTGGGAGCTGATGGCTGGCACCTTATCACTTTCTTATCACTTTTCACTCTGTCTCCTAACACTGCTTAGTAAATAGACCCCCTAAGACTGACACTAACAATGGAACTATTTAACTAATAGGACAAATTATTTTGCCGCACGAAATGTAAATGTGTAAGTGAATTCATTTATATAATTGTTGAGAAAATGACTGTGAACCTGGAATGCATTGTTACCACGTGTACTTGTATATTCCAGAAAGAATAGAAATATTGTTTTGGTGGCAATAGCATGTCTATATTAGATATTAAAATACAAAACATACATTCCTCAGACAAGTTGACAAGCACACAAGTGTATTACATGGATCTGAATCCTCACATGGCGGTCGGAGACAGCAGCTGTGTCAGAGAGATGAGCACAGCAGTCTTGGACTTTGTAAAAAAAATGAAAGATCTCCTGAAGTCTCTCTGGAGTAATAAAACATTTTTTTTGAAGAAAAAGCTGAAACTTGTTTTGTCTCCAAGAACTAAAACAAAACCTGGTGCTGTGAGAAATTAACTGCACAAAGAGGACCAGCATGTGGAAATTCTGTATTTGGAAAGGAAGCCCCTCAGGTTTTATTGTGTTTTTTTCACCTTGTGCAAGATGGGACTTCAAATATGTGACTTAATAAACCATGGGAAGAACGCACCATAGTCCTCTTGGTGTCCAGCTGCAGAACAATTAGGCTGGAATGCCGATTGTACGCAAGCACATCTGACAGCCAACCACTGACTTGCGATTTGCAACATGTAGACAAGGTCTGTTCTCGATTAGGTGACTTTAGTGCTGCAGTAGTTACGCTTTGCTTAATGCAGAACACTCACAGCTTGACAATCCCAGACAAAACAGAACTGCCATTCTCAGGCCCAACTTCCGCAGAGCTAAAACGTTACCCACCTGCATGAGCCTCTTCCAAACTTTTCTTTAAAAAAAAAAAAAATCAACAGTCAGAGGTTTCAGATTTTTTCCTGATTTATATCAACCCATACTACTTGTGTCTGCAATATGTTATACACATTAATAGAAGTGCACTATATACAGGCTTCTGAAAAAGATACCCTTACAGAAAGCATTCACTTAGAGTCAGAATACTTAGATAAATCTGCTTATGGTATCAAGAATTAAACTTGGAAAGTGTTTATCAGTGGAATGTTCACTGCTATTGATACTGATTAGTTGCTTTGCAACCAAAACTTTATGTAGTATTCACCTCCCAGACTGTAGTTGGGGTACTGATGTTTGCGGCTATTTGGGGATATTTGTATACTTTTGTAGGATGAAAGTACAGCAGAGATAGAATAGGACATTGCCGGGCCCCGTAGCAAAATTTGGTGATGACCCTTGCTCTGCTCTCTGTGGCTGCTATGGGCCCAGAGGTAAGATGGGTCCAGCAATGTTGTTTGTAGCCACACTGCGCATGAGTCGGACCAACGCATGCACGAAAGAGAAAGCCGCATTGCCCATGGCATGTAGAGGTCTTACCCCCCTCATAGGCAGTAGTTCAGCCATTGATGTGCTGTGCAGTATATACAGTATATTATAATGAAAGAATGCTGAGGTAAGTATCTATGTTTAGGAACTGTTTTATTTAGGATGGTAGCACATTTCATATAAGCCAGTGTACCAGACCTGTCTGTGTGACTCGTTGCCACCAGTGGTTTTACCAATTTGTCTTGGGGCTCCTTTTACCACCAGTAACCTGTTGTTACTGACCACTGGTGCTGCCACCAAATACTTAACTGACTGTTAGGTTAAACTGCTCAATGCTGCCGTCACCAGGCTTTTTCACTGGCATCTGAAACAACTTACCTCTGGGTGTTGTGCATAGCTGCTGCTTCTGTGGTGACTGGGGGGGTCTATTTACTAAGCAGTGGTAGGAGACAGAGTGAAAAGTGATAAGGTGCCAGCCAATTAGCTCCCAACTGTCATTTTTCAAACACAACCTGTGAGATGACAGTTGGGAGCTGATTGGCTGGCACCTTATCACTTTTCACTCTGTCTCCTACCACTGCTTAGTAACTAGACCCCTGTGTCTGGTATCTCCTTGTGACCTGGATGAGGACTGCAGGCATTGACTCTGGGTACTAGGTTCCACACAGAACAGCTGGAAAATGGGTTACAGGGCTTGTTTTATCTACAGTAGGTCACAGAATTTCAGCAGAGGTAGTGATCATACACCCAGAAGGAATTCCTGAATGCCACACCATACTCTTTACATGAGGATCTACTGCCCCTTTTATATAGTTCTTACAAGTGGTAAACCAGCCCCTTGCTCCTTTTAACCAATCCAGATGCATTCACTTGTTTTGCATGTGAATCAGCCGGGCTGTTTTAAAACAGTTTACCATTGCCCTCGTGTGGCAGAGGTGTTGTTTTTTTCCCCTCTGTCCATGCACTGGCAGAGTGAGGGGGTGCTCAACTACCTCTCCACCATTATGCAAAAGTCAGGGCGGCAAAATGTAATCTTAATATTCCCCACCCAAAATACCTACATGAGATCTGTTCTAGTTCCAAGCCGAATTTTGTCTCCAGAGGGTGTGTGGCCATATTCCGGGTAAGCAGTCTTTCTGCTGTTGCTGAAGCTCTTCAGGAGGCAATGCAATTAAATTTAGGCAGCACCATTACAAACCGCTCTGGAGCCAATTGTACTATGGCTGCTGACTGGGGCTACAGCCTGGTGGTGACATGCCGTTGCTTGGCTTAGGGGGCGCTGCTGTGCTCTTTCACTGAGCCACAAAGAATGGGATATTCCCTCTATCACCAGAGTGCTCCAGTTCCTGAAAATAAAACACCAGCCCTAGTCCTCAATGGGCCACAACAATAAGTAGAAATATTAATATTAAATACAATACAAATGTAATATTTTCACACTACGCTCACACTGACACCAATTTCTTCATCCCTTCAGCGTTGGAGATGAACCTTTCTCGCACTGCAGAGCCTTTGCCTATCCGTTGTGCCACTACAGCCTCTTGGCAAAAGTAATGTGTGAAATCTGTATGCACTGCACAAACCTACTGTCATTACAGCTGATGAGAAATGACCATCGCAGGGAAAAATGTCGAAGATATCCACACATGATAGCTGATGTTACGCTAAACAGTAGTGATGGTTATCCCAAGACAAGATAAACAACCGGGATAGTAAGTGCACAAATTGTGTGTGTGGGGGAGGGATAATCTGCTGCTCTCACCTGACAGCCCAATCACAACTGGAACAGACAAGGTTCAGATAGGACAGAGGGCCCAATTCAGACCCGCTCGCACGTTCAGACGCAGACTGCTGATGTTTGCATTGTGCGCATGCATCGCAGTGCGCGTGCGCGAATATGTCCGAGCGATTGGGAAGCATTCACTCGCTGCGCATAGACAGCCCGGCTGAATGAGTGACTGGAGAAGCCGTTTGTGGGTGGTGACGGGTTGGTCGATGAGAACGGGGGAGTGCTGGTGCGAACGCAGGCATCCCCTAGCATCTTAACGCAGTTTCAGAGGCGTGCATAATTAAGATGTAGCGTCATAGTACACGTCACTTGGCTGATTTTTACACTGAAGTGCTCACAGTGCTAGCGGTAGGGTAGGGTCAACCACAAGTGCTGCATATGCATCCGATGGTACTCGATGTTACCGATGGTTGCATACACTTCCTGGGGATGACGTGCGCAAGTGGGCGTCTTAAGACAGGCTGGTGGGCGTCTGCATACACAGAGCGATCGCACACCAAGACATAGTGGGCGTGCTAATGCCTTGCCGTGCGATCGCCTGCCTTGCCAGACTTGCATACGCTGGCTGCGTGCAAACGCTTCTAGCAAGTGGGTCTGAATCGAGCCCAGAGCTTCCAGCATTTACTGTAACAGGTTAGAGCATCTCACAAGAGTGCAGGCTGAACACCAGTGCACGGACTGTGTACAATGCAGTCTAGGAATAAAAACGGTCCACTCCCCCAATCTGTACTTTGACGCCTTTGATTCAACCAGTGACCAACAGCAAACGGAAAGTGGACATTTGAGCCACAGTCATGAGACTCAGAAATGGTGATGTCACTTTTCAGGGACTGAAAGGCAAAGCCATGCCCAGACTCCACTTCAGTAAAAAAAGTGCAGAAGTTTGTGAAGAAAGCGCAGGAACCCAGTGACCATCTGGAGGTTCATGAGTCGTGACAGACAGGTAGATTAGAGCTTGTTGGTTTATAGGTCAAATTGTTACTAAGATGGTAACTTCAGAATAGACATGGTTGGAAAAACCGTGGAAACCATGAAGAGTCATCAATTTGATAGAAGGCCCAGATACCACCCATCTTTTTACTAGTGACTGCAATATCGTCACAGCAGTAAAGAATGTGGTCAAGCAAAGATGTAGAATGTGGACAACATGCACAATAGTTGCCATTTCTGAAATGAAACATGATCTGCCCAATGAGAGCTAGAGTAAAACAAGTAGGCACTACTCCCTTAGTGGATTATTTGGAGATAGGTCCTAGTTACCTACTCACCCGGCATTGGTACAGTAGGTGACAAAATCTGTATGAGTTAGTATCTGTAATTGATGTAGCTGAGATGTCGTAATTTCCAGTTTCACTATTCAGAAACAGAGTCTGGTATAACAGCTGCATAATACCTACCTTTATAGCTGATATTGAAGAGGTTCTAGTAGAACAATGGATTTTAGCGTAATTTACAAAGTTCCAGAAATGCACATGCAAATGGCAAATGTGGTTTCATCCCTGTTTTGTTACAGAATTATGTTATATAAACATAATACTTTTTATGGTAATTATTTGTCAGTAAAAGTAGTTTAATTGTTTAGAACAGTGCTTTTCAAACTGGGTGCCATGGGGCACTGGTAAGGTTTGGTTTTCCAGGACCAAAACAATATGGCCAATGTGATAGGCAAAACCAGCGCTGGTGGCTGCCGATCATAATACATGTGGACAAACATAAGCACAACCCTGCCCACCACCACATAACTGACCCTAAGGATGACAGATAAGCACAACTCTGCCCACCACCACATTACTGAGCCTAAGGATGACAGATAAGCACAACCCTGCCCACCATCACATAACTGACCCTAAGGATGACAGATAAGCACAACCCTGCCCACCACCACATAACTGACCCTAAGGATGACAGATAAGCACAACCCTGCCCACCACCACATAACTGACCCTAAGGATGACAGATAAGCACAACCTTGTCCACCACCACATTACTGACCCTAAGGATGACAGATAAGCACAACCCTGCCCACCACCACATAACTGACCCTAAGGATGACAGATAAGCACAACCCTGCCCACCACCGCATTACTGACACTAAGGATGACAGATAAGCACAACCCTGCCCACCACCGCATTACTGACACTAAGGATGACAGATAAGCACAACTCTGCCCACCACCACATTACTGACCCTAAGGATGACAGATAAGCACAACCCTGCCCACCACCACATTACTGACCCTAAGGATTACAAATAAGGACAACCCTGTCCACCACCACATAACTGACCCTAAGGATGACAGATAAGCACAACCCTGTCTGCCACCACATTACTGACACTAAGGATGACAGATAAGCACAATCCTGCCCACCACTACATTACTGACCCTAAGGATGACAGATAAGCACAAGTTACTTCATTTAAGAATTATGTCTGAAACTTTTGGCCTAGGACTGTCATGGAAAAAGTGCTGATACTCTATGATGCTGTGATTCAAGAAAGTTTGGGAACAACTACTTTAGAAAATAAGGAAGTCATATACTGTATAACCCTAATAAAGACAATGGGCCTGATTCAGCTCGGATCACAATTGCAACACATATCGGCCAATCGTTGTGTACTGCGCATGCACCGCACTGCAAGTCCATGGCGATCGCGCTGCAATTAAGCACACAGACAGGAATCCATCACAGAGTGAGTGACAGGTTGTGAGCATTTCGGGGTGATGACAGGGGATGGTTACAGAAACGCAGACGTGCTTGTCCGTTTGAACGTTGTTGCATGGGCGTGTATAAATTAGCCACTATGATTGCCTACGCAGCCTGAGTACTCACTGCGTGCAACCAGACTTGCAATTTCTGAGACAGGTCAGACCTGCTGTAAATGTGCGTGATGGGCTGATGTTACTGATGTATACGCAGGACCGCAAGGTATTACGGATGTGAGAATGTAATAGTGGGCATCTCTATGCTGGCTGAGCACTGGCATATATTAGAATATTTTCGCAGATGCATTGCGTGCGATTACGCAATTGCTTTCCATGCTGAATCAGGCCCAATGTACCTACATCCCTTAAAATTCACATATAAGTTTACAGCTACACAAAGAAGAAAGGGGGATTTTTGTGAGGATGTGTGAAATTATTTTATGCTCATATACACTGTTAATTTCCTTCTAAAACATCATTTCCTTAAGCGGGTTTCTTGAGGAGTTGGATGTAGTAACTTCATTTCATACAGAGGCGCGTTTGGCATCACAGTCTTCAACATTTAGTAAAGTGTAACATAGAAACAGAATTTGACAGCAGATAAGAACCACTTGGCCCATCTAGTCTGCCCCATTTTTAAATATATAGTTGCCTCAACCCTTATTGATTCTTACTTCTTCTGAATGATATCCTTATGTCTATCCCATGCATGTTTAAATTGCTCTACTGTCTTAGCCTCTACAACCTCTGATGGGAGGCTATTCCACTTGTCCACTACCCTTTCTGTGAAGTAATTTTTCCTCAAATTTTCCCTTAAACTACCACCCTCCAGTTTCTGAACTTGTTCTAATACTTATCTTTCTTTGAAGAATGTCTCCATCCTTTACCTTGTTAAAACCCTTTATATATTTGAACGTTTCTATCATGTCCCCCCTTTCCCTTCTCTGCTCCAAACTATACATATGAAGATCTTTTAGTCTTTCCTGGTACACTTTGTGATGTAGACCTTGCACCATTTTAATTGCCCTTCTTTGTACAGTCTCTAATATATTAATATCCTTCTGTAGATATGGCCTCCAGAACTGAACACAGTATTCGAGATGAGGACGTACCAATTACCTATACAGTGGTATTATCACTTCTTTCTTTCTACTACTGATTCCTCTCCCTATGCAACCAAGCATCTGATATGCCTTCCTCATTGCTTTGTTACAATGTTTGCTTGCCTTTAAGTCACCTGAAATAGTGACTCCTAGATCCCTTTCCTCTTCAGTAGTTTCCAGTATAGAGACATTATTACTATATTTAGTCTTTTGATTTATGAGACCCAATTGCATGATCTTGCATTTTTTGGCATTAAACTGTAGTTGGCACGTTCTTGACCATTCCTTTAGTCTACCTAGATCATCAATCATTTGTTTTACCCCTCCTGGTGTGTCTACCCCATTGCATACCTTTGTGTCATCTGCAAGAAGGCATAGTTTCCCTTCAATACCATTTGCAATATCACAAATAAAGATATTAAAAAGCACTGGTCCAAGTACAGATCCCTGAGGTACTCCACTGGTAACATTTCCCTCTTGAGACTGCATTCCGTTTACTACAACTCTCTGTTTCCTATCCTGCAGCCATGATCTTATCCATTCAACTATCTTTGTATCCAATCCCATGCTTTCCAGTTTATTTAAAAGTCTGCGATGTGGAACAGTGTCAAAAGCCTTACTACAGTCTAGATAAGCTATATCTATTTCCTTAGTCACCCAGTCAAAAAATTGAATAAGATTTGTTTGACATGATCTCCCCCCAGTAAATCCATGCTGTAACCCATGCTGGATTTGAGATAATCTACGACTCTTTCTTTTAAGAGTGTTTCCATCAATTTCCCTACTACTGATGTAAGGCTCACTGGTCGGTAGTTGCTTGCCTCTTCCTTGCTTCCACTTTTGCGCAGTGGGACAACATTTGCTTTTTTCCAGTCCTCTGGAATTACTCCAGTAGCTAGTGACTGGTTGAATAATTCTGTTAATGGTGTTACCAGCACCCCTTTAATCTCTTTTAGTATCCTTGGATGTATCCCATCTGGCCCCATTAATTTAGAGAGTTCTGATAGGATCTTCTCCTCTGTAAATGTGCTTGTTCCTATCTAATTTTTCTGATCACACCTGCAACTTAACTGTGGTCCCCTGCCTCTCTCTCAGTAGTGAATACTGAACAAAAATAATTATTAAGATGATCAGCTATTACATTATCTCCCTCAACAAACTCTGGCCCTCATTCAGAGCCGTACGCTCTGAGCAGAGCGCACGCTCTGAATGAGGGCCTGGCTCCATGAAAATGGAGCGTCCTCCTGGATGCTCGTATAGCTGAGGGTCACCACCCACAGGCTATACGAGCGTGCATTGTGATGGCCGCGATGGTCGCGACCATCGAAATTGCGAGCCGGAGCCTGCGGTTGAGGTTTTCAACCGCAAGCTCCGGAGTGATTTTGGCTCTAACAGAGCCAAAATCACTCCCACTGACATCACTAGTGATGTCAGTGGGCCGGCTTCTGACGGGAGGCGTTCCCGTGGGAACGCCCCCGTCAGGGAGGCACGCCCCCGGCACGCCCACCAAAGGGGGCGTGCTCTCAATCAACATTGACAGCACGCCCCCTTTGATCGGGCACAACGAGCGAAGGACTTTCCTTCGCTCGTCGCGTCTGGCGCATGCGCACGACGGAGCTCCCTCCGTCGTGCGCATGCTCAGTCCATAACATCGACCCACTTGCGAGCGGACAGCCGCTCGCGAGTGGGTCTGAATCAGGCCCTCTGTCTTTCTGTCTTTAGTCTTTTTATTCCACCTTTTGTTTTTCTCCTTTCACTTATATACTCAAAAAAAGTTTTGCCTTTGCACATCTGATTACTTTCTTAGCCTCCTTCTGCTTTACAAGATACACCTCTTTGTCCTCATTATTTTGCGTCTGTTTGTATTTCCTAAAGGCCATCTTTTTTGCATTCATAATACTTGCTACCTCTTTCCCAAACCACACTAGCTTCCTTTTTCTTGTGGTTTTCCTAACCCTTTTGATACAAAGGTCTGTTGCCTTTAATATTGCACTTTTTAAATTTTACCACCTCTACTGCACTCCTTTCAAGTTCCTCCTCTCTGCCAAAGATTTGCTTACACATCTTCCCATCCCTGCAAAATCAGCCTTCCTAAAATCTAACACCTTTGTTTTTGTATGAGGTGAGTCAGTATGTGTCTTTATTCTGAACAATACTGCTTGATGATCACTGGATCCAGGGTGTTCACCCACTTTTACAGATATTCAGTCTCCATTTGTAAGCATCAAGTCTAATATTGCGTCTTTCCGAGTGGGCTCCCTCACCAATTGCTGGAGGGGGGGCTCCGTGAAATGAATTCAGGATGTCCCCTACTTCTAGTGGAACTTGCCACAGACACCTCCCAGTTTATATCGGGTAGATTAAAATCTCCCATGATTATAACCTCTCCTTTTAATGCCTCTCTAACAAGACTACTCAGGGGACCCTGCTCCCTTTGCTTTGTCTATGACTTCCCATATATCAATATTTGGTTTATCCATGATAGGGGTCGATTCAATTAGTCGCAAGTAAGTGCCGCACTTACGGTACCTCCGTACTCGCAGACTTTTGTTTGCAGCCCCATAGGGCTGCGTACAAAAATTCACGAGTCCAGGGGTGAGATCGTGTCTCGAGGAGCTCGGACACGCGTCCATTTGAATTGACCCCTAAATGTTTATTTATTTTAGGGGTGTGCACCGGCCACTTTTCGTGTTTTGTGTTTTGGTTTTGGATCTGGATCTTTCTTCGTGTTTTGGATCTGGATTGGTTTTGCCAAAACCACCCTTCCGTGTTTTGGGTTCTGGGTTTTGTGTTTTGTGTTTTGGATCTGTATTTTTTTTAAAAAGCATAAAAACAGCTAAAATCACAGAATTTGTGGGTTTTTCTGCTCCTATGCTATTATTAACCTCAATAATCTTAATTTCCACTAATTTCCAGTCTATTCTGAACACTGAACACCTCACAATAGTGTTTTTATGTCCAAAAGGTTGCACCGAGGTAGCTGGATGACTATGCTAAGCGACACGAGTGGGCGGCACAAACATGTGGCCAATCTAGGAGTGACACTGCAGTGGCAGACAGGATGGCAGTTTGAAAAACTAGGCCCCAAACAGTACATAATGCAAAGAAAAAAAAGAGGTGCAAGATGGAATTGTCCTTGGGCCCTCCCACCCACCATTATGTTGTATAAACAGGACATGCACACTTTAACAACCCAATAATTTCAGCGCCAGGGTCTGCCACACGACTATGGCTGAAATTATTGGTTCGTTTGGGCCCCCACAAAATAAGCTGGCAATTAATCTGTCCCTGCACAAACTGGCTCTACGGAGGCAAGATGTCGTCCTCATCCTCCTCATTCACCGATTCCTCATCCTTTCAGTGTTGTGTACATCCTCATCCTCACAGAGTATTAATTCGTCCCCGCTGGAATCCACCGCCACAGGTCCCTCTGTACGTTATGGAGGCTGGTCTCCCTGGAAGAGTTGATAATTAATTTTTATTAACATCATCTTCTCCACATTTTGTGGAAGCAACCTCCTACGCCTTTCGCTGACAAGGTTCCCGGCTGCACTAAACACTCTTTCGGAGTACACACTGGAGGGGGGGCAACTCAGGTAAAATAGAGCCAGTTTGTACAGGGGCCTCCAAATTGCCTCTTTTTCCTGCTAGTACATGTACGGACTGTCTGACATGCCTACTTGGATGCCGTCACCGATGTAATCCTTTAACAGACAGACGCACGCTTGTCGCTGCTGCTTTGAGGATGCAGGTGCGGCTACAGCCCACACAATTCACAAAGACAGAAAAAAAAGAAGAATTTTTTTATTGTTTGTGGAGCGCACTTTGAGGGTTACACCACCCTTTAACAGACAGACGCACGCTTGTCGCTGCTGTTTTGAGGACAGTATCATATGCAGTGACAGTAGACTTGTCAGAAATTGTTGGCACATCCTTCAGTCCGGACCAGATGTCCAAACCGGCCCTTGACTTATGACACAGGCGCACGCTTGGCGCTGCTACTGTGTTGATGCACGTGCGGCTACATCGCACACAAGTCACAAACACAGAAAAAAAATTGTTTTTTAATTTTTGGAGCACTTTGGGGGTTACACCACCCTTTAACAGACTTATGGGACACAGGCGCATGCTTGGCGCTGCTCCTTTGTTGATGCACGTGCAGCCACAGTGCACACAATTCACAAACACAGAAAATATTTTTTTATTTTGTTTGGAGTGTACTTTGGGGGTTACAGCCCCCTTTAACGGACAAGCCAGCCGGCCCTTTACTTATGGGACACAGGCGCACCCTTGGCGCTGCTCCTTTGTTGATGCACGTGCAGCCACAATGCACACAATTCACAAACACAGAAAATATTTTTTTATTTTGTTTGGAGTGTACTTTGGGGGTTACAGCACCCTTTAACGGACAAGCCAGCCGGCCCTTTACTAATGGGACACAGGCGCACGCTTGGCGCTGCTCCTTTGTTGATGCACGTGCAGCCACAGTGCACACAATTCACAAACACAGAAAATATTTTTTATTTTGTTTGGAGTGCACTTTGGGGGTTACAGCACCCTTTAACGGTCAAGTCAGCTGGCGCTTTACTTATGACACAGGCGCACGCTTGGCACTACTTTGTTGATGCACTTGCGGCTACTGCGCACACAATTCACAAACACAGAAAAAATATACATTTTTTTGCACTTGGGGGGAGCACCCCTGATGGACAGAGCACCCCCTGGACAACACTACAGCACCCCTTTAGGACTGGGACACTGCACAGGACTTTGGAATGGACACAGCCCCTATGGACAACTGACGGCACAACACAGTACAGCCAGCCCCTATGGACTTTGGAGGAGTGGACACAGCCCCTATGGATAACAGCAGCACAGCGCAGCGCAGCACAGCACAACACTACACTGCACTACACTACACAGCCCAGCCAGCCCTAACTCCCACCCTCCCTCTTCACTGTCCACAGCCGAGTGAGAAAATGGCGCCGACGCGGGTACCTTATATAGGTTCCAAAACCCGCGAGACCTGGAAGGCAGGATGATGATGTTTTGCCTCGATTTCAGATCCGAGTCAGGCGGGAAAAGTCGAGCCTGACTCGGATCGGCCTCGGATCGGGGGGGCTCGGATTTCAGAAATCCGAACCTGCTCACCCCTAATTTATTTGAGACAAACAGGGCTTTCTTTCACTAGCCAATTAAAATATATTTAAATGTTTACAACACGCACAAAGAAGACAGATGATTTAATGGCTCAAGCATGTGCATTTTTACTCAAGGGATTTAAAATAAAAAAGTATTCTGGATAAAGTGGATAAAAAAATAAAGATTTACAATGTGCAGATTTGGTCTTTGTAGGCTGACCATAATAAAGTAGACCATACTTGCCTAGATTTCGGATCTTACCTCCGTGAGATACCGGAGGGGAAGTTCAAAAGGCATGAGTGATTTGCATTATCATGGCCATGTACCGCCCTCCCCCATACATTGTATATTCTCCAGGTAACATTCCCAAATGCCCCAGTAAGAGTGCAACACCTTATTGTGTATGTATATATATGTTAATGAACATTTATACAGAGTACATTTATACAGAGCACATGAATACACATGTATACAATACACTGCACATTTCACAAGCCAGTAAAAGCACTGAATACATATGAAAACACAAAAGGATCTACAGGAACATCTGGTGTTTTACACCTATATTTTACACAGTCATTTTTACGTATGATGCAGGGGAAAGATCGACAAAGACAATCTCATAAAAGAAATTTAGATTTCTCCGGACCACAACTTAAGCCACTTTTACAGCACCTGCAAAGCGTGCCATGTGCCAAAAAGGAGCCAGGATCCAGTTACTCTTCACAGAATACATTTTGTTTAGTATAGAATTTTCCCTTTTTTATTTTATTTTTTATTTAAAGAACAAAGATCTTTTTTGTCCATACAACTGATCATAATTATGGGACTTGGTAAGTTTGCAAGAGCCTTTGAAATATTCATTGTGTAACCTGGAAACAATTTAAAACGAGTCATCGTATTAGTGCTTTTTGGAGGTATGCAATAAACTGATGCTTTAGTGCCTTAATCACATGAATTTTACTCAAGGGATTTGGAACCAAAAATTACTCTGGTTTTGCTGGCTGGAAGAGGGTAAAGAGGAAACGTGTTTCATAACAGAAGAACTTGTGCAAAAAAAAAAAAATAGTTGTAAGAAAGAGAAAGCTGTTATAAGTAGACTTTTACAAGATGACTGAGTATTATACTCTTCCTGTACAGACATTCTGGGGTCATGTGGAAATCACAGTGCAGCATCAGCATTCAGCTGGTTGACGCAACTGGCAGACGAGCAATATCTGTTTATCATGAAGAAACCAACCCGGCCTCAATGCAATATAAACAGTTCTTACTGTCTTGCGGTAAACATATTTTTCTTTCATAGTCATTTCATTATTAAAATGAAAACAACTTTTTTGTAAAACAGATTATGTCAGGTATAACAATTTTATTAAATAACTTGCTGCTGCCCGTGGCTTCACCCAAGATGAAATCACTTCTGCCAACCTTTTGTTTTATTTGAGGTGTTCTAGTTGTACAGCTTTGCATAGGGGCTCTGTAGCAGGAGTGGCCCTCGTGACCAGCAGTGCCTTCACCCACCAGTCACACCAATGTCACTGTGTGCCCTGTGCACAAACTGCACAAACTGCTATGTAGAGTATCCTATTCAAGTGGGGTATGGTATAAAATATCGACAATGTAAAGGTTGGCACCAGATGGACAACATGCAATAGGTTGACAAGGACAAAAGGTCGACATGGACAAAAGGCCAAAACGGTTGTCTTTTCTTTTTTTTTTTGTAATTGAAACCTAATCCTAACCCTAACCCTGCCCCTGGTGCCTAACCCTCCCCAAAGTGCCTAAACCTAACTCAGCCAAAACCTAACCCTCCCCTTAGTGCGTAACTGTCCCCTCCAGCTGCCTAACCCTAACTGAGTGCTGAAAAACCATAAAAAATCATGTTGACCATTTTTGGGTCGGCCATATGTGTGTAAACCATTTGAACCTGGCGACCTTTTTTACATGACAGATTGCATTTCAACCATCTGGTGTCGACATTTACATTGTCGATCTTCTATCCGGATACCATTCAAGTGAATGTGAACGCGGGCCCAAAGCACTTCTCACCCGCCCCTTAGCTGCTCATGGTGACACACCTATCTCTTGCACTGATGATGTCAATACATTTAGTTTTTATATTGCTCAGCTTTAACTTGACAGATGAAGTTAAAACAAAGTGCAGGCTATTTCTATGAGTTTCCACTACAAAATGATGCAGTTTTCATGAAAATTGGTTTAGTAGTTTTTGTGACATCTTGAAACAGACAGACACAAAGTTCTTATTATATTAAATTATGTTTTCTAGTTTAAAAAAAATCTATTTGTTCAGCAGAGGCACCACGACGAAACGCCCACGATGGACGATGGTCCCACAGACAAGGTAGAATGTGCTGTCGCCGTGTTTGGAACAGGGAGATCAGCCTGCGTGTAAGCCTGAGAGATAGTCATACGCAACTATCGAGCCAGAGTTTGTTTGTTAGCTGGCCAGTCTCATTTGTGAAAACCATCGAACACAAAATGAGCGTCTGATTTTCTAAAAGAATTGTAGGATCAACATAGATACGGAGAGCACAAACCACATTCAAAGGGTGGCTGAACTCGGAGAACACCCTGAAAAAAGGTTTTAACATCCGGCAGAGAAGCGATCCTTCGCTGGAACCAAACTGACAGTGCAGAAGCCTGTACTCTCAGGGTGGCCAGGCGACCGAGGTCTAGCCCAGCCTGGAGAAAAACAAGTACCCAGGAAACCCTAAAAACCTTAGGGTCATACTTTCTGTGGGAACACCATTGGCCAAAAGAGTGCCAAACTCTGTAATAGACAAGGGCAGGGGAAGGTTTTTGTGCCCTAAGCATCGTCTGAAAACAAAGAGCTGGAGAAAGCTTTGGCTCTTAAGATGGATGACTCAAGAGCCACGGCATCAAAGACAGACGAGGTAAGTCCGGATTCAGGCAGGGACCGTGCGCTAACAGATCTGGCCATAGAGGAAGAGGAAACGGAGTGTCTATGGATAGATTCCATATGTCGGTGAACCAATGGCACCTGGGCCAAGCAGGAGCTACTAGTATTACTCTGCCGCCTTCCTGCTTGAATATCCTGAGGACCCTTGGGCGGAGGGAAATCAAAGGAAAGAGGTATGCCAGCTTAAAGCCCCACCTCACTGCCAGTGCATCCACAAAGGCGGCTGAAGGATCTCTGGTCCTGGACCCGTATCTGGGGACCTTGTGGTTGTGCTGTGAGGCCATGAGATCTACATCTGGTAGGCCCCATTTGTTCACCAGGAGTCAAAAGACTCCTGGGTGGAGAGCCCGCTCTCCAGCGTGTATGTCCTAATGACTTAGGAAATCCGCTTCCCAGTTGAGGACTCCCAGGATGAATATTGCCGAAATAGCTGGAAGATGACGTTCTGCAAAGATTAGAATGCTTGCCACTTGCCTCATGGCTGCCTGACTTTGCTTGCCTCCTTGATGATTGAGATAGGCTACTGTGGTCAGCATGCCTTGGAGGAGGTCCTGTGCCAGGTTGAGTGCTTTGTATACTGGATAAAGCTCCAGGATGTTTATGAGCAGGTGACTTTCTTAATTTGTCCATCTTCCCTGAAAGCTATGATGTCTGTCACCGCCTCCCATCTGCGAAGACTGGCATCCGTGGTGAGGAGCACCCAAAATGGGCGACCCTTGGCCAGATGAGACTTTGTAGTCACCACGAGAGAGAGAGACGAACCTCCAGAGTGAGAAGGATCCTCTGGAACCATATTAGATGATACTGCCTGTTCTACCGGGAAATAATAAATTGTTGCAGAGGCCTGGAGTGGAACTGAGCATATTACACCATGTCGAAGGTGGCTACCACTGACCCCAGGACCTGCATCGCTGATTGGATAGATATCCTTTGCTTGCAGAGTAATTTACGCACTCGCAATAATAGGGCCAAGTCTTGTCCCTTGGCGGAAACACCCTTTCTGTCTGAGAATCCAGAAGTGCCCCCAGATGTACCATCCACTGTTTTGGAGAAATTGAGGATTTTGTCCAAGTGATGATCCAGCTGTGCATCTGTAGGCAGGCAATGGTCAGTTGGAGATGGTGTTGTAAAACAGCTGGTGACTGTGCCAATATCAGAAGGTCGTCCAGGTATGGCAGTATTCTGACGCCTGAGGTAGGCCGTCATAACTGCCATTATTTTGGTGAAGACTCAAGGGGCCATTGATAGACCAAAGGGCAGTGCCTGAAATTGGTAATGTTGTTGCATGACAGCAAACCATAGAAATGTTTGGTGGGATGGCGTAATAGGTACATGCAGATACTCCTCCCAAATGTCCAGGGAAGCCATAAAATCCCCAGGTTCCATCGCCAAAATAATTGACCAAAGAGTCTCCAAACAGAACTTGGGTACACGGATAAACTTGTTGAGGGTTTTCAGATTTAGAATAGGGCGATGAGACCCATTTGGTTTCTGAACCAAAAACAGATTGGAATAATAACCCCCTTCCATGTTAAACCAGATGAACGGGGATTATCACCCCTGCCCGCAGCAGGGAGTAAATAGCCTACTGGAGGGTCAAGGCCTTTATAGAATCTGATGGGGGAGTTGTACAAAAATCTTCTGAGGATGATGTCTCCAGAAGGTAAGGGCGTACCCACTTCTTGGACCCAGGCATCTGTTGTTGTTTGATGCCAGTAGTCCGCAAAATTAAGAAGTTGGCCTCCCACCATGGGATACCCCCAGGAGGAGGCCCGCCTCATCAGGCAGAGGGTTTGTCGTCCGGCTTGGAAGCTGGACATCTGACCGGCCAGGACCTCTTAGTTTGCTGCTTGGTGGTCCTGCGAGAACTAGACAGTGTGGAGAAAGGCTGTCTTTTTGCTCTTCCCTGAGGGTGAAAGGACCAAAAAGAAGACTGCCTAGACTTTGATGTAGCTGTTGATGGCAGACCTGCAGATTTTGAGGCTGCCAGAGTAGCCACTATCTTATCCAATTCTGCTCCAAAAAGTATGTTTCCATAAAAAGGCAGGGATTCCAGAGCCTTCTTGGATCCCGCATCTGCTTTCTAGGACCTTAACCAAAGGGCTCTACAAGCAATAACCGAAGCTGCCGATGCTTTAGAAGCCAGGAGCCCAGCATCTATTGCAGCTTCTCTCAAATAGGAAGCCGCTTCCCGTATGTGGGAGATATATCTCAGCTGTTCTCTGGTAGCATTGGGTATCTTCCAATACCTTGGGGTGGTTTAGCTGGGCTAGTTTGGGGGTGTCCTGCGCTCTGGAATTGAGCCTTAGTATGTTAGGGACCTGCCCGACAAGAGGTTACCCGGATATGGTGGGCAGGCCCATAACCTTGGCCAAGATTATGCCAAAAACCTCTACTGTATTTACTACTGCAAAATTTATTTATTTATATATAATCAGTCAATTTGGAGTTGTGCACCTGTATTTCTTCTTTGTGTATATATCAATGGTCTCCACAGGTAGCACCTCCAAGTTTACATATATATGTCCAGAGTGTGCAGTCTGAGATCCATTTTCTTTGTATCTTCCAATAGCCCTGTCCATTCTTCAACAGCCTTGGATACCCAGGCCACAATCATAGCTGGCCGAGTAACAGCTCCACACAATGAAAACACTGATTTAAGACATGTTTCAAGTTTTCTATCTGTAAGATCTTTTAGTCAGGAGTGCCATAGACAACGTAGCACTCCTGACTAAATGAGTCACATGTTCATCCACAGTAGGAGGGACTTCCCACTTAGTATATTCAGTAGGTGGGAAAGGACACAAAGATTCTAATCTTTTAGTAACATGCAACAGTTTATCCGGGGTACTCCATGCTGCCTCTATAAGTTCAGTGAGTTGCTCAGACTTAGGAAATTCAGCTTTTACCACCTGCTGGTGTTTAAACACTGGAGCCTTCGGTCTAGGAGCTGGCTCATCATCCTTTATATTTAGGATTGATTTGACCACCCTCACCAAAGAAGGGACATCCACTGTAGAAGGATGGTCCTCCTCTCCTGAGATAGACCCTGGAGAAGAACCCGGCACATCATCTGACTCCTGTGATGATGCGTCTAAATCTACATGCTAAGCAGACTGATAAAATTATATTGTCCACTTAGGCGCTTTAGTGGCTACCGGTCTGCTCGCCTGCAACATTTTTTGAAACGCAACAGCTGACTGAGCCGTACTCTGACTTGAGTGGGCATAAACATCCATCCAGGAAGGATGTATAGGGGGGACAAACATAGCAGGCTGGAACTGCTATGGGTATCCCATTATAGGAGGCAGCGTGGGAGTAGCCAAATGGTCCACTAGCTGCGTCATAACCTGAGACAAGGAGGACACCCAAGATGGCTCCTGTACAGGGGCTGGTAGAGGTGAGGTGGTTCTTTATAACAAACAGCACACAAACCATCCTGTATAAAGTCCTGAGAGACAAGCCCGCCAAACAGCTTTTACATGAAACCACCACCGGGGCCTCAGTTTCCTGTTTACCCTTATTCTTAGACATAATAAATAAGTACAAATGTGATGCCGTCACAAAAAAATAAATATATATATTCCCAACACACCTGTAGCAAAGGGTTGAGGAAAAATAGTAGTGATAGTTATACCTGACAGTACATGAAAAAATAAAGGCAGTAACCACACAGCAGAGCTAGTAAAGGTCACATACAATGCATATACAATATATTTGCAATGGGCCCTGAATCAACTACTCAAAACACAAGGCTTGGTTGGATTTTTAATGCTGTATATCTTGGCCTCTGGGGAGAGGTATACAGGGAGACTAGACCCAAACCCAGATGCTGGACAACCTCAGCTGGATCGGCGTCTGGGCTGTAGGAGGGGCTGCCGGAGAGAGCCTACCTCCCCTATGCTGTATTAACCCCCCGGGTGCACTGGCCTTATAACATGGCCGCTGCCACTGTCTCCGACACCAGACTGAGTTGCCCCAGTGATTTAGTGGGGGAACGGATGCAGAGGTCGCTCCACTACAGCAACCCCCAGCAGGTCTCCAACCACCAGAGGTACGGACTGCCACATGGTTCCCTGCGTCCCCATACTTCCGGCTGCAGTCCCAGGTCCCAGCATCACTGCTAGCCAAGGTCCGCTGGTGCCCGCCAAAATCACCAGTGTGGTTACTGGTGTAGCGGCGTCGGCAGGGGTAGGTGGAGCAGCAGCACAGGTGTCCTTTAGGACGCCTAGTGACGCTTGCTGTGAAGTAAAAATAAATAAAACATAAAATAAAAGCTTGGGACTGCCTGAGCAGTCCCCCCTGTTGTAAAGGTGCGTCTGATTTTGCCGCACCAACCAAATAAGTGAATGTCTATGGCCAGGGGCGAGGTATATGTGGTGGAGGACCTGCGGCATCCTGGGAGCTGAAAGCTTAACTGTTTGGTACCTGGATCACTCCAACCACATTTCCCCATGGTATCCCTGTGGACCCCCTATGGACCCTGAAGAATATGTATTATATATCCGTAATCCATTCGGATGGCACTCCCATTAGAAAACAACCAGTCACTGGTACCCCCCGTAAAAAGCCTCCACACTGCTTCCGAATATATACTAACCAGCAGCGGCACTCTGGTATAGAGCATACACAAATGCAGGTTTCTAAAGCTTCAACGTTTCGATGCTTTAACTCATCGTATCCTGAAGACGATGATTTAAAGCAGGGATGGGGAACCTTTATTCTGCCGAGGGCCATTTTGATAGATAGATAGATAGATATATATATAACATTATTCACAAGCCCGTCTGTGACCTACCCTGACGAAAAAGCCTGAGGGCTTTGAAACGTTGATATTTCCGATGTCACACTTATGATCTAAATACAGTTTGTTTTTCACCAATGACCGGGAGTGCTGCCTTGTTCTCTGAAAAGGGAACTTTGGATATTGCATTTTTTTTTAGGAAGGAGCCCCGCAGTTGTTTACTTCGTCCGGAGTGCCAGACATATTGGAATATTATATATATATATATATATATATATATATATACATATATATACACAGTCAGGTGCATAAATATTGGGACATTGACAGAATTTTCATATTTTGGCCTCTATTCACCACCACAATGGCTTTGAAATGAAACAAACAAGATGTGCTTTAACTGCAGACTTTCAGATTTAATTTGAGGGTAATTACATCCAAATCAGGTGAACGGTGTAGGAATTACAATGGTTTCTATATGTGCCTCCCACTTTTTAAGCGGCCAAAAGTAATGGGACAAACTAAACAATCCTAAATGTAACTTTCACTTTTTAATACTTTGTTGCAAATCCTTTGCAGGCAATTACAGCCTGAAGTCTGGAACTCATAGACATCACCAGACCCTGGGTTTCATCCCTGGTGATGCTCTGCCAGGTCTCTACTGCAAATGTCTTCAGTTCCTGCTTGTTCTTGGGGCATTTTCCCTTCAGTTTTGTCTTCATCAAGTGAAATGCATGCTCAATCGGATTCAGGTCAGGCGATTGACTTGGCCATTGCATAACATTCCACTTTTTAGCCTTAAAAAACTCTTTGGTTGCTTTTGCAGTATGCTTCGGGTCATTGTCCATCTGCACTGTGAAGCACCGTCCAATGAGTTCTGAAGCATTTGACTGAATATGAGCATATAATATTGTCCGAAACACTTCAGAATTCATTCTGCTGCTTTTGTCAGCAGTCACATCATCAATAAATACAAGGGAACCAGTTCCATTGGCAGCCATACATGCCCACTCCATGACACTACCACCACCATGCTTCACTGATGAGGTGGTATGTTTTGGATCATGAGCAGTTCCTTTCCTTCTCCATACTCTTTTCTTCCCATCGCTCTGGTACAAGTTGATCTTTGTCTCATCTGTCCATAGGATGTTGTTCCAGAACTGTAATGGCTTTTTTAGATGTTGTTTGGCAAACTCTAATTAGGTCTTACTGTTTTTGTGGCTCACCAATGGTTTACATCTTGTGGTGAACCCTCTATATTTACTCTTGCGAAGTCTTCTCTTGATTGTTGACTTTGACACATATACACCTACCTCCTGGAGAGTGTTCTTGATTTGGCTAACTGTTATGAAGGGGTTTTTCTTCACCAGGGAATAATTCTTCTGTCATCCACCACAGTTGTTTTCCGGGTCTTTTGGTGTTGCTGAGCTCTCCAGTGCGTTCTTTCTTTTTAAGTTGATTTGGCCACACCTAATGTTTTTGCTATCTCTCTGATGGGTTTGTTTTGATTTTTCAGCCTAATGATGGCTTGCTTCACTGATAATATGAGATCCAAAGAGCTGTCACTGAGAGTCGACAGCAACTGATTCCAAATGCAAATGTCACACCTAGAATCAACTCCAGACCTTTTACCTGCTTAATTGATAATGAAATAACGAGGGAATAGCCCACACCTGTCCATGAAATAGCTTTTGAGTTGATAGTCCCATTACTTTTGGCTCCTTAAAAAGTGGGAGGCACATATAGAAACCATTGTAATTCCTACACCGTTCACCTGATTTGGATGTAATTACCCTCAAATTAAATCTGAAAGTCTGCAGTTAAATCACATCTTGTTTGTTTCATTTCAAAGCCATTGTGGTGGTGAATAGAGGGCAAAATATGAAAATTATGTCAATGTCCCAATATTTATGCACCTGGCTGTATATATACACACACACAACTAGTCTCTGATCCAGCACTCACCCTTCCTTGAGGTACTGTACCGGGTGCTCAGCCAACAACAGGATATACACACAGAAAGCAAGGAGGCACTCCAGGATAAAGTAAATGAAGAACTAAGCAATTGTGCTTCACTGCAACATTTCGGTTTTATTAAAAAACCGTCATCATACATGCCTACCCTCTCGGTTTTCGTAGGAGGCTCCCGATTTTTCGGGTAACCCCACGCACCCCAGGAAGGGTAGGCATTTCTCCCACATTCTTAGTGAAGTGGGCAGAATGAGAATGCCCGCGCCAATCGCAGGTCTCCATGTAGGGGGCGGGGCTTAATGACACGATTCTACATGAATCACGTCATTTGACACCACCCCCAATGTAAATTCTAGCCAATCGTGGCAATTTTACCACAAGGGAGCGAGGCTTAATGACGTGAGTCGTGAGGCCCCGCCCCCATCTCCACCCTCCTGGCTCTCTTACCCGGCCTACTCCCGGGAAGAGAAATTACAAGGTAGGCAAGTATGATTATATGTGTATATATATATATATATATATATATATATATATATATAATTCCAATATAATTCCAGTACAAGGGCACTCACTGCAAGTAATAAAAAAATATTTTCTTTTTATTCAGATTACAATCATGGTATATATATATATATATATGTATATATATACACATACACACACATATAATTGAAGTTCTGGTTGGGCCCAAGGCACAGGAAGCAGCACTGAATTATATCCCTGTGGCCTGGTTTAGTAAAATGGATTCTCTGAGCTTTTGTGTCTGGATAGGGTGAAGTATTTATAAATAATGTAAAGGACTGGTTTCGGCCATGGTCAGCCATCTTGCTGTATGTGTCAGTGTTATTGTATCTAAATCACTTGAAGGGTTGGGAAATTATGTAACATGGTGGATCTTTAACACACAGAAATACATGACTGCACACAATAGTTTTTTTTTCAAATGACATTTTACATAATGTATTCTTACCTCCTAGCAGCAACTGAGACAGGTGCCACCTGACTTCTCCAGACAGCCATTTATTTTAGGCTGCATTTTATTAGCAATGACAGTGAGGGTTTGGTGGAGATAAGACTTGGTTTGTAATCCCATCATTCTACTATGATTAAAATAGGGCCAATATCCTCACTAATAGTCTTTCCTTTGAGACATTCTCTGTAGCCAACAACTTTTTGCCTATCTAATGAGTTTAAAAATGGCTTACTAGAGCCCGACATAAAACATTAGAGAACTTTGGGGTTCCAAGTCAAACAGAGCCCCGACTCGGATCACTTTTGGGGTTCCAAGTAGAACTGAGTCTGGGCTCGGGTCTTCCTAAAAATCAAATCTCAGGTTATGGCTTGCATGTAAGCAGGTCCAATGGACGTTGGGGTTAGGGGGAGGGTTAGGATTAGGCTGTGGAGGGGGGGGGGGAGGTAAGGTTTGTACTGCAGGGAGGGAGAGTTAGGATACTTAACGACATGTGTCGGTATCCTAACCCTCTCCGGCTGCCGACGTCGGGATTCTGACTGCCGGGATCCTGAGCGCCGGCATCGCATACCCAACCTGATAAATGCACCTCCACAAAACCATGCATTGTATTCATAACCTTCCATGCTCCTTATTTTACGTTTTAAATGGTTTCCTCATATCATAATTATGAACTACTAGTAAATCTCACTAAAAGAATTGTTCCATATAAATAAACCTCATAGTATCCTGAAGAAAGCCAGATAAACGCATTCCCAAAAAGCAGAGGTTTAGTGGATCAATAACCGTTCTTGGTGCAGAGGGAGAACCTGGGATGACGAATAGCAAAGACTAGTAATAGGAACCCGCTGTTATGATACAGGGTTTTCTCTGAGAGCAAAGTCCAGCAAGAGTCTTGAGGTCTGGTGATGTTTTGGGGAGAAGCGGCCATTATATAGCGGGTGATGCTTGGCGAGTTGTGGCCATTGGGCCAAGTAGCAGCCTTGCGGGCTGATGAGAAACAAAGTCCAGCAACAGCCTTGTGGGCTGGTGATACTTGGCAAGATGACGCTGTAGTGCGACTTGCGCCGCCTAGTTGACACAAGTGGCAGTACGTAAGATCGTGTGTACTGGAGATGCTGGAGTGCGCCTTGTGTCGCCGGGTTGACACAAGCGACAGAACGCTGAGGTGCGGCCTGTGCTGTCTAGATGACACAAGTGGCAGGAATGCTGAATTGCATGCACAGGTGACGCTGGTGTGCGCCTTGTGCCGCCTAGATGACACAAGCGGCAGGATGCAGAGGTACGGTCCGTGCCACCTAGATGACACAAACGGCAGGAGAAATACAAAACAGGCAGAGGTAGTGCACACTCGACTAAACAGGAACAAACCACCAGAACCGGAAACATGTGAGATGCCATCACCGGCACCTGAAGCCACAGGAGCCAATCAGGTTAGTCCAGGAATGCCAGGTAGGAGGAGTTCAGTGATTGATAGCCCGGCGTTCACATCTCCTAGCAATGCAGTGGCTTGTGGCACCCGCCTTGCAAAAGCCTCTATTGTTTCATCATTAGAAACACAATAAATTTTTAGCTTCATATTTTTATATATATAATTTCCCTATCCTTGGTAGCAGTTAATAATGAAACAATTTTTACAATATTTTTTGATACTGCGGGGGAGATGTATCAAATCTCCTAAAGGGGATAGGTGAAGTTTGCCATATCGACCAATCAGCTACCTATCATTTTATAGAATGTACTTTATAAATGATAGAAGCTGATTGGTTGCTATGGCAACTTCTACACCGTACTTTTTAGAATGTTTGATACATCTCCCTCACTAAGTAGTTATCCATTCACCAGCAGAAGACATTGACTTTGGCTGCGCTTATTATGTAGTGAGCACCATACTAGGTAGTGGGTCCTTGGACCACTAGCGATTGGCAGAAGCTCTAAGAGGCCACTGTGTCATAAGCATCCTGGGATTCACCAGCAGGTCCAACAAATTCACTTGCTGTAGAAAGCCTCCAGTTTGTGACCTAGTGATCTCATGTACTTGCAAGGAGAATATGAAAGAACCAGGACCAAACTGAGTGTTATGGTGTTATCACAGGAACACTGCTCTCGCCCCAAAATGTAATCTATTTTTTTTTAACCCAGCTGAACATTTATTTATTTTTGTAACCAAACATACGCACCATGGATTCACATCTGTTAGTGGCCTTAAGAAGAGTACTGAGAGGAATACATACAATTTATTAACAAACAATGAAATATATGTATATGTACTTGCCTGCAAACTACCCTACACCACTGAAAAAAACGAAAGCATTAGTTACAGTATATAAAATGACCATTTCGTAACAAACGCTCCTGTGCGCGTCAGAATTTGTAGGAAGTAGTAGTGACTTCTCCTGGTCGTTTTGCACACTGAGACACTGGCTTCTAAAGTCATAAAGAGATTTCCTAACAGTTCTAATTTCCAATTTTACTAGGCTCACTCAATTCATTTCCACAGAGTCAGTACAGTCCTTTCTTCAGGTAGCAGAGAATGGAGACCAGACTGTGATAAATGTACAAGCAAATGACTATTCCTATTATAGCTCAACATCAAAAACTCCTCAGTCCCCTTGCACCTTCTGACTGTTGTAGTTGCTGGGAGTACAGCTAGACACAGCATGAGATACAGGGGCAGATGCCTACTGAGCGATATACAAGTGTTTTGTAAAGGAGCTGTTGAGAGTGGCAGAGGGACCCTCTATACATAGGTTTACACAAAACTCACAGCCCCCAGGGAGGGGGGAATGCAAATCGTCAAATGTGATTCTCATCTCATATGGTTACTAAGGGGTAAATTTTAAGAAGTTTCGAGTTTGGTCGAGTTTTTTAGGTTTTAAACTCACTTTGCTTCACCAAAACTCAGGTGAGTTTTCCCTTTAATAACCCGCAAATTTACTAAGAAGTGAGTTTAGCTGAAAGTGAGTTTTTCAATGGTGAAACAGATCGAGTTTTTTCCTCCAAATTGCGAGTTTAAGGAGAGTTTAGATGAGATTACTCACCCGAGATTTCAGTGTTTTCTCTCTTCCAAACTCACCCGAGCAAGCAGCCTGCACGTATCAGTGAAATATGTTTAAGCTGCTTGTGTGTTAAGACCTGTAAAAGAACGGGTTAAATATTTAAAAAAAAAAATGATATAGGGGCCCCCCCTGGGCTGACTAGCGGTCAGGGCTGATGCTGCGGCTGGGGGGCCTGGTGAAAGGGCACCCCTGGCTGTGGCATCAGTCCCCCGCTAGAAAGGGTCTGGAGCTGGTTTTAAATATAGGGAGAACCTCACGCCAGGTGGAGCTGTGGTCGGAAAGGAGGGGCCAAGAATAGAGCAGGGAGGGTAGCCGCGCCGGGAGTGGAGGTGGATAGAGCAGTAGTAGCCGGTCACGGCTACTGCACAGTTCCTGGCACCTGCGCCGGTGGAGCACAGGGTGGTTTGCGCCGCTGGATGCTCTGGACAGGAACAGCAGCAGCCGCGGCTACTTGCTCTAGGAGGTAACAGCACCGCCACCGGGGGAGGAGTGGAGCAGCCACGCCCGTGAGGAGTAATTGGCACCGGTGGAGAAGGGGGTGAGTGTGCCGCCAGTTGCAAGGGGGTGGGGACTGTGGGGGTCATTCTGACCCGCTCGTGAGCGGCAGTGCGCTCGCAAGCGGGTCGATGTTCCCCCACTGCGCATGTGCACGACGGAGGGAGTTCCGTCGTGCGCATGCGCGAGACCCGGCGAGCGACGGGCTCTCCATCGCTCCGGGTCTCGCACCAAAGGGGGCGTGCTGTCGATGTTGATTGACAGCACGCCCCCTTTGGTGGGCGTGCCTGGCAGACGGAGGCGTTCCCATGGGAACGCCTACCGTCTCAAGCCGGCCGCAGCTGCCTAGTGGGCATTTCTGACTGGTCGTATCAGATACGACCATGTCAGGGAAAGCCCAGCCTGGTATGGTCGTATCTGATACGACCATGCCAGGCAAGTGGTTAAATATTCATGAGTTCTACTTAATAATAATTGTATTTATATTGTGCTTCTCTCCAATAGGACACAACTCCAGGCTGCTGGTATTACCCTAATCTCGTGGTGTGACCAGGCAGTAACGACCATGCACATTAATCTCTCACAATTTATATCCCCTCCCTTACAATGGTGATTGGATGAAAGGATGCTTAACCAAAATGACACTGAGGAGGCGGGACTAGACACACACAGGTACAGGTGTGTCCTCAAACATCTAGCATCAGTATGCCATGTGACGCAAGATGGCTGGCGGAAGTGAGCTGCCAGGTCCCGTGCGACTCTGCTAGCACCAGGTGTCTTTATGTCACAAAATTGCCTCTTAGTCGACTAGGACACACCAGACTGCGCTGATTAATTTGAAATGCAACAATTGAATATTTATATACACTTGTACACAAAGCACAAATGGAACGTGGCGCTAAAAAAAGCTGCGCCCGCTGCTTCATAGGATTTCATATATAGATGCAGAGACTCAGTCGCATATATATATATATATATATATATATATATATATATATATATACACACACACACACACACACACTGTATATAGTGTTGCATATCAAATGAATCAGCGCAGTCTGTTGGTGCAAGCTAGTCACGTTGCCTTGCGACTACCTTGCAATTTTGGCAAAAAAGATGCAAGAGACACACCCAGCGCTAGCAGAGTCGCACAAGACTTGACGCGCCGCAAGGGGCTGTTTGGCCCAACTGCAGCAACGATGTATGAGGGCACATCTGCATTTCTCAATCTCTTGATTATATGGGAGGCCAACAAGGCCGCCATTGGTGGCAAATTAATTAGTATAGAAAATAGAATAGTATAAAAGTATTTTAATGACAGCAAAAAAAAAAAAAAAAAACTTTTATTTACATGATAAAACTCTAAAAACAAAACACTTAGGGACAAAGTAAAAGCGTTTTATATCGGACAAGGCAAAGAATTATTAATCCTACAACAAATGCAGCCAAGATTATAATGGGAGAGGAGAACTGTACAGTGAGAGAGACTGTAATAATCACAAATGACAATGGCAGAATAAAAACAATGTTAATGAGAAGGTGAGCAATGTATTATTCTTGTAATCTACTATAAGAGATTGTTGTAAGGCCAAAACAGAAGCAACACAAATTTACATTAGCTGCTTGAAATTACTGTAGTAAATTAAAAACAATCTAAAATATACATTTTTAAAAGGTTTTTAGATTAAAAAAAAAAAAATCAGTAACTGACTATTGACCTGCTGTGGCCCCACCTTGTATATTTATAGGTAAGAATTTCATATGCAGTACTAAATAAAAATATAGCGGCTTGGTAAATACATTACCATCTCACAGATTAGGGACATGAAAACAAGGATTAAAGCTATACAAAATTTTTTATACATTGCTTTGTTAGTGGGATCCTCTTCTAGGAAGGATTAATAACAGATAGTAAACAAGTATTACTTGGTGCATTGCCCACCTATGATGTGGATCCAGGGGACATTAGTTACAGATAGGAATAGATGCTTCCTACCATAGCGGATACACAGATGTTTACTGATGTCAAGTGTGGTAGCGCAAGAAGGTAAAACATTTTGAGGGATCTATTGTTCTGCATCAAAGTTCAATGAATCAATCAGGGAATGCTATATCATAGGTTCTGCGATTACAGAACTGGCGGGATTTCAGCAAGTTCGCTACTATATTTAAAGTGGCAATCAGTTACGACTTGTTTTGCCTTATAACGGATTGCAGCTTTAAATTTATCGGCGAGCTTACTGAAATTCTGCCGGTACCAGATTCTCAGAACCCCCTAAATATCCAAGATGGAATTATTCAGTACTAGACACACAGGTGATTCCAGGCTCTACTTCTGGCAAGGTGTGGTTTTCTGGTATGGACCTTATACACTGAAATACAAGTCTGGAATTCTAGTGTGTAGCATGTTCCAAAATCAGATGCGTATATTTCCAAATAAAATTAAAAACAATGTATTCATTTAGCTGTATAGTTATATCGCCCACATAATGTACATTTCATCTATATTTTTCAAATAAAACAAGCGACTTCTAAAAAGGTTTTTAGAAATGAGTTTGCTCATGATATTGCGACACCTGTAAGTGTGATATACAAGTTTTTTTCCAGCGACCTGTGTAAGGTGTGCCTATAACCTATACACCGTGCAGGCAGCCATTTTGTGCTCTAAACCAGTATTCATCACTAAGCAGTCTAGGACTCCAATAGGAACCAGTGACATCCTTCAGGCACGTGCGCCTCAGTGTCTCTGGTGCTTAGGGAATCCATAGTCTACATTCTCTTGAAAACAGGTTCAGCTACAGAAGGCTGTCTCCACTGGGTATAGGTGCTGTGCACTGTAACCTGAAGTTTCCTTGTGATCGGTGATGTCCAACCCATGCTTAGTAAACAGTCAGGGACACGAAGATCTTCTCAATGTCCTAAATGGATGATGATGCAGCATGGAGTTACACTAAGGTGCACCAGGTCATGGTAATACACAGGCACTAGTGTTACTCTATCAAATATCCGTATTCCTGGAAACTATCAGTTACTCCAGTACTTTCCATCGCACGTGTCGTGTGGCTCATTTCTGAGAGGGATAAAATATATAAAGAGTGACCACGTTTGTGTGACATTATTAAAATCACTGTCTGTACATTGGTACACACAACGCAAGGTCACTGGTGAAAAGCTTCTAGACGTATTCTGTTTGAATCCGCCGGGTGCCGCAGTGCAATTCCATACCGGAGTAACATTTCAATGTATGGAGGCCAGTACTCCTGGTTAATTACAACATAAGGGTCGTGGGGTGTTTCCATCGCTTTGTTGATGAGAGTCTGAAATATAAAGAATCAGTGACAGTCACATTAAAAATGGAACATTAGAAGCACCTGCTTATTAGCAAATAATAGACACTAAAATGGTGATCCTTGAACTGAAACAGTTTAGCAAAACTACACAGACTATATACTATTTATTCATTTATTTTTACTCTCACCTGCTTCGCTATGAGTGCATTAGTACAACGTATAGATACATAAAGTAGTCAACAAATGCCAAAAAAATTCAAATAAGACTAAATTCTTTCCTCGGATACAGACACTAAAAGGACCTGTGATTACCAAACCAAGACACCTATTCTAAACGAGGTCTTATGCTATGGGATAACACAGAGAATATTAACTCAATATGTCCCAGCTCTTTTGGAATTTGCAGCCTACATACCCTCTGCCCCTTCAAATACACACAGGGTCTATGGGAGGAAACCTGCAGAAACATGAGGACATATAAACTCCGCACAGATTGGAATCTTACCCGCGGTTCCACCATTGAGAGGAATCTTATTCAAATTAGAGATAAACTAGGTTTGTAAAGTAAAGGTTCTCTAGTCTCAGAAAAATACTAATTTTACTCACCGTAAAATCCTCTTCTTTGGAGTCCATCTGAGGGATGCCATTACTTCTGGGTTATGCGTAGTGAGGTGCGGAGTCGGACACTAGCTAATTGAAAACTGACTCCCACCCCCTATATAACCCCTCCCCTTCCACCCTAAGATCGGTCTATGTTTAACAAAGCCGGAAAAACACCCACGGAAGAACTGAGAAACCAGAGACCAACAGGTATCTAGTATGAAACCAAACAAGGGCGGGATCTTGGCATCACCCAGATGGACTCCAAGGAAGAGATTTTACGGTGAGTAATAATAGTATTTCCGATTTTCATCCATCTGGGGGATGCCATTACTTCTGGCATATACCAAAGCAAGCCAATTAAGGCATCTGTGGTGACAATGGTCCAATTTATTACTGACAATTGACAACCCCTGCTCAGATTTGCATCTTGTAGCCACCACCGGGGAGACTGCTGGGTCTGCAGAGATAATCTGAACATCTGCCTGTTTAATCGAGGGTCTGGTTTCACCCATCGATGAAGCAATTGGTTTTGTAGTGGACGGGCATGAAATCTTGCAAAAGGAATGGCTTCGAATGAAGCCACCATTTTTCCCAGTGTCTACATAGCCTTGAGAACTGAAATATGAGACATCTGAAAAATGGTCCTTATTCTGGATTGCAGATCCTGAATCTTTACCTGAGGAAGAAACACTCTGTGACCCTGGGTGTCGAATAGAAGACCCAATATACCATCCTATGAGATGGAATTAAATTTGATTTTGGGAAAATTGATGACACAGCCGAATCTCTGGAGCATACCTAAGGTAATCTGATTATGTTGTTGCAATAGGGCTGAGGTTGCTCTTAGCAACAAATCGTTCAGATAAGCCAACACACTTATCCACCCACTCCTAAGTAGGGAGATCATGTGTGCCATAACCTTTGTAAAGACTCTGGGGGCGGTGGCCAAACCGAATGGCAGAGCCTGTAACTGAAAATGCTGGTGCCCCACTGCAAACCGCAGAAGATACTGATGACCCCTCCATATAGGAATATGGAGGTAGGCACCCTTGATATCTGTGGAGGCCAGAAATTCCTCTTCCTCCATGGAACAAATGATTGACCTTATTGACTCCATCTTGAATGTTTCTAAATGGAAAAAGGCATTTAACCCCCTGAGGTTGAGAACGTGACGAAACGACCCTTTTGGTTTGTCTTTCAAGAAAAGACTGGAGTAGAACCCGAGGCCTTGCTGTAGTACCGGAACTGGATGACTACTCCGGAATCGGAAAGAGCAGGAATTGCCTGTATGAGAGCCGCCTTTCTGCAACCATCCACAGGGAGAGGAGTGGAAAATAATGTTTTTGTAACAGGACCCTCCAAATTCAAAATGTAACCACTGGTTACTATTTGACAGCCAAAAATCCGGATTGGATTGAATCCAAGTTTCCCAGAATTTGAGTAAACGACCTCCCACCAGAGGACGGGTCCCAGTCCCGTGATAGTCGAGTGGATTGACCTCCTGGCTTATCAGCAGGGCGACTGGTGCCGGGGACAGCAAGTCCCCTAAAGGTCCCCTAGGTACACACCGGAAGGCCGGAAAGCTTCCCCTGCCTTGAGTCTGAAAGGAACGAAACCTAGGAGATTTTGTTTAGGTATAGTTACAGGAGGGTAAGGACTTTTTCCTCCTGTAACCTGAGAAATAATTTTTGTTAATTCTGGACCAAACAAACAAAGAACCTCCTTCAAAATGCAATGAAGCATGCTTGGATTCTATGTCTACCTTCCCTGTTTTAAGCCATAGCAAACGCCTGGCGGAAATGGCCAAAGCTGAAATATGAGACTGTACCTGAATGGTATCTATTATGAATATGAGACTGTACCTGAATAGTATCTATTAAAGTGTCACCTATATAGGTTACAGCTTCCAAAATCTGATCAGCTAAAGAGCTAGCTTCATACACATCCCCTGATTGAAAACCAGTAATCATCTGGTTCATCCAGGGATAGCCTTTATCACCCATGCGCTGGCCAGAATTAGGCGTAGCGACAATCCTGACAAAGTGAATAAAGATTTAAGTAAAGCCTCAATTTTCCTATCCATAGGAGCTTTACAAGTTACAGACTTTGTTGTGGGAATAACAATATTCCTGACCAAACTAGCAATAGGAGCATCCACTTGGTATCCTTTTCTGGAAAAGGATAAAGATACTTAAATTTTTTCAGAATATGAAATTTGGAATCAGGTTTTAACCAGGCTTCTTTTAATATTTCTTCAAAATGTGAAAATTCTGGGAAAACTGATACATGTTTCTTCTTACGCTTAAAGAAAGAAACTGAACTAGTCTCTGCAATAGCTGCTTCCTGTAGATGCAAAGTCTCCCTGACCGCATCTATCAACATAGAAACTCCTGAATCAGAATGGGAGTCATCCTCCCAGTTTGAGGTGTCTTCTCAGTCATAATCCAATTCCTGGAAACAGGTAGCTGAAGCCTCGTCTCCAACAAAATTGACTGAGGAATCTTAGCGGCTGTGGCCCTGCGAACGATACTATTTATTTAAGGACGTTGCCATCTGAGCAAGACATTGGACCTCATTCAGAGCCGGTCGCACAGAGCGTGCGGTTGGTCTGAATGAGGGGAGGACGTCTTAAATTTTCAAGACGTCCTCCTTTGCGGTGGTAAGGCTGTGGGTTAACACCCACAGCCTTACGACCACCTAAGGTGATGGTCGTGATGGTCAAGACCATCGCGATCATCGGGGCTTACGACGAGACCCTAGGGTAGGGTCTCCCTTGTCGTAAGCCCCGGAGAGCTTTAATCCCTGGGAAGCAGGACATAAAGGCAACAAGGTCTTTTATACATATCTGTAAAAAGCTTACCTTCTCTTTGCCAGCGGTCCCCTCAGATGTGTGTCTGGCATGGAGAGAGACCCAGGGATTATGTAGTTTGGTGACTCTCCCGTCTTTAGAGTGGGATACAGAATTCACACAAACCTCTATTCTTTGTAACTCCCACTCTGCTAGTGCTTGTCGCCTGTTGCCAGGAACTAAGCATCCAAACCAAACATGAAAATAAAGATATAAAACCTAACTAAAAGCCAGAACCTAGTCAGTGCCTTACTCCAAGGCTCTAAAACAAGACTGAACTTAGGGTGGAAGGGGAGGTGTCATATAGGGGGTGGGAACCAGTTTTCAATTAGCTAGTGTCCGACTCCACACCTGACTACGCATAACCCAGAAGTAATGGCATCCCCCAGATAAATGAAAAAGGAATGCTTTGCTTTATTCAAGTTAGAAGTTTTCCCTTTGCCGCAATCAATCTTTCTAGTGTAATGTTAGAGTGAGGTTTATGAACTGGAGAGCCAACCTCTAGTATGCACAGAAAATCAAGACAATGACAAAACTGGGTCCGTATATAACAAAAACCTCTATGTCTGGAAGTGCAGTAATATTTGTACTAATTCCTAGTAACAGCCAACATCACTAGTTATCTAGTTGCGAATTTAGTATTGTAATTGTAGGAGAGGGCGTCTGTTCCTCATTCTCCACCCCTTGAACCGTGATGTCATGTATCATGTAGCAGTGGATTTAGTGGACATGCTACAGCAGACTGGGTCTCTGACACACAAAAATGTATTCTCCGCTTACGCCACTCACCAAACAGGTGTAAGTTGTATCCAACGTCAGGTATCTATCACAGCTTCCCATTTTCCTCCCCAGGTAGTGAAATGTCCTATTTATTTACACCTCCTAGTACAGCCTTTTATTTAGCCTGTGACAAGGCAGAAGTCACGAACTAGCCCCCAAAAAATGGAGGCTCACCCTCTCTCCTTTCACTCCAGGGACACTTACCAGCTTTTACTGGAGCCAAAACACATTGGAAAGACAACCTTCCAACACATACTAAAATGCTCTGGAATTTAGAAAAAAAAAAAAAAAAAAAGCATAAAAAAAACCTGTGACATCGATATACTGATACTACGAGCTATAGGGGAGTAAATGGATTTAGAATGTTTAGAATGGATAAAGTCAGAATATTATACTTTAAAATTAAGTCTAATGGGGCATACACACTAGACGATAAAAGTGAACGATAACGATATCGGTCAACGGTATATCGTTCATATCGCCCAGTGTGTATGTACCAAACGACCAATGATGCGCGCTCCCGCGGATCGTTAACGAAATTTGCTGTAGTGCAAACATGCAGGCCAATCTGACGATATCGGCAGAAAGTGCCTGTTCAGGGAAGTGGCAGGATGACGTCATATCGTTCAGTGTGTACTCCCAATATCGTTTGTCCTGCACTCTGGCAAGTTCAAGGGAAATCTTTCATAACAAACATTGTCTAGTGTGTATGCCCCTTAAAGAGAAGAAGAATCCAATGGGCTAGACCAGCCAAGAGCTAAGTGACTGATCAGAGAGTTGAACGTAAGTGTGTACTCGCACCCATTTTAGTGGGCAAATGATTGCTATGTAGTTTAATAGCTTCATCTTGAAAGCTGTAGTAGTTTTAGGTTACAGGACAGGATGTACCAAGCCTTGCAGAGATATAAAGTGTATCAGCTGCCAAAGCAACCAATCAGCATCTGTTATTTCACATACTGTGCTAGATAAATGACAGTTAAATGCCGATTGGTTGCTTTGGGTAACTTATCCACTTAAACTCTCTCCAAGGCTCGATACATCTCCCCACCACTGGACCATAAAATTGCATTCCCCCTGGAGGATAATGTTACTTGCGTTTTGAGATGTTATCTGGATCAGAAGATTCACTCTGACAAGGCTCCGGTGTGCTGATATAAATAGACAGCTCGTGCCCTTATCTTAGCCAATGTCACAGTGACCCAAAGCTTGCTAGCCATTAAAAGGATCCAAATGTTTCATTAACACAACATCTTTATGGGACAGTCACACTCCGTTTGGAAGAAGAATCCTTGTTTATTTAATCCTGTTCTTATAACACTTACACAGTGTGCCTACAATATCTGAAGAACAAGCCTTTCTATTGTAAAGAACAAAACCTTTTTAGGTTACGTTAGAACAGGAGACATGAAAGCGAGTAGGCTTGTCCTGCCCTTTGACCTGTGGCTAATGTCAGGCTTAGCCAGCATAAGCTATTTTGGGAGAGAAGTGAATTGAACATGTGGGGATATTCCAATGCTTTGCATTGTAGTGGAAAAAGGGGTCCTTATAAATAAGCAGTGACGGCTTCACTCAAATTTGTAGCAGAGAATGGGGACAGCTGGATATCCAAAGCGAAGTATATTTATGGCCAATGCAGTGAGGGAAGGGTACAGCCCAGGCTCATTAGACAGTGATTAGTATATGGATGATGGTTATGAGTTACTTACTGCATTGTGCTTCTAGGGGAAGAAACTTTATGGACAAAGCAGAAAATGACAGTGTTTTCCAAAAAGCTTTAATAACACTTTCCATTCAGTAAGATCGCCTTATTGCAGCCTTAGGTAACCTAACTCAATAAAGCATGTATCCGGTATACCTGCAGTCACCATTAATAAAGTCAAGGCCTTTTCCCCTTCCTGAATGACCTCACACATATCTGAGAGTCATAATTTAGGATTCAAACTCTATAAGCTCTAATGTGGCCTATCAAAAACACTCATTTAATTAGCAGGATTATTATGCCTTAATGGGATTAAAGAAAGCTGAACAGCTATGCCGAAAGCTGCTGCAGACCCTGGGACACCCGGCAACATAGCCCGCCCGGCGAAGGCAGGGTAGGTACCCACGGATACATGCAGCCTGTTCCTAGTGTACTAAACACGGCCACTCTCTCTCGTCTGCAAACGGGAGGTAACACCTAGCGACAGGTCTACAACATACTCTGAGAGTAAGGAATTACCGGCATCGCTACCCCTTCATTAGGGGACCACAGACGGCATTAATTGAACAGACAGACTGCAGCAGATCGCAGGAGTTCAGCATCAGCTGTTTCAGTCTGGAATATACAAACTTAAATCCCCCTAAGCTTTTCCCCATTCCTCCATCACAACACACTACTGTCTGTGTCTGTTCACAATTCCCACACACACATCACCTCCCTCTGTAGTTTGTATTCATATAAGTCTGTGGGATTTGGGAGTTATACACATAATAACTAGCCGGCTAACTTACGATCAATTTTGGAGAATCTGATTATATGATTAATTGATATACCATACCATGATATATTTAATTTTAGATAATAAACTAGATATTGATTTTACTTTATTTTGTTTATGGTCATTAATTAACAACTATACACAAATATCGGGTATACTAATCAAAGTCATAAAAATTAAAGCCATAATGTTGAGTGCTAGGTATCCCCATTTAGCTATCCCTTATGTTGCAAAATCGATTTGTAGAATATTTCCATATATTTGTCATTAATCTATTTCTCTGTAAAACAAATCACCTGGGAAATAGATTGGTATAGATAGTCTTCATGCCTGATAACTTCCACTAAGCAGAGAGAAGGTGTATCGTTTGTCAGGAGGACCATAGGCAAACAAGCATCACCCTCATGCAGTTCACTGCCGAATTTGCCGTATTCGATGTCATTCGAGCTTAGTAAATTTACCTCTCAGAGTCGGATAACATAAGTGCTAATGCAGAGTGAGTACTAAGCCAATTTACACAGCGGGACCATTATGGAGAGTCCAGTAGCGACTGACAGGGTCACTTGCAGTCACACTCTATAGAAATTCGGGGGGTCCCCACTTTCTGGGGCTGACCAGTTTGGGGTTGGTTAAGGTTATGGCAGGGTAACCCCACACTGTGCGTCTCCCTACTATAGTGTTATCCCCCCGGCTTGTTCAGCTTGGTGCTGATTCTTGGAAAATAGGGGAAGTCCCACAAACCGTTTTCCCCCCCTTATTTTCCAATACTAGCCCAGGATGAGAGGTATGGGGCTTGTTATAGACATAACCACACATTGATTTTTTTTTATTTTATTTTCAATGTTTAAATCACATTTCAAGCTAATAAAGCCTGCACAGATCATAGTGATCTGTGCAGTACTTAATCTAAACTCGTCTGCCACAGGCAGGCCTATTGATTGGGCGGGTTTGACGTTGATGGTCTGTTTTTGATCAGTTTTAAAACTGGCCTTTAGTAAATCTGCGACTACTATACTTGACTATGTGAAAATATCTATAGTTGGTCCGATGTTATAAACTGTTCTAAAGTTGGGATCTTGGTCATTTTGCCAACGATTTTGACTTTAGTAAATGGTCAGGTTTGCAAAACCGACAGGAAAACGGCCAAAAAGCCAAGATTGACCTTTGGTACGGTTACCCCTTGGACCCATGGTGGCACCCGCAGAAGGAGAGACATCTGAAAAACACACTGGTAAAATGGCTGTCAGAAAAAGAAAAGGCAGAGACCAGCAAGCAGTGTGTCCCATTACTAGGTGTGAAAAGGCTTCTTATATAAAATGATATAATCTTACATCCTAATATGCTGCTGCTGGCTAAATCTCAATCCAACACTTGCAAAATAAAAAAAAACATTTTCATGAATAACATTTATATGCAATAAAATATTGTAGTTGCAAAATGTGAAAACTGACCCAAGTAAAGAAGTACACATTTCCCTTAGACATGAAGGTGGTAAACGATTTACATATAAACATCAATGTATAGTGTAAGTTAAATATACTGACTACTTTAAACTTTATTTTACCAGCAGTGCAACATAAGAAATAGAATAAAAATTGTTATGGTTAATTTATTCATTTAATTCAGATATACCTCTAGAATCTCTTGGAGCAGTTTCAATGGCACAGACGGTCCTGCAGGGGAGTCCTAAAGAGACAAAGACCATAAATATAAATAAAATGGGAGTAGTAATTCCATCTCACAAGTTCACTTAAAAGTAAAATTGACCCCATTCCAAAATCCCCCTTCTGTAAGGGAAAAGGAGAGGAAAGTAACAAGTAGGGAATAGATATAAGGATTTGTAGGTAAAGAAAAAAGATGAGCAAAGTCTCGGACACTCAGGAAAGGGAGGGAAAGAATGTGGTTACACGCCGTGTAGTGACCCCACCACCACACTATAAACAATGGTAGCTACATCCCACGTCACTAATACCTGGGCACGGTACTTGTGCTAATGCTTTGTACTCATAAGTTAGGGTAATGCTTTCTCACGCCAAGGATTAGCATGATGGGGGCTGAGATAGGGGAAGGGAAGATTTCTTCTTATGTGGTATTCTGGTTACCTTTATATAGATATGGCCAGGAGAGACTTGTATGATGTGTTATTGTATTTTATTATTATAATAATTATTATTAACATTTATGTGTATAGTGCTAGCTTAATCAGTATCCCTTAACAACTGGGGACAAAAGGAAATAAAACAAGGCTAGGCATTAATAACCAGGAAAGTGTAAGAGGGCCCTGCTTGCACGCTAACAACCTATAGGGAAATAGAAGTTTGACACATGAGGTTATATTCAATGCACGAATAGCAATGGGAACACGTGTTCAGGGGTCACAAAGATTTTTTGCAAAATGACACAGTAGATGTCAATATGAGCACCATTGAGTGATGGCAATTGGATAGAAAATCCATGCAAGCTAATGAAGGATCAAGAAAATGATAAACGTACTTTTGAGCTTTCAGGGAACGTTTGAAGGCCTGGGGACTACATCTTGTTCTACAAAATGGGGTAAATCTATCAGCCAGTCCTGAGGTCCCTTCACACCAGTTTGATTACAGGGCAGTGCCAGCAAAATATGAGATATGGTAAGAACTTACCTTTGTTATCTCTATTTCTACGAAGTCCATAGGGTTCCACAGGATACCTTGGGGTATAGGTGATGACGTCAGGCATCGGGCACCATAGAGTTAACTTTTCAGTCCTCCCAGGATGCACTAGGGTCCCCCTCCTATACCCCGCCCCCGAGCCAAGGCATCTCAGTTAGTTACCAAGCCATAGGCCGGAGGAGGAGAAGGAAGAGAGAGAAAAAAGATCTGGACACATACAAGAATCACATTCTCACCAGAGGGAGACGGAAAAACCGGTGACCAGAGTAAAGCCCATCTGCAGCACAGGTGCGACAGGGCGGGAGTCCTGTGGAACCCTATGGACTTCGTAGAAATAGAGATAACAAAGGTAAGTTCTTACCATATCTCATATTTTCTACTTCAGGGTCCATAGGGTATCCACAGGATACCTTAGGGATGTCCCAAAGCAGTATCCTTTAAGGGTGGGGACGCTCCTGTGCTGAAAGGAGAATCCGCCCGAAGGAAGTATCCTGAGAGGCGAAGGTGTCAAACCTGTAATACCTCACGAAGGTATGGACAGAGGACCACGTAGCAGCCTTGCAGATCTGGACTGCAGAGGCACCACGTCGAGCTGCCCACGAAGGACCCACAGACCTAGTGGAATGAGCCTTCACAGAAGGAGGAACCGGCAGGCCTACATGAAGATAAGCTTCAGAAATTGCCATACGGATCCAGGCTGCCAAAGTTTGCTTTGAAGCAGGCCAACCCTTTTTACGGAAGCCATAGAGGACAAACAAGGCGTCCGACTTCCTAAACGAAGAAGTGCGGTCAACACAAGTCCTTAAGGCCCGCACAACATCCAAAGTGGCCTCACCCACTGAAAGACCAGGTGAGTTAAAAGCCGGAACAACTATTTCCTCATTAACATGAAACTGGGAAACAACTTTGGGAAGAAATTCAGGATGAGAGCGTAGCACTGCCCTGTTCCCATGAAAAATCAAGAAAGGGGGTCTACAAGAGAGAGCCCCTAAATCAGAAACACGTCTGGCCGAAGCTATGGCCAGAAGGAAAACAGTCTTAGCTGTTAGCCATTTAAGATCCACTGAGCCCAGTGGTTCAAACGTCGGTCCTCCACAGTCAAGTCCCAAGGCGCAACAGGTGGAACAAAAGGCGGCTGAATACGCAGAACGCCCTGCATAAAGGTGTGCACATCAGGAAATGTAGCAATCCTACGGTGAAACCAGACAGACAGGGCCGAAACCTGCACCTTCAAAGAAGCAAGGCGAAGCTCATGGTCTAGTCCCGCTTGTAGGAAGGCGAGTACCCGAGACAGACGAAACTCCCGCGGTGCATAACCTCTCGGTCGACACCACTGGAAGAACGTATGCCACACGCGATGGTATATTCTCGCGGAAGACGGTTTCCGAGCTGTTAGCATGGTACGTACTACAGAGCTTGAAAACCCCCTGGACCTTAACATGGCCGTCTCAACAGCCACGCCATCAAAGACAGCCGAGTCAAGTCCGGGTGAAGACAAGGACCCTGTGACAGAAGGTCCGGTCGGAGCGGTAACCGCAGAGGACTGTCCACGGACAGACCCTGAAGGTCTGAGAACCAGTGCCGTCTGGGCCATGCGGGAGCTATCAACAGGAGTGTCCCTCCTTCCTGTTTGAATTTCCGGATTACCCGTGGAAGAAGGGAAACCGGAGGAAAGAGATAAGCAAACCGGAACGTCCACCGGACGGACAGAGCATCCACCAGAGACTCCTCTTCGTCTCTTGTGCGAGACCCGTACACCGGCAACTTGTTGTTGTGCTGGGACGCCGTGAGGTCGATCTCTGGAAGACCCCACCTGTCCACCAGCAGTTGAAAAACGTCCGGGTGCAGGGACCATTCCCCCGGGTGAACGTCCTGGCGACTGAGAAAGTCCGCCTCCCAGTTTAGCACTCCCGGAATGATGACAGCTGATATGGCCGGAAGATTGCGCTCCGCCCATACCAGGATCCGAGACACCTCTACGAGAGCTGCCCGACTTCGGGTTCCTCCTTGCCGGTTTATGTAGGCCACGGTGGTAGCGTTGTCCGACTGGACCTGCACCGGGTGACCTTGGAGAACCCGATGTGCCTTCTGGAGAGCATTGAAAACCGCTCGGAGTTCCAAGATGTTTATTGGAAGCTCTGCTTTTGCCGGAGTCCACCTGCCCTGGAACAAGTGTGGACCCGAAACTGCTCCCCAGCCCCGAAGACTGGCGTCCGTTGTCAACAGGACCCAATTCGCCACCCAGAACGGACGACCCTTGCTGAGATGGGTCGTCTGCAACCACCAGGCAAGGGACAGGCGAACCTCCGGAGTGAGCACTATCGTTTGTGATTTTAGAGACTGAGGCAGTCCATTCCACTTGGACAGGATCAGGTACTGCAGAGGTCTGGAGTGAAACTGGGCATATTCCACCATGTCGAATACCGACACCATGGAGCCCAGTAACCTCATCGCCGAGTGTAGAGACACCCGGCGGCTCTGCAGACAACTGTGCACCCTCGACTGTAAGGCAGATATCTTTTCCCCTGTCACAAAGATCCTTTGCTGTCCCGAGTCCAATAAGGCTCCGAGGTGCAGAATCCGCTGAGACGGAATCAGGGTGGACTTCTGCCAGTTTATCAACCAGCCGTGCCGTTGCAGTAGCGCAATGGTCAGGTCCAAGTGGCGCAGAAGGAGCTCCGGAGATCCTGCCACTAAGAGAAGGTCGTCCAAGTACGGCAACATGCGGACTCCCTGCAGCCGCAGGGAAGCCGCCATGACCGCCATCACCTTGGTGAAAACACGTGGTGCGTGGTGCTGTCGCCAGGCCAAAAGGTAACGCCAGAAACTGAAAGTGGTCGCTGCGGATTGCAAACCTGAGGAACTGCTGATGGCGCAAAAGAATAGGGACATGCAGGTAAGCGTCCTGCATGTCCAATGACACCATGTAGTCCCCAGGTTCCAACGCCAGAATGATGGACTGCAGAGTCTCCATCCGAAACTTCGGCACCCGCAAAGACTTGTTGAGAGCTTTGAGGTTGAGAATCGGACGAAACGACCCATTGGGTTTCTGCACCAAAAATAGATTGGAATAGAAACCCTGGCCCCTCTGGAGAATGGAACAGGCACTATAACTCCAGCCTGGAGCATAGTGTGCAAGACCTTCCGCAGCTCCGTGGCTTTGTTCCGGTCTGATGGTAGACCCGTGGTGAAGAATCGAGCCGGGGGTCTGTGCCGGAAGGAGAGGGCATACCCGTGTGAGACCACCTCGAGGACCCAAGTGTCTGTCGTGGTGACCGACCAACACTGGGCGAACTGCAGCAGGCGGCCTCCCACTTTGGGATCCCCCAAAGGGAGGCCCGGACCGTCAGGCCGCAGGCTTGTCATCTGGCTTAGGGGCCGGACGTCTGGTACTCCAGGCCTGCTTCCGGGGCTTGGCCGATTTCTTGGGGCCAGCCTGACTGGGAAAAGACTGTGCTTTAGGCCTACCCTGGGCCCTATAAGACCGAAAGGACAATGTACCTGAACCAGAAGGAACAGCAGCCGACGGGAGACATGCTGATTTAGCTGCTGCCAGCGTGGCTATAATCTTGTCCAGGTCCGGACTGAAGAGAACCTCTCCGTTAAAAGGCAATGCCTCCAAACCCTTTTTGGAATCAGCGTCCGCCTTCCAGGATCGCAACCACAAGGTGCGATGAGCAGCCACCGCTGCCGAAGAAATTCGAGACGCCAGGGTACTAATATCTAAGGCCGCTTTGTTGATATAAGTGGCCGAATCCCGGAGATTGCCGATCAACTCCGTCTGCTCAGCCGAACAGTCGGGATCGAAGGACGCCTCCAACGTATCAGCCCAGCGCTCCATAGCTCTGGCAACCCAGCAAATGGCCATAGCTGGTCGTGCTGCCCCCCCTGCAAGGGAATAGACGGACTTCAGGCAGATCTCTACCTTGCGGGTCCGTAGCATCCTTAAGGGAGGACATGGATGGCATGGGCAATGTGGCACTACGGACAAGGCGTGTCACATGAGAATCCACCTATGGAAGGGATTCCCACTTGGCAAAATAATTGTCCGCAAACGGATACGCCACTGCTAAACGCCTTTGAGGCTGATATCGTTTGCCTGGCTGTTTCCACGCTTCCTCTAGGTGGTCAACTAATTGTCCCGAAAGAGGAAACACTGTGGTATCTCCTTTAACATCCTTGAAAAAGGCGTATTTGGACTTTGATACCGGAGGTTCCTCATCCTCAATAACTAAAGCAGTGCGGACTGCACGAATAAGGCCAGGTATATAAACCTTAGACTTAGCGTCCGACTCTTTAGGACGGGGAGGTTCCTGGTCAGAAAGATCCAGAATCTCCCCATCATCGGACGTCCCGTCGTCATCCTCATAAGGAGCGGACTGAGACGCCACCGGCCGCTTGTGGGGCCGCATCAGAGACTCCCCCTGCAACACGTCTGACAACTGCTGTACAGAGCTTGTTAACGAATTAACCCACGCAGGCTCATGAGAGACCTGAGGAGGGGAAATAGGGAGACCGTGGGGTACCATTAATTGTCTCGGGAAAACCTGCATGGGTGACGACACCACTGACTGCTGGGACAATCCCATCTGAGTGAACGGAGGCTGCGGAGCTAACTGGCCCACGAGGGTTGTAAGCGCCTTGGCGAAACAAGCCCAGGGCGGCTCATGTACCGGTGCTGTGACCGTAATAGGCCGCGCCAATAAATAACACGGTCGGCATAGCCCTTCCGCGCTACCCTCCCCCTCCGCTATAGGCGCTTAGCATGTAGTACACCGAAGCTGTAGAGGGAAGTCACTCTCAGACATGATGGTAAATATGTGACCCCTCTCAACAATACTTGTCCGTATAGTGAGAGACCACCCTGCAGCACCGCACCACAAGGGCTTTAGCAGAAAGACAGGGACAGTAATAAGGCTGACAGTTAAGAAGTAAAGTACAGGCAGCAGCGCTAGCACAGTCACATACAATGCAAAGAAAAATCAATTCCTGCACAATCAGCGCTGATTCTCAACTACCCAGACACAGAGTCTGGTAGGACACAGTGCTGCATACACAGACCTGACCCAAATCGGAGGAGAGGTATGCGGGGGGACCCAGACCACGATGCCTCTGATTCCAGGCTTCCAGCAGCGTTCACCATGCGGTTGTAAGATGGGCGCCGAGGAGCTTAGAGGAGGCTGGCCTGGGGGAGGAGCGCTGCTACAGAGCCAGTCAGCGTTGCAGAGAGGACTGTGCAGCGGGGGAGGCGCCGGCTGTGAGACAGGGAAGGCGCGCTCCCCTGGCATGCATTTAACCCCCGGGACGCTGCACCGCTACCGCTCTGCTGCGGTTCACTGTCCCAGGGGGGTAGTGGAAGCGCAGGTTAGATACCTGGCTCCACGCTGCAGCCAGTCCCCAGGGAGCCCCCTGCCTGGGGACTCTGGACCATGTGTTCAGCGGGGACCCACCGCGGGACCCCGCTGCTTACCTTGCTGTCCCCCTTGAATCCGGCCATGGTCCCAAACATCTGGGGTCACCGCTAGCTGTGACCCCAGATGCTCACCAGCATCCCCGGATCGGTACCGGCGTTCTGGTACCGGCGGGGGTGGAGGGAAGACGGCATGGACGTCAGTACTGACTGTCCATGCTGTACTTTCAGATGTGCAGCCACAGCTGCTTGAAGAAAACTTCAGGGGCTCTTCTTAGCCCCCACTCCAACAGGTGCATCCGACTCCGGCCGGGCACCAAACTAAACGGAGATGCCTTGGCTCGGGGGCGGGGTATAGGAGGGGGACCCTAGTGCATCCTGGGAGGACTGAAAACTTAACTCTATGGTGTCCGATGCCTGACGTCATCACCTATACCCCAAGGTATCCTGTGGATACCCTATGGACCCTGAAGTAGAAATATGAAACCACTGCATTGCATCTCTAGTACATGGGGAAACAGATGGAAAGAACTTCTAGATGGACACACGGCTCTTGTCAATACCAGTGTGAGCATAAACACCAGTTCACACCACAAGTTTTTTTAAAGGGGTTCGTTCACATTTTGAAAGCCCCCCCCCCCACTATTTCCTCCCACCAGTACCAATTACAGTCACAGAAGGAAACCCGACCCCTGAGATAGTGACCGAAACTGGGCAATAACCGACACCTGCCAAGGGGGAAGATGTGCGGCAGCTTCTCTATGTGTTGCCCGCCTTCTGGCCCCCACCAAAGTACTAAGTCGGGGGACACTTTGGATAGAGAAACGCCATTTAAGATCGCCATCAAAAGCAATAATGAGATGCAAACCAGTGGATAAAACAGTAATATAAGCAAAGTGATAACTTGCATTGTACAATTTACCCTGGGTTATACTGTAGGAGGAAAGTGGAGAAAATAAAGCAACATGACCAAGGAGCTAAATGGCACAACCTGTCTATTGGGCTGCAACAATGATAACGGCATATGGTACATATACGAAATGTTAGATTTACTGGCACCTTTTTCTTCTTTACGCGTTTATCGTGCTCCTCAGGGAGGGGGAAGTGCTCCTCTAGGAAGCATTGGAATGCCTCTAATAGCTCATCCCTGTAGGCGCTCTCTTTTCTAAGTTTCCTTCTCAGCTCCTGTAAAGCACTTGGATGAAGCAGAGAGAAAAGCAATGTTATGTCCGGAAATTCCTGGATAAAGCCACCAATGTATCCTAGGAGAGCAATCACCCGACGGCAGCTGCCTCTTTGTAAGGTCCAAGAAAAGGGACAGGCGGGATCAGTACATGAACCGTTCTAGTTTCTCTTCTCATAAACCACATACAATGCTAATATGGCGCAACCGCCAATAACCACCTGAGCTTTTTTCACATGGTTACTTTTATGAAGTTGTACCGTTCAATAGTCAACTGTAGCGCTCAATCTGGTGCCAAAATGGTGAATTGCTGCCATCAGAAAAGAATGGTGTGCGTTACTTTCAAAGTATCAAAGAACCAGAACATCTGACTGCACATTCGACATCATAAAAATGTACATAGATGAACAATAATAAAATAGAATATTGCAAATATATGAAGGTGTGGTCAATTTTAGTGCAAATCAATATCCTTTTAATCTCATATAGACATGTAAATATATAGCAACCCACACATTCATATTACATACATACACACAGCATATTGTATACAGACTGAACATATACATCATCCAGACACATGTAAATATATAGCAACACATACATATTACATACATACACACAGCATATTGTATACAGACTGAACATATACATCATCCAGACACATGTAAATATATAGCAACACACACATACATCAAACGTGTGTGTGTGTATACACACACACAAACACACACAACTCTCAAGGTAAAGCTGCCAAATCTTACGTAGTTATTTAGTATAAAAATTGAATCCATTAGACCACATAGTGACTATGCGACAAATCTTATATATAAAAGTCTGATTGTCTGTTTATCTGTCCGGTTATGCAGTCGGATACCCCTGCACCGATTGGGATGAAACCAACACGAGGTTATCTAGCTGGATCCTTACCAGGTTTTAGGGGGCTTAGGGTCTCTGTTGGATCTCCCGTTGCTGTACAAAGATGTAAGGTACTTACTATTAAGCTAGACCCCTGAGCCTAAACCTGGGTACACACTCTATGATCCGTCGTATGATTTATCGTTTCGTCGCGGATTGGAACGATATATATCGTATGGATCTTGCAGTGTGTACCCCCGATCCGTTGTTTGCGATGCTCATTCATCGCATTGTCCCATCTGCTTTCTGCACAGAAGACAGGACGATTGTAACGATATATTGCGCACACTGTCGTACACCACATTGTGCAGTGTGAACGCCGTGCGCGTTACTTCGCTTCGTTACGGCACTGGGTATGCACATCGTATAGTGTGTACCCAACTTAAGTGGCAACTATTATCTCATGCGACGGAAGTGCCCAGTAATGGCTGCCACTGAGACCCAGTGGTTAAAGGGAAAACAAATCTAATATGCCAGTGCCCAGTAAGAAATAGGGCTCTGATTCCGAGTCGCAGGCAATGCCGATGTTCACAAGCTGAGTGATTCTTTGCTACCACGCGTTTGCAAAAAGCCCTAAAAACTCATATGGCGCATGCGTTACGCTGTGTGGATGGACAGAGGCACAGAGACGCGTGGTATCAGTAATGGGCTGGAAATGTATTGGGCGCTCCTACATGGTGACTGGGAGGTGTCTACTCAGAAGACCAGGCGTGCCCGGATGAGGTTATGCGAGTGTTGCGGGCGTGTCGGTAAAGTGGCTGCACACACAGACGCTTCATCGCTCACATTGGAGGCCATACTCAGACAGAAAATCTGCACCTATCAAAGGGCTGGTGCGATTAATAGGTGCGACTGATGATAACATCTACATGAAACAAGCATTATTACAGCATCTATAGATGCTCCAAGTGGGCGTCCCAGCCATTGCACATGCTTGTACACCAGGGGCAGGGGTGATACTAGCATTGGCATAAAGTCGCAGACAGGACTACGCCCTAAATTACAATATACTACTGATAGTACCGGAGGGATATACTAATACCCATCAAGAAGTTATTTACCAGCAAGACTGCCCAACACTATGAAATGCCAGTGATAGTTCCTAATAATATAATGCATCAGACGGTGGAAACGCCAATGAGTTTACCATGTGGGTTAAACGCTGCTGAGCAGATGTAGGTAGCAGTAGTGTTTGTGGCCCTTGTAATAGCAAATTCAATCATAAATGGATTTGAATTCTACAATAGATACCCATTCATTGCAATCACTTTAGTTGATTTCTTAGTCAGTGTATACATCTTTTGGGATTCCTATTTGGACATATGTCTTTCATTTAACGGTTTACAGATCACTGCAAGGTCTTCCTTTAGATCTGAAACAGTGATGATAACATGATAGATTATAAGGCCTCATACGTGGCCCATGGACACTTGTAGACGGATTGGGGCTTTCATCTCCTACAGCTGTGACTCTCCCTACTACAGCTGTAGTGCACTGACATCACGGCACCAGTGCGAGATGTTCATGCAAATCACACTGCACGACAGGCTAGTAATACAGATTACAGTGTGAGGCGACATCTCTGAGAAGTCTCAGGTCAGACCAGGGAAAGGCATCAAGCTGACGCTGTGATTTCACACAGAGACCTGAATGAGGAATGGTTTTTCTCAGGTAAGTATCCTGGGGGTGATCTGTGCACAACTGCAGAGGGCAATACAGATAAAGACAGACTGGATGTAAGAAGCATACTGCGTAGGGATTATGCATTATAACTCTTTCTGGGTGGACTGCTAGCCCGGTGAAGTGAGATAGCTGCTATATAAATATCACTGTGGTTGAAATTAAAACCTGTAAGTAACATCCGGAGAAATTGTTATATTTAATAAGACGATTACGTATAGAATTGAACAAAATAAATGAGATAGTAAGGGCTGCATTAATTACACTATGTACTGTACTGGTTTCACATTAGTTTCTGCAAATACCTTTTCTCAGATATATTAGCATATAGGTTTTCGAGATCCTTTAGCTTGGCATTGAGTCCATCCAGGAATTGCTGCTGTTCAACCAACCAGCGCTGTTCTCTAGGGGGAACACAAAGGAACAGAGAATGTCTCTCAGCAGAAAATCAAATGGCAATAGAGAATTGTGTTGGCACAGGTTTATTTTCAATAAATAGGGGTTATCGAAGACCTATTCTGGAAACATGACCCTGCTTTTACATTACAGATATGCACATGTAGAGGATGAGTTGTTGCCTAATCGTGCTTTTGCCTTATATCAAACAGTTCAATATGGGTATGTTATAAGAGATAGATAGTAATTAGATAGACAATGTCTAGATCACAGGTTCTCAAACTCAGTCCTCAGGACCCCAAACAGTGCATGTTTTGCAGGTCTCCTCACATAATTACTAGTGAAATAGTTAGCTGCACCTGTAGATCTTTTAAAATGTTTGAGTGAGTAATGAATACACCTGTGCTCCTGCTGGGTGACCTGCAAAAAGTCAACTTGGTGGGGTCCTGAGGACCGAGTTTGAGAACCACTGGTCTAGATAGACACCAGATGTTAGACCGTCAATAGTTAGACAGGGACAAAAGTCAGAAACACTAAAGTTCGACATGTACATATGTATTCTGGCTCTGGGGAGCACCACCAACATGACTTATTTCTAGACCTAACTTCTTTTGGGCGTTATTTGAGGTCTATGCTGGTAATTAATATACTGATATACAATCTTCCTCTGTGCGGATACAACCCCCCTTTTCCTTTTCCCTACGGAGTCTGAAGAGTTGTCAGCTCCAACAGGTCAGGGACTGATGTGAAAGATTATTTTTTGAGAAGTTCTGCAAAATATGGTGGCACTATCCAAATACGCAACAACATAATAATAATAGGCTGAAAACAACTTTGCATTGTATCCAAAGCACAAAAAAATAAATGCAAATAACGCAGAAAAAAAATCTGTCTGCTAACTCAAGGCTGAAACCCTCATCAAACATCTACAAAGAAAAATCAAAGCAATAAGGCGATAAAGTATACTGTAAAGACCAATGAAACTCAGGTTATGGTTCCTCTTGTAGCAAAACAACATTTGTGGCTGAATATAATACTTGTAGATGGTAAAATGTACAGGAGTAATGTAGTGTTCGGCGGATCTGTGTTCAAAACCCATCAGGAGAAGTGAAGCTTGGAGTGAGCTGACTTGATTCACAGTGGAAGTCTTAACATTTATTTGATTTAAAACTTTACTCTTGGGGAGACTTTTACTTTTGATGTAATAGAGGTCTAATCCTGGTTTGTAAGTTGTGCCAAGAGGAGCATACACTGGTTCCATGTACAGTGTGTGTGTGTGTGTGTCAGCCATATGTTCTTCTGATTTCACAGCAGTGAAAATGTATCTGAAAGAAGAACCATACATCATAAGAAGCTACTGGACTCCACAAAGATCACGGTCTTCTCAGAACCATCCAACTGCCAGTGAGGACTGTTATACAATTTACACTACCATGGGGATTTACTGTAAACATACTTTTCTAGGAATTACTTGAATATAGATAGCATACCTTTCCAAGTCATTCTTTAGTTTCCTGCTTTCAGCCCGAGAGATGGAGAGCATGGTCTCAAGTTCTTGGTCAACGTTTTTTAACTGCAAAGAAAGCATGCTGTAAAAATGATATAATGTAGCTTAGTAACTATACCACAGGAAGAAACAGGGCAACAATCAATGTAACTGAAAGTAAATAAACGAGTGTATTTGGATCAGAGACTTTAGGGGAGAGACCATCTCTTGCAAGAACAATGATTACACATCTCCAACACATTACCACACCCATCACCAAGTAGATATATTGGAATAATTGGGGGAATATTGCTCCTCCAAGTATAAGGTCTGGAAGAACTTGAGAGTATACAATCTAAATCACAAAAATATTAAGGGTAATCAATACTTTTGCGCAAAACTGGATATAAGCAGCCTCCTAAAACACCTTACTGAAGGAAACACCAACTTCACAGGCTTGTAAAGAAAAGAAAATTATGTAGGTGAAAAGGAATGGCGCTAATGCCTCAGATGGATGAAGACTATATATGTGTCACACGTCCCCGCAGTGACTCCAGAACCAGACCCCGTTACTTACCTTTGCGAGCGCTCACCCGCGGCATCCTCGGCACTTAGGCCCCGATTCAGAGCAGGACGCTCTGACAGAGCGGCCTCCTGGCTGCACGCATTGCTGTGGGTTGCCACCCACAACTAATACGAGCAGCCAGGATGATGGTCGCAATGGTCAAGACCATCGCGACCATCGGGCTTGCGACGAGACCCTTGTGGCAGGGTCTCATGGCCGCAAGTCCCAGAGAGCTTTCGGCTCAAACAGAGCCGAAAGCTCTCCCACTGTCATCACTTGTGATGTCAGTGGGGCCGCCCCAAGCGGTAGGCGTTCCTATGGGAATGCCTCCGTCTGGGCAGCCATCCCCCCCGACCCGCCCACCAAAGGGGGCGTGCTGTCACTCAACATCGACAGCATGCCTCCTTTGGTGCGAGACCCGGAGCGACGTCGTGCGCATGCGCTCTGGGCCACCATCGACCCGGTTGCAAGCGCTCAGCACTTACGACCAGGTCTGAATCAGGCCCTTAGTGCAGCAGCGGCTCCCTCCTCTCCAGCTGGCTTTGTCAAAATCCTCGCTGCTGCACCCGCAGTCTGCTCAGGCGTCTGTGGGGTTCGACTGCGGCACTCCAGTCCATGGGCGTGGCCATGTTAGATTGCCCACGTGATTCCGCCTCCACCAATCAGCATCCAGCAACCTAAATAAAGGATTCCTGCTGCAGCAACTAGTTGCCAGTGCAACAGGACTCTTAGCCTAGTCTAGTGAGCTCCCTTACTGTGCTCCATATAGCGTTCTAGCTGACTTTTCAAATACTTCATTACTGTGTGTATTCAGCCGTCCTCCATTATACCTGGAGCCCAGTTACTCTCCGGCCCTAGCCGGAATACCAGCCGTCCTCCATTATACCTGGAGTTCAGTACCTCCCGGTCCAAACCGGGGTACCAGTCGTCCCTCAATTTCCACTCGTAGGATCCTCCTGTCTATTTGTTCCTTCATGCGCAGGAACTTTATCAGACCCAGGACCTCATTTAGAGCCGCTCGCAAAATGCGAGCGCTCGCTCTGAATGAGGACTGGCCGCTCGCTAAGCTGTGGGTGACCACCCACAACTTTAGCGAGTGGATAGGTTGATGGTCGCGATGGTCAAGACCATCGCGACCATCAGGGCTTGCGACAAGAACCTTGTGGTAGGGTCTCTTCTGCTGCAAGCCCCAGTGAGGTTTCGGCTCTAATAGAGCCGGAAGCTCACCACTGACATCACGAGTGATGTCAGAGGGGCCGCCCCCAAACGGCAGGCGTTCTTTCGGGAACGCCTCCGTTTGGCCAGCCACCCTGTCACCCCGCCTACAAAACGGTGCGAGCTGTTATGCACCATCGACAGCCTCCCCTTTTGTAGTGAGGAGGGCCTCAACATCGACCCGCTTGCGTCCGGGTCTGAATGAGGCCCCCAGTCTTCTTCAGAGAGCACCTGAGTCTAACCAAACAGATATAAGACCCAGCCCGGGAACACAGCGTCAATCCCCTTCGCCTGTGACAATATGTAACACAAATCAAGGATAAAGCAGAGAACAAAATATATTTAAAACATATTTATATATATATATATATATATATATATATATATATATTCCATAAAATCAAGATGAAAAATATTTATATTCATCTTGATTTTATGGAATATATATATATATGTTTTAAATAAATTTTGTTCTCTGCTTTATCCATGATTGGGTTACATATATATTCTTCATCCATCTGAGGCATTAGCGCCATTCCTTTTCACCTACATCATTTTCTTTTCTTTAGTATACAATCTAAGTCAATGCAGGTTAACACTAGGATACCATACCTAAGTCACAGCAAAAATCCAGAAAATAGTCAATTACACACAGTAATATAATGCTAGTGTTTATTCTAGCACCCTGCACTGTTCACAAACCATGCAGTTCCTCTTTCCTGCCTGGGGTGTCGCTCTCTGCTCTGGTGCTTCTAGCACACTCTGGTCCGTATCTCAGCCGTTTGTTGCATCAGCTGAGAGCGACATCCCAGACAGGAAAGAGGAATTGCACCGCTGACAATAAGGTATATATTTTATCCACTGCATTCATTTCCAGTATGAAGAACTATTTTCTGTACACTGGCTGAACTGAACGGTTGCAAATGCAAAGTGTGTATAGCTACTGTGGCTTGTACGGCTGAACCATCTTTTTAATTCAGCTTGTGCATTTCCAAACTTCTCCAGGGCTCATTTATGGTTTTCAGGCCACTACAGTTCTACCAGTAGGAATGAAGGGAGGTTGTTATGAAATGTATGCTTATGAGTTCTCCCTTAAGATGTATTTATGCTTTGTAACTAATCACATCAGATCAGGACTATAGTACATGAATGAATGTATTTGTAACAAGTTATAAATTAGCATAGAACATGAAACAAACCAACACTTGTACTTCAAATGACAAATTCTTTTAGAAAAATACTTTGATTAAATACTATGATAACAGCGGCAAACGCAGGATTTCTAGACAGGGGTTTCCAAATGCGACCAGTCCATGAAGAGGGCTTAATTAGCACTTAACCAACTTTAATATGCGTCATTCAAAGTGTATTGTGTGTCATAATTCCAGCATATACAGGACCAGCGATCACAGTAAGCCATGAGATGTGGCAGTAGCTGAGCTGAATGTTTTTTATTTCAGATGTGGGCACCATTCCAGAGCATTGGAGCAAGTTCGGGAGTCTGGAGGAGCAGCAGAAGAACCTAGCACTGCTGTGGACATATATGTACATACTGGTCTCCTTATGCACTGGATAGCGTATTATTATATGGTATTAATAATTGACCCTATTGATGGTCTGTAGCAGTGCACCCCTAACGGTGCATGTTTTCCATATCTCCTAGTTGGTGCACAGGTGTAATTATTACTTGCTGACACGTTAAAAAGATCCACAGGTTGTGCTACTGAGAAGAACATGCAGCACTAGCAAAATTCTATATTACTATTTATATTGTGGTCATGGTATGGGCTGGGGAGGGGGGTTTCCAGACAACCGGAACCCTCCCTCCCCCCAATGCGTTTGCCCATGGATATATGACTATATATACTATTGTACACTTTCCCTCCATTTGTTAAGTAGCTTGGAGTATTCTAGCCCAAGTTAGGTATGGTGGTATGTATCATTAACACATTAGACAAATGGGAGAGGTCACTGTCCAATTATCCATCTAAAAGGAATGCTGAGTGATGTCATGAGCCACCCAATTATTTGTCCATTTATGGTAATCCATTAATGAATCTTCAAGTTAAAAGTTTCAAGATACATCAAGGAAACAGACTTATTTTCTACAAATGTCAAAAGGTTCAACTGCTAACACAAGAACATTTCCAGGACTGGTCAAACCATCACTGAAGAAGCCATAAACTGGGGAAATATAGAAGGTTGCAGGACAGCAGGATGACTTAGAGAAAAATAATATGAGATATGGTAAGAACTTACCCTTGTTATCTCTATTTCTACGAAGTCCATAGGGTTCCACAGGATACCTTGGGTATAGGTGTGACGTCAGTCGCAGGGCACCAAAGAGTTAAGCTTTCAGCCTCCCAGGATGCACTAGGTCCCCCTCCTATACCCCGCCCCCGGGCCAAGGCACCTCAGTTAGTTACCAAGCCATAGGCCGGAGGAGGAGAAGGAAGAGAGAGAACAAAGATCTGGACACATACAAGAATCACATTCTCACCAGAGGGAGACGGAAAACCGGTGACCAGAGCAAAGCCCATCTGCAGCACAGGTGCGACAGGGCGGGAGTCCTGTGGAACCCTATGGACTTCGTAGAAATAGAGATAACAAGGGTAAGTTCTTACCATATCTCATATTTTCTACTTCAGGGTCCATAGGGTATCCACAGGATACCTTGGGGATGTCCCAAAGCAGTATCCTTTAAGGGTGGGGACGCTCCTGTGCAGAAAGGAGAATCCGCCGCCCGAAGGAAGCATCCTGAGAGGCGAAGGTGTCAAACCTGTAATACCTCACGAAGGTATGGACAGAAGACCACGTAGCAGCCTTGCAGATCTGAACTGCCGAGGCACCACGTCGAGCTGCCCACGAAGGACCCACAGACCTAGTGGAATGAGCCTTCAGAGAAGGAGGGACCGGTAGGCCTTCATGAAGATAAGCTTCAGAAATAGCCATACGGATCCAGGCTGCCAAAGTTTGCTTTGAAGCAGGCCAACCCTTTTTACGGAAGCCATAGAGGTCAAACAAAGCGTCCGACTTCCTAAACGAAGAAGTGCGGTCAACATAAGTCCTTAAGGCCCGCACAACATCCAATGAGGCCTCACCCACGGAAAGACCCGGTGAGTTAAAGGCCGGAACAACTATTTCCTCGTTAATATGAAACTGGGAAATAACTTTGGGAAGAAACTCGGGCCGAGTGCGGAGCACTGCCCTGTTCCCATAAAAAACCAAGAAAGGGGGTCTACAAGAAAGAGCCCCTAACTCAGAAACACGTCTGGCCGAAGCAATAGCCAGAAGGAAAACAGTCTTAGCTGTTAGCCATTTAAGATCCACTGAGCCCAGTGGTTCAAACGGCGGTCCTTGGAGAGCCCTCAGGACCACAGCCAAATCCCAAGGCGCCACAGGTGGAACAAAGGGCGGCTGAATGCGGAGAACACCCTGCATAAAGGTGCGCACATCCGGGATTGTAGCAATCCTACGGTGAAACCAGACAGATAGGGCCGAAACCTGTACCTTCAAAGAAGCAAGGCGAAGCCCATGATCTAGTCCCGCTTGCAGGAAGGCGAGAATCCGAGACAGACGAAACTCCCGCGGTGCATAACCTCTCGGTCGACACCACTGGAAGAACGTATGCCACACGCGATGGTATATCCTCGCGGAAGACGGTTTCCGAGCTCGTAACATGGTACGCACCACAGAGCTGGAAAACCCCCGGGACCTCAGCATGGCCGTCTCAACAGCCACGCCGTCAAAGACAGCCGAGTCAGGTCCGGGTGAAGGCAAGGACCCTGAGACAGAAGGTCCGGTCGTAGCGGCAACCGCAGAGGAATGTCCACGGACAGACCCTGAAGGTCTGAGAACCAGTGCCGTCTGGGCCACGCGGGAGCTATCAACAGGAGCGTCCCTCCTTCCTGTTTGAATTTCCGGATTACCCGTGGAAGAAGGGAGACCGGAGGGAACAGGTATGCGAACCGGAACGTCCACCGGACGGACAGAGCATCCACCAGAGACGCCCCTTTGTCTCTTGTGCGAGACCCGTACACCGGCAACTTGTTGTTGTGCCGGGACGCCATGAGGTCGATTTCTGGAAGACCCCACCTGTCCACCAGTAGTTGAAAAACGTCCGGGTGCAGGGACCATTCCCCCGGATGAACGTCCTGGCGACTTAGAAAGTCCGCCTCCCAATTGAGCACTCCCGGGATGAAGACCGCTGATATGGCCGGAAGATTGCGCTCCGCCCAAACCAGGATCCGAGAGACCTCTACGAGAGCCGCCCGACTGCGAGTTCCTCCTTGCCTGTTTATGTAGGCCACGGTGGTAGCGTTGTCCGACTGGACCTGCACCGGGCGACCCTGGAGAAACCGCTGTGCCTGCTGGAGAGCATTGAAGACCGCACGGAGTTCCAAGATATTTATTGGAAGCTCCGCTTCTGTCGGCGTCCACCTGCCCTGGAACAAGTGTGGACCCGAAACTGCTCCCCAGCCCCGAAGACTGGCGTCCGTTGTCAACAGGACCCAATTTGGAACCCAGAACGGACGTCCCTTGTTGAGGTGGGTCGTCTGTAACCACCACGTAAGGGACAGGCGAACCTCCTGGGTGAGCACAATCGTCTGGGACTTCAGAGACTGAGTCAGCCCGTTCCACTTGGACAGGATCAGGTGCTGCAGAGGTCTGGAGTGAAACTGGGCGTATTCCACCATGTCGAACACCGACACCATGGAGCCCAGTAACCTCATCGCCGAGTGTAAGGACACCCGGCGGCTGTGCAGACAACTGCGCACCCTTGACTGTAAAGCAGAGATCTTGTCCTCCGTCACGAAGATCCTTTGCTGTCCCGAGTCCAATAAGGCTCCAAGATGCAGAATCCTCCGAGACGGGATTAGAGTGGACTTCTGCCAGTTGATTAGCCAGCCGTGCCGTTGCAGCAGTGCAATGGTCAGGTCCAAGTGGCGTAACAGGAGCTCTGGAGATCCTGCCACCAATAACAGGTCGTCCAAATACGGCAACATGCGGACTCCCTGCAGCCGCAGAGAAGCCGCCATGACCGCCATCACCTTGGTGAAAACACGTGGTGCTGTTGCCAGGCCAAAAGGTAACGCCCGAAACTGGAAGTGGTCGCTGCTGATTGCAAACCTGAGGAACTGTTGATGGCGCCAAAGAATAGGGACATGCAGGTAAGCGTCCTGTATGTCCAATGACACCAAGTAGTCCCCAGGTTCCAGCGCCAGAATGATGGACCGTAGGGTCTCCATCCGAAACTTCGGGACCCGCAAAGACTTGTTGAGTGCTTTGAGGTTGAGTATCGGACGATATGACCCATTGGGTTTCTGTACCAAAAATAGATTTGAATAGAAACCCTGGCCCCTCTGGGAGAATGGAACCGCCACTATAACTCCAGCCTGGAGCATAGTGTGCAATACCTTCCGCAGCTCCGTAGCCTTGTTCCGGTCTGATGGGAGACCCGTGGTGAAGAAGCGAGCCGGGGGTCTGTGCCGGAAGGAGAGGGCGTATCCGTGGGAAACCACCTCCAGAACCCAAGTGTCTGTCGTAGTGGTCGACCAACACTGGGCGAACTGTAGCAGGCGGCCTCCCACCCTGGGATCCCCCAAAGGGAGGCCCGGACCGTCAGGCCGCAGGCTTGTCATCTGGCTTGGGGGCCGGACGTCTGGTACTCCATGCCTGCTTCCGGGGCTTGACCGATTTCTTAGGGCCAGCCTGTCGAGGAAACGACTGTGGTTTGGGCCTGCCCTGGGCCCTAGATGACCGAAAGGACGATGGTCCCGAACCAGAAGGAGCAGCGGCCGACGGGAGACAGGCAGATTTGGCTGCCGCCAGCGTGGCCACAATCTTATCCAGATCCGGACCGAAGAGAACTTCTCCGGTAAACGGCAACGCTTCCAGACCTTTCTTGGAATCTGCGTCCGCCTTCCAGGATCGCAGCCACAAGGTGCGACGAGCAGCTACCGCTGCTGAAGAAATTCTAGACACCAGAGTACTAATGTCTAGAGCCGCCTCGTTGATGTAGGTGGCCGAATCACGGAGATTGCCAATCAACTCCGCCTGATCGGCCGGACAGTCGGATTCAAAAGAAGCCTCTAATGAATCCGCCCAGCGCTCCATCGCTCTGGCAACCCAGCAAATGGCCATAGCCGGCCGTGCTGCCCCCCCTGCAAGGGAATAAGCGGACTTCAGGCAGATTTCTACCTTGCGGTCCGTAGCATCCTTAAGGGAGGACATGGATGGCATCGGCAATGTGGCACTACGGACAAGACGGATCACGTGAGAATCCACCTGTGGAGGGGATTCCCACTTAGCAAAATAATTATCCGCGAACGGATAAGCCACCGCCAGGCGTCTCTGCGGCTGGTATCTTTTGCCAGGTTGTTTCCACGCCTCCTCTAAATGGTCCACCAACTGACCCGAAAGAGGAAAGACTGTGGCATCGCCCTTCACATCTTTGAAAAAGGCATACTTAGATTTAGCCGCTGGGGGAACTTCGTCCTCAATCACCAAGGCTGTGCGGACCGCCCGAATAAGTCCAGGAATATATACTTTGGACTTAGCATCAGCGTCCTTAGTATGGAGAGGTTCCTGATCGTAAGGATCTAGAATCTCCCCATCATCAGACGTCCCTTCGTCATCCTCATAAGGAGCAGACAGAGACGCCACCGGCCTTTTATGAGACCGCATCACAGACTCCCCTTGCAACACATCCGACAAGTGCTGTACAGAACTTGTCAGGGAGTTAACCCACGCTGGCTCCTGAGAACCCGGGAGCGGGGAAATAGGGAGACTGTGGGGTACCACCAATTGTCGTGGGAACCCCTGCATGGGTGACGACACCACAGACTGCTGGGACAAACCCATCGGAGTAAACGCGGGCTGCGGAGCTAACTGGCCCACTAAAGCTGTTAACGCCTGAGCGAAACAAGCCCAGGGCGGCTCCTGTACCGGTGCTGTAACCGTAATAGGCCGCGCCATGGACAAACACTGCCGGCAAAGGCCCTCCGCGCTACCCTCCCCCTCCGCTAACGGTACTTTGCACGTGGTACACTGTAGCCGGAGGGGAAAATCACTTTCAGACATGATGGCACCACGTATGTGACCTCTCTCACCAATTAAGTATTAAATAGGCGAGAGACCACCCTGCAGCACCGCACCGCAAGGGCTTTAGCAGAAAGAACAGGGACAGTAATAAAGCTGACAGTTTAGAGAAGAAAAGATTACAGGCAGCAGCGCTAGCACAGTCACATACAATGCAGAAAAATAACAATTCCTGCACTAACAGCGCTGATCACTCAACTACACAGACACAGGGCCTGGTAGGACACAGTGCTGCATACACAGACCTGACCACAGCGGAGGAGAGGTATGCGGGGGGACCCAGACCACGATGCTTCCGTCCAGCGCTTCCAGCAGCGTTCACCATGCGTTCTGGAGAAGATGGCCGCCGAGGAGCAGAGAGGAGGCTGGCCTGGGGGAGGAGCGCTGCCACAGGACCAGTCGGCAGCATGCAGAGAGGGCTGTGTGCAGCGGGGGAGGCGCCGGCTGTGAGACAGGGAAGGCGCGCTCCCCTGGCATGCATTTAACCCCTGGGACGCCGCAGCGCTACCGCTCTGCTGCGGTCCGCTGTCCCAGGGGGTAGTGGAAGCGCAGGTTGGTCGCCTGGCTCCACGCTGCAGCCAGTCCCCAGGGAGCCCCCTGCCTGGGGACTTAGGACCATGTGATCAGCGGGGACCCACCGCGGGACCCCGCTGCTTACCTCTGTCCCCCTTGAATCCGGCCATGGTCCGGAGCATCTGGGGTCACCGCTAGCTGTGACCCCAGACGCCCACCAGCATCCCCGGATCAGTACCGGCGTTCTGGTACCGGCGGGGTGTAGGGAAGACAGCATGGACGTCAGGACTGACTGTCCATGCTGTTCATCCAGATGTGCAGCCACAGCTGCATGAAGAATAAGCTTCAGGGGCTCTTCTAGCCCCCACTCCAACAGGTGCACCCGACTCCGGCCGGGCACCAAACTAAACTGAGGTGCCTTGGCCCGGGGGCGGGGTATAGGAGGGGGACCTAGTGCATCCTGGGAGGCTGAAAGCTTAACTCTTTGGTGCCCTGCGACTGACGTCACACCTATACCCAAGGTATCCTGTGGATACCCTATGGACCCTGAAGTAGAAATTAGTATTGTCCAATCAGAATGTTTAATAGACACAAATTAAGAAACGCATCTCTGACAAAAGTCTACAACGTAAATTACAGTTACATGAAGTCTCTCGCTTTTATTTGGTGTACTAAGAAGGTAAAATCGACAAATATAAATATGATGCCTAATACACATACAATTAAGATTAAGGTTCCAAAAACATCAAAACAAAGCATCAGCACACTTTCAACCACCATGGGCTTGATTCTCGCACGCCAAAGCACCTATTGGTGGTAATGGCGCTTTTCCCTTGTGTATTCATGCGGCTGAATGTGCAAAGACTAAAGCTGGCCACACTAGACCAACTTTCATCCAACCATCCAACTAGTTGATTGGTTGGAATGAAAATCTGGTAACGTATGGGAGTAACTGATGATCAGCAATTTGCTCCTAAATGCCAGAAAACATGAAAAGGGGTCTTCAGACAAGTTTGTCAAATGTTTAAACAATTTGTTCAAACAACAGTTTTTGTCCATTTTCCGGCGTTTGGGAGCAAACTGCTGATTGTCATTTGCTTTCATACCTTACCAGATTTTCATTCCAACCAATCAACTAGTTGGATGGTTGGATGCAAGTTGGTCTAGTGTGTGGCCAGCTTAAGATGTCCACCTTTTAGTTTCCATGCACGCTGTAATACCGATTAGTGCGTCCTTAGAGGCCAGCATCGGTCGCACCAGCCCTATGGCAGGCTCAGTTTTCTCCATCTGACTATGGCCTCCTAAGCTTGCGGCTGTGAATGCAGCCCGCTTGCATTGAGACTACCAAATCACACTCATTGTATAGACCAATTATGCCTGCACTACTAACCACCTCCCAGGTGTGTACACTCTGTGTAACGCATGCTCCACCAGGAGGCTTTCATAAATTTATGCGCGCGCGCGCATTTGCAAATGATTGCGTGAACATCGGCACTGCGTGCAACTCAAAATCATGCTGCCCCATATGTTTAAAACATGACGCGTTTTGCCAGCACAAGTGCCTTATCTGACCAGATCCTCGCGTTTCGCTTTTCTCAGTGATCAGAAGAAGGGCTTCATTTTTGAGTGGTTTAGTAACATAAAATGGTGGAGTTCGCAAGTGGGAATTTTACATTAACCACTGTAGAAGCAAGGGGCTTGTAGGCTATAACTAGTTCCACGTAAACATGACAAAATCTGGCATAGAAGGAATGTGCATAAACACGTATGATATTATACTGTTTGACAGGTCACACGTTGCATCCAGTTATTTCCAGCGATAATAAAAGAAAAATCTATTTTTATGAACTGTGACATGAGCTCATGAAAAGACGGCAGAAATGTGTCGCGTTGCACCGTTACAGCATCGAGAACTGAAAATAACCAGCACAGTATGTTTTCTGGTACATTTACAGCTGGAGTAATAACGGGAGCAAGCTGTGTAGCGTTCTACTTATAGAAATGATTCTGTGGAAAACACAACCTAATCGATAAGTATTTTAACAGAAAAAAAGATGGTTCATATCCTTTCTAATACAAGCCTGCCAATAAAATATACTACTTATGGGAAATCCAATGAGAAAGTTACCTCTTCTTTTCCAAGGACGAGCAGAATGTCCTCCTTTTTGGAGATTACTAAGAAACATAAAATAAATCACAGTTAATATTTTTTGCTTCCATGGCAACATATTGACAGAAGACAACTTCTCAATTTCCTCACTGTCTATGAAATGAAGACAAGAATTTGGTGCCAAGAATGACAGCACTGGCCGCAATGTTGGATGTGACAAATAAATTAAGTATTTCAATCACGGAGTCCTATTAATTGGTAGGTAGCTGGTATTTTCCATACCACAATGCAAGATTAGAAAGGAAAAATTGATTCATGTGATTTTCTTCTATGATCTCTTAGTTGGTGGGAGTTTATCTCACTGTCTCCATAACATATCCACACTTACTGAGGTCAGTCCTCATGGGAAGCACTAAAAAGAGCTTTATGAGTAGACAGAGGCACACATTCAACCTCAGACAGAGAGAGGCAAATTACAGATGTGTTCTCATACACTACTGCTACAGTCACGATAAACAGCCCCTCTCGGCGCTCCAGGGCACATGCGACTCTGCTTGCCCCCAGTGTCTTTTTCATGTCATTTTCGTCCGAAAATTTGTCTTTGTCACAATGAGATACGACTAAGAACAACAGGAGACTGCACTGATTCATTTCACTTGTACATCTGTGCGACTGAGTCTGAAGCTGGATACGAAGTGCTACAATGCAACGGCCGCGACTTTTTTCCACGCCTGCTGTGCTACATTATACAGATATGCAAGTGGGACACGTCAAATTAATCAGTGCAGTCTCCTGGTGCGGCGTAATCGCATAGCTTGGCAACTATAGTGCATTTTCCAGCGAAGAAGACGCTCAGCACAAGCAAAGTCGCACAAGACCTGTAAACTCACTTACGCCAGGCATCTCGCAGTTAGGTGTATGAGGACACATCTGTATATACAGGCACATTCACCCGACGGAATGTTTAGGTTTTTAGGGGAGAGTATATGCACCTGTGGGCTGCAATACACAAAAAGAGGGCACAATTTTATTTTGGATTGGTGCACATGATCCTTTTGTAAAAAATAACTGTTCTTTTAACTAATAAACTAATTATTACAGAAAGATTTTGCAAAGACGACCACCTTCCCTGATGATCCTGGACCCAACCATTTCTGAGATGCTAAGTTGTATGATCAGCGGCCAAATGTGCATAAGCTTGTAATTCAAGTGCTTTTGGGTCAATTCAATTACCGGTGAATTGCCGGCTAGGTGCTGTCGCAAGGGCATACCAAATCGCTCCAAAAAATTTTTTTTTGGTTGTCCCATAGAGATGCATATTAAACTCCGCAATTTTGGGGCTAAAGTATGGACGGCATAGGCGTGAACCAAAGCGCAGGCATCGCCCATAGCTGAATTGACCCTTTCTCGTCAATACTGCTGAATGGACAATGGCCTAGCCATCCACACAGTGCTCAAAAAGAGAGGTGTCAAAGCACTTTAATTTCAAACAACTCCTGCCCATACTTGCTTAGTGGAGGTCACGGAGGGGAGATGCAGTCAGACAGTGTCAGGGCGACAGAAATCACATCATCATGGCCCTGCTGCAAATCGCTGCATCATGTGGAGGAGGCAGAGCCTTAAAGACACAAGTTGCCGGGAATGGTATCATCATGCCACTCATCCCAACAATTTCACTAGGAAGTGGGCAGAATGGTGGCTGCTCTCCCGTAACTCCGCAGGGACTCCATAAAACTTTGGAGTCTCCTGGTAGAGTAGGCAAGTATGCTTTAACCATCTTCTACAGGAGTATGGCCCAGTGATCAGGTGCACAGGGTCACCAACGCGCTGTGTCCTAGACCCCTGCGGCTCAGGGGGTGGAGGTGTTTCACTACAATTTAGGATGGAGAGAGCATGGACCCAAAACAAATTCATAGTTACCATAGTTCTAGAAAGCTACTCCTATTCCCAAAATAATACATACTGAGCCTGATTTATTAAGGATCACAACAGCGCTCGCAGTTGGAAAATTGTTGCGTACTGTGCATGCATAGCAGTGCGGGTGAGCGAAGGCACCACTGCGATTGCACTGCGATCAAGCAGACCACGCAGAGTGATTGACAGGCAGTGGGCGATTGGAGGCGGTGACGGGGAAGGTCGGAGAAATGCAGACTGCTCTGTCTGTTTGAACGCCGTTGCGTGGGCATGCATAAATTAGCCATTGTGATTGCATATGCAACTTAAGTACTCACTGCGGCAATGAGGTTACCGTGAGGGGCCGATGGTACTCGATGTTACTGATGTTTATGGAGATTTGCAAGGTATTACGGATGTGAGATAGTGGTAGTGGGAGGCAGTGGGCGTCTCTATGCTGGCAGTGCGACGACAATGCAACAGCATTCATTAGCATATTTTCGCAGCAGATCTGCGTGCGACTACGGAGCTGCGATCGCAATAGCGAGCATTAATAAATCAGGCCCACGGTCAGGGCACGGTCACTGCACCAATCCAGAGGACATTTAAAATTAAAGTGTAAATAATGAACTGACCACTTTGTGTGCTTTTGCAATAGAGTCTATGGATATTTCAAAATGTAATCTTTTCCTAAGAGAAAATAGGATGGCAGCCTCCATTTTATAATAAATTAATAATATGAGATATGGTAAGAACTTACCCTTGTTATCTCTATTTCTACGAAGTCCATAGGGTTCCACAGGATACCTTGGGGTATAGGTGTGACGTCAGTCGCAGGGCACCAAAGAGTTAAGCTTTCAGCCTCCCAGGATGCACTAGGTCCCCCTCCTATACCCCGCCCCCGAGCCAAGGCACCTCAGTTAGTTACCAAGCCATAGGCCGGAGGAGGAGAAGGAAGAGAGAGAACAAAGATCTGGACACATACAAGAATCACATTCTCACCAGAGGGAGACGGAAAACCGGTGACCAGAGCAAAGCCCATCTGCAGCACAGGTGCGACAGGGCGGGAGTCCTGTGGAACCCTATGGACTTCGTAGAAATAGAGATAACAAGGGTAAGTTCTTACCATATCTCATATTTTCTACTTCAGGGTCCATAGGGTATCCACAGGATACCTTGGGGATGTCCCAAAGCAGTATCCTTTAAGGGTGGGGACGCTCCTGTGCAGAAAGGAGAATCCGCCGCCCGAAGGAAGCATCCTGAGAGGCGAAGGTGTCAAACCTGTAATACCTCACGAAGGTATGGACAGAGGACCACGTAGCAGCCTTGCAGATCTGGACTGCAGAGGTACCACGTCGAGCTGCCCACGAAGGACCCACAGACCTAGTGGAATGAGCCTTCAGAGAAGGAGGAACCGGTAGGCCTTCATGAAGATAAGCTTCAGAAATAGCCATCCGGATCCAGGCTGCCAAAGTTTGCTTTGAAGCAGGCCAACCCTTTTTACGGAAGCCACAGAGGACAAACAAAGCGTCCAACTTCCTAAACGAAGAAGTGAGGTCAACATAAGTCCTTAAGGCCCGCACAACATCCAAAGAGGCCTCACCCACGGAAAGACCCGGTGAGTTAAAGGCCGGAACAACGATTTCCTCGTTAACATGAAACTGGGAAACAACTTTGGGAAGAAACCCGGGCCGAGTGCGGAGTACTGCCCTGTTCCCATGAAAAACCAAGAAAGGGGGTCTACAAGAAAGAGCCCCTAACTCAGAAACACGTCTGGCCGAAGCAATAGCCAGAAGGAAAACAGTCTTAGCTGTTAGCCATTTAAGATCCACTGATCCCAGTGGTTCAAACGGCGGTCCTTGGAGAGCCCTCAGGACCACAGCCAAATCCCAAGGCGCCACAGGTGGAACAAAGGGCGGCTGAATGCGGACAACACCTTGCATAAAGGTGCGCACATCCGGGATTGTAGCAATCCTACGGTGAAACCAGACAGATAGGGCCGAAACCTGTACCTTCAAAGAAGCAAGGCGAAGCCCATGATCTAGTCCCGCTTGCAGGAAGGCGAGAATCCGAGACAGACGAAACTCTTGCGGTGCATAACCTGTCGGTCGACACCACTGGAAGAACATATGCCACACGCGATGGTATATCCTCGCGGAAGACGGTTTCCGAGCTCGCAACATGGTACGCACCACAGAGCTGGAAAACCCCCGGGACCTCAGCATGGCCGTCTCAACAGCCACGCCGTCAAAGACAGCCGAGTCAGGTCCGGGTGACGACAAGGACCCTGAGACAGGAGGTCCGGTCGTAGCGGCAACCGCAGAGGACTGTCCACGGACAGACCCTGAAGGTCTGAGAACCAGTGCCGTCTGGGCCACGCGGGAGCTATCAACAGGAGCGTCCCTCCTTCCTGTTTGAATTTCCGGATTACCCGTGGAAGAAGGGAGACCGGAGGGAACAGGTATGCGAACCGGAACGTCCACCGGACGGACAGAGCATCTACCAGAGACGCCCCTTCGTCTCTTGTGCGAGACCCATACACCGGCAACTTGTTGTTGTGCCGGGACGCCATGAGGTCGATCTCTGGAAGACCCCATCTGTCCACCAGTAGTTGAAAAACGTCCGGGTGCAGGGACCATTCCCCCGGATGAACGTCCTGGCGACTTAGAAAGTCCGCCTCCCAATTGAGCACTCCCGGGATGAAGACCGCTGATATGGCCGGAAGATTGCGCTCCGCCCAAACCAGGATCCGAGACACCTCTACGAGAGCCGCCCGGCTTCGGGTTCCTCCTTGCCTGTTTATGTAGGCCACGGTGGTAGCGTTGTCCGACTGGACCTGTACCGGGTGACCCTGGAGAAACCGATGTGCCTGCTGGAGAGCATTGAAGACCGCACGGAGTTCCAAGATATTGATTGGAAGCTCCGCTTCTGTCGGCGTCCACCTGCCCTGGAACAGATGTGGACCCGAAACTGCTCCCCAGCCCCGAAGACTGGCGTCCGTTGTCAACAGGACCCAATTTGGAACCCAGAACGGACGTCCCTCGCTGAGGTGGGACGTCTGTAACCACCAAGCAAGGGACAGACGAACCTCCGGGGTGAATACAATCGTCTGGGACTTCAGAGACTGAGGCAGCCCGTTCCACTTTGACAGGATCAGGTGCTGCAGAGGTCTGGAGTGAAACTGGGCATATTCCACCATGTCGAACACCGACACCATGGAGCCCAGTAACCTCATCGCTGAGTGTAGAGACACCCGGCGGCTGTGCAGACAACTGCGCACCCTTGACTGTAAAGCAGAGATCTTTTCCTCCGTCACGAAGATCTTTTGCTGTCCCGAGTCCAATAAGGCTCCAAGATGCAGAATCCTCCGAGACGGGATTAGAGTGGACTTCTGCCAGTTGATTAGCCAGCCGTGCCGTTGCAGCAGGGCAATGGTCAGGTCCAAGTGGCGTAACAGGAGCTCTGGAGATCCCGCCACCAATAACAGGTCGTCCAAGTACGGCAACATGCGGACTCCCTGCAGCCGCAGAGAAGCCGCCATGACCGCCATCACCTTGGTGAAAACACGTGGTGCTGTCGCCAGGCCAAAAGGTAACGCCCGAAACTGGAAGTGGTCGCTGCGGATTGCAAACCTGAGGAACTGTTTATGGCGCAAAAGAATAGGGACATGCAGGTAAGCGTCCTGTATGTCCAATGACACCATGTAGTCCCCAGGTTCCAGCGCCAGAATGATGGACCGTAGGGTCTCCATCCGAAACTTCGGTACCAGCAAAGACTTGTTGAGTGCTTTGAGGTTGAGAATCGGACGAAAGGACCCATTGGGTTTCTGTACCAAAAAAAGATTTGAGTAGAAACCCTGGCCCCTCTGGGAGAATGGAACAGGCACTATAACTCCAGCCTGGAGCATAGTGTGCAATACCTTCCGCAGCTCCGTAGCCTTGTTCCGGTCTGATGGTAGACCCGTGGTGAAGAATCGAGCCGGGGGTCTGTGCCGGAAAGGAGTGGGCGTACCCGTGGGAGACCACCTCCAGAACCCAAGTGTCTGTCGTAGTGACCGACCAACATTGGGCGAACTGCAGCAGGCGGCCTCCCACCCTGGGATCCCCCAAAGGGAGGCCCGGACCGTCAGGCCGCAGGCTTGTCATCTGGCTTGGGGGCCGGACGTCTGGTACTCCATGCCTGCTTCCGGGGCTTGACCGATTTCCTAGGGCCTGCCTGACGAGGAAACGACTGTGGTTTGGGCCTGCCCTGGGCCCTAGATGACCGAAAGGACGATGGTCCAGAACCAGAAGGAGCAGCGGCCGACGGGAGACAAGCCGATTTGGCTGCCGCCAGCGTGGCCACAATCTTATCCAGATCCGGACCGAAGAGAACTTCTCCGGTAAACGGCAACGCTTCCAGACCCTTCTTGGAATCTGCGTCCACCTTCCAGGATCGCAGCCACAAGGTGCGACGAGCAGCTACCGCTGCTGAAGAAATTCTAGACACCAGAGTACTAATGTCTAGAGCCGCCTCGTTAATGTAGGTGGCCGAATCACGGAGATTGCCAATCAACTCCGCCTGTTCGGCCGGACAGTCGGAATCAAAAGAAGCCTCTAATGAATCCGCCCAGCGCTCCATCGCTCTGGCAACCCAGCAAATGGCCATAGCCGGCCGTGCTGCCCCCCCCGCAAGGGAATAAGCGGACTTCAGGCAGATTTCCACCTTGCGGTCCGTAGCATCCTTAAGGGAGGACATGGATGGCATCGGCAATGTGGCACTACGGACAAGACGGGTCACGTGAGAATCCACCTGTGGAGGGGATTCCCACTTTGCAAAATAATTATCCGCGAACGGATAAGCCACCGCCAGGCGTCTCTGCGGCTGGTATCTTTTGCCAGGCTGTTTCCACGCCTCCTCTAAATGGTCCACCAACTGACCCGAAAGAGGAAAGACTGTGGCATCGCCCTTCACGTCTTTGAAAAAGGCATACTTAGACTTAGCCGCTGGGGGAACTTCGTCCTCAATCACCAAGGCTGTGCGGACCGCCCGAATAAGTCCAGGAATATATACTTTGGACTTAGCATCAGCGTCCTTAGTATGGAGAGGTTCCTGATCGTAAGGATCCAGAATCTCCCCATCATCAGACGTCCCTTCGTCATCCTCATAAGGAGCGGACAGAGACGCCACCGGCCGTTTATGAGGCCGCATCACAGACTCCCCTTGCAACACATCCGACAAGTGCTGTACAGAACTCGTCAGGGAGTTAACCCACGCTGGCTCCTGAGAAACCGGGAGCGGGGAAATAGGGAGACTGTGGGGTACCACCAATTGTCGTGGGAAACCCTGCATGGGTGACGACACCACAGACTGCTGGGACAAACCCATCGGAGTAAACGCGGGCTGCGGAGCTAACTGGCCCACTAAAGCTGTTAGCGCCTGAGCGAAACAAGCCCAGGGCGGCTCCTGTACCGGTGCTGTAACCGTAAGAGGCCGTGCCATAGACAAACACTGCCGGCAAAGGCCCTCCGCGCTACCCTCCCCCTCCGCTAACGGTACTTTACACGTGGTACACTGTAGCCGGAGGGGAAAATCACTTTCAGACATGATGGCACCACGTATGTGACCCCTCTCACCAATTATATATTAAATAGGCGAGAGACCACCCTGCAGCACCGCACCGCACCGCAAGGGCTTAGCAGAAAGAACAGGGACAGTAATAAAGCTGACAGTCTTGAGAAGAAAAGTTACAGGCAGCGCTAGCACAGTCACATACAATGCAAAGAAAATCAATTCTTGCACTAACAGCGCTGATCACTCAACTACACAGACACAGGGCCTGGTAGGACACAGCGCTGCATACACAGACCTGACCACAGCGGAGGAGAGGTATGCGGGGGGGACCCAGACCACGATGCTTCCAATGCAGGCTTCCAGCAGCGTTCACCATGCTTCAGAAAAGATGGCCACCGAGGAGCAGAGAGAAGGCTGGCCTGGGGGAGGAGCGCTGACACAGGGCCAGTCAGCACAGTGCAGAGAGGGCTGTGTGCAGCGGGGGAGGCGCCGGCTGTGAGACAGGGAAGGCGCGCTCCCCTGGCATGCATTTAACCCCTGGGACGCCGCAGCGCTACCGCTCTGCTGCGGTCCGCTGTCCCAGGGGGTAGTGGAAGCGCAGGTTGGTTGCCTGGCTCCACGCTGCAGCCAGTCCCCAGGGAGCCCCCTGCCTGGGGACTTAGGACCATGTGATCAGCGGGGACCCACCGCGGGACCCCGCTGCTTACCTCTGTCCCCCTTGAATCCGGCCATGGTCCGGAACATCTGGGGTCACCGCTAGCTGTGACCCCAGATGCCCACCAGCATCCCCGGATCAGTACCGGCGTTCTGGTACCGGCGGGGTGTAGGGAAGACAGCATGGACTGACTGTCCATGCTGTTCATCCAGATGTGCAGCCACAGCTGCATGAAGAAAAAGGTTCAGGGGCTCTTCTAGCCCCCACTCCAACAGGTGCACCCGACTCCGGCCGGGCACCAAACTAAACTGAGGTGCCTTGGCTCGGGGGCGGGGTATAGGAGGGGGACCTAGTGCATCCTGGGAGGCTGAAAGCTTAACTCTTTGGTGCCCTGCAACTGACGTCACACCTATACCCCAAGGTATCCTGTGGATACCCTATGGACCCTGAAGTAGAAAAATGGGATTTTTGTACTCACATTATATTACTTTTCTCAGTATATTCTAGGAAACTGGAGATTACCATGGGGTGCAGATGTGGAGCAGGGAGTTATAGGCACTTTAGACACTTAAAACTCAGGCTTCTCCACCTCTATAACCCAATGGCTGTCAGAGCTAGCTCAGTTTTGTCTAACAAAGCCACAAAGGACTGGCCAGGATTACAGAACGAGAGGGAGAGGAGAAAAGCAATGTTCTCCAAAGAGAACAAACCTAATGAGGACAGAACCCAAAGACCATAAAGGGATGGCGTCAAGTATCCCCCACTGGACAATGAGAAAATAATTTGTTGTAAGTAATAAAAATACAATTTTCCCAGGCAGCCATTTGGGAACATTAGAGATTACCATGGGGATGCCCTAAAGCTTTCCCTAGGAAGGGTACAGCATCTTGCAACCTAGCTGTAATATTTGGACATAAGAGTATTAAACCTATTATATGTAGTAAAGGTGTGTACCAAGACCAAGTGGCCACCCAACACAACTACTCAGCAGACGTCCAGTACAGTGCTCCTATGGATGCACCCACCGATTTGGTGTACACCGCCCCTCTCCCACAGGCTCAGGAACAGACAGATAAGTACAAAGGTAAATCTGGTGGTTTACTGAAGTAATCCAACCTGCCAATGGTCTGTATGGAGTCTGGCCAGTCTCTCTTGTGGACATCATAAAGGACCAACAAGGCATCAGTTGTATAGACATAGATCTGCAAAGCCGTGACAATGTCCAGAGAATGAAGAGGGCACTCTTTGGATTACAATCTCTAGATTCAAATGGAAGTTACAGACCACCTTCGTCAGAAAAGAAGCCTTGGTTCTAAGTACAGTGCAATTAGCATTCAAGATTAGGGAAGTAGACCAACAAGACAGTTCCAAATAGGAGGGATGTATGGAGGCTGAACATGCATCACTCTCTGCAAGGTTTGAACCCCAGGTAATAGAAAATTGAAAGGGCAGAGACCTGAACTTTATAGGAACTGAGCTTTTCAAAAGAAAAGAAGAGGTAGGAAACCGCTTCGATTCACACCAGGTGATGTAAATATTCCACACCCAGTGGTAATTCTTGGCCTAAACTGGCTTGCGAGCCTGTAGCATTGTGTAAACTACATGTCCGCAAAACCCTTGGCTTTACAGATCATGGCTTCAACATCTGGTGATGTAAGGGAACCTGATTTCAGAGAACTGGTATTAAAGACAGACACCACCCGGGCCCTCTGTCATACTCAGAATGTCTGATTACTAAGAACTCCTGAGCCAGTCCAAAGATACCAGACTCATTGGAACACACCCTTAGTTAGCATTGCTACTGGTAGGTCATCTATCAGAAATACCTACGCAACCCTTGTCCTGGAGCAGAACCACCCCCCGACCTGGTTGTCCAACTGAGTTGCCATCATGTCAACATTTGGTTGCCCCCATTGGTGAACCAGCTGCCTACTGAGAAAGTCTACTTTTCAGCTTTCCACCCCATGAATGAGCATGGCTGGAAAGTTTGCTCCACACAGTGCATTATCCTGCTTTGCCTCCCTTACGGTCATGGCACTTTTGGTGCCCCCTGGGTGATTCTTGATTTATAATAAAAAGAAATGGCTGCTACTCACAGCTTCAACAAAACACAAAACTCATGCAAGGGCTCAATCTAAACTGAGCTTTGCTAAGCAGCCACCGGGGCAGAGAAGGGGAGAAGACTGAGTTTTTAAATTTTTATAGCGCCAAGGTTCCCTGCTCCACATCTATACTCAATGGTAATCTCCATTGTCCTTAAGAAAAAAGTTGCAGATAGATTTGTCATTACTGAATGCCTATGCCCACAGATGTTATTGAATATTTAAAACATAAAAATTTAAGTGAATATGTATATTAACCTAGGGTATATTTTCCAAGTAGGGAACAAATATGACATACCAGTACATAAAATTTCATATTATTCAAAGACAAAGGAGAATATTTACTAAAGTTTCTAAAACAGACCAATTAAGGTGTTGCCAATAGCAGCCAATCAGATTAGGTCTATCATTTTCTAGGATATAATAGAGAAATGATAACTAGAATCTAGTTGGTTGATCACCACTTTTCATTTTTAGAAGCTTTAGTAAATCTACTACAAAATCCTTCTAAGCTGGTTTTACAGACAAATGTCACTATTTTATCATCTTCTGGTAGAATAATAAAGAAAAGGAAACTAGCAAAGTTGGATATATCAACTGGGTTTCTAATGTTTTCAATGTTTAGGATAAGAAATTCCAGATTATTTATTTATAGCAAAACTTATTTTTGTCGTAATTAGTTAACAAAATGGGGCAAAATGTTGGAGAGACAGAGAGCTGAACGAGGAAAAGTCAGAAAGTTACATATGTAGAAAGCAATAACTAGATTTAAATAGGATGTGAATTTACAACCCATATCTATATTATAAGCGAGAAAGTGTGTGTGTGTGTGTGTGTGTGTGTGTGTGTGTGTGTGTGTGTGTGTGTGTGTGTGTCTGTCCTTTATGCAGAATTAGGTTTTTGGCCATGTTTGAAGTTAGTCACTGCCATGGAAGTCTACATGGTGTCCACCAAGTAGGCCGTCGAGTCACTGATTTAAAATTTTTGTTTAAGAAAGTTTGCTCAAGATGTTTTACAGTGCCTAAACCTGCACTCATCAGAAGGCACAGGCTGAGATGTACTAGTGGGGGGCAGGAAGAGCTCACAATGGGAGAGAAGTGAGTTGGAAGATCAACTGTCACACTGCACCTGCACTGACAATTGCTATGTAAACTCAGGCTTGACTTTAGAGAAAATATGAGTGAAGACATTCATTATGAAGCAAGACGAGAAAATCCTGAGCTAAGGTTACAATACACTGATGCAATGTTCAGGCAAGTTCGCATCTGCTTGGAAGACAAGATTCAACAGATGTTAGGCAAGCGTCTCCATCAGCTAGGGCTTCCAACTCCTGACAGAAGTAACACTTCCAGTATTAGGACCTCATTTATCAACAAGTTTTATCATTCACTACGAGTATGACAATGGTGCTCCAGCCAATCAGCTTCTAACTGTCATCTGTTCGAAAAATGACAGTTGGGAGCTGATTGGCTGGAGCACCATTTATCATACGCAACAAGTTTTATCACTCGTTCTGAATTATAAAACTCCTTGCTAAATGAGGCCCCTAGTAAACCATGTTAGCAAACAGTGGTGTCCTTTTCAGGATCAATGGAATGGGGTTATAGGCGAGGACAATGTAAACAATGAAGGCCTGCAGATGGACTTCAAGGTCCATTCTTCAACCCGTGCAACGCAGAGTATCACAGCTAGTTCTCTGTAAATTAATGTATAGGTGCAATGCATTATATTGGTACAGGTAAGAGATGATTACCATATCTGCCACCATGGAAAGACTTTAGCATTTGTGAACACCTTTTAGTGAAAGCAATTAGATACACTGAGTCCCAAGTACTTTCTGAAAAAAGAGGGTGAGACCCAGTGAACAAGGTTTTGAGACCACTGGCTTACATTGATCTATTACTTCACAGAGGTTAGATTACTGCCCTTGTCATGAAGAAAAAAAAAACGGGTAAGTTTAAGGGCCACATCCTTAATGGTGTTCATTTTAAGATCATTACAGTCAAAAATACAAAAACAAATTGATGTTAAAACTGGTAATTACTAATGTTACGCTCACATTTTTTTAAAATATGATGTTGGTGTTTTGTGGGTCCAATACCAATAATAAATACTTAAACAAGCTGTACTCTCCAAACACATCATAAATACTCCAAGTTTTACTCTGCATTAATAATAGGGAATATCAGTCCCACATATTGCAATATACAGTATGTTAGGCTGACCAACTCAGAAGCAGGAGCATCCCAGAGGTAGCAGTGAACACTTAATTCTAGCGCACCCTCTGGAATTGCGGGGAGAGAGTATCAGGTGCTACCTCTGGGCTGCCTGTGGGTTTGATTGTGGGTCTGTCATTGAATAGCTCTAGGCACTTTACCCAGTCAAACATACCACATGACTCAACCCGCGCCTAACGAAATCTGCACTTACAACTACAGGTTACGTTTCTTCACCTCCTATAATGCTCAGTCTATTAACGGTGACGATAAGTAAGAGACGTATTTGTTTATTTCCTCATAAAAGACTTACCGCGGGGCTCCTTATCCAGCCACTGTTCATATTCCACTGTCAGGGCCTTGACTTGCATCATGAGCAGATACAGCTAGAGATACAAATATAAACATATGCTGAATACAAACATAATGCCATACATTTCACTACATGATGACAAAGGGATGCAAACAATTAAAATGGCAGAGGGAATTGGAAAAAGAATAACCACCATATAAGCATATATATCTACATAAATGTGGGCGATTATTATGTCTTACCTGCACCTTAGATTCAGGATCAGATTCTGGCAACGTTTCGGCTTTCAGGGCCATGATCTGGCTGTAGCACTGGTAAGAAAATACAGATACAAATGCCGATTTTACACTTATTTCTTGTTAGTTTATTTAGTTAAAAATTAAAATGCATTCGTTACCATTCATGCAAAAATTTAGACTTAAGATATCAAACTACCCAAATACCAAGCTTCTCTTTCTTTAAATTAATTCTCCTTGCTTCCTCCCTTTACTTTCTACTGTCATTGGCTCCAGTATGCAAATGTATGTTCGTTGCTCATGGAAGTTCACAAAAGCAAAAATAAGTTATTGTTTAAAGCTCTGAGAAATAGGAAAATTACTTTCACGTGAGATTCTCATTAAAGCTAGTGAATGGCAAAGAAAATCAATCATTATTCCAGTTCCGCGGTTCTCCAGAGAGTCACTGTTCCTTTGGAATCTATGGGCCTAGCTTAGAGATGTGCGCAAACCAGATGGTTTATGTACATCTCCAGTTTGTTGCGCTGCGCATACGCAGGACCTGACTGTGCATGTGCCGATAGGATCCTGCGTCGTCTAATGCAGTGCGTCTGCAGACGTCATGTGAGTGACAGTCTGCAGCCATTTAGGGCAGGTGAAGGGGAATGTTTTACCAAACGGGGGCATGTCGAGGCCAGGGTCTGTGTCTTCCGACGCAGCTTCACTGGCCCCGGCGTGAAAACAAAGGCCAACCTGAGTAACTGGAGCGTAGCTCAGATGACGGATGTTCATGCAGATAATCCAATGCTACGTCTCCAGAAGCATCTTTGGATCACAGAAACAGGCTTTTGCATATTTTGATGCAGCGGCTGTGCAAAAGCGTCCAGCTCTGTATCAGGCCCTAGGGGGCCATAATATATTATTCTCTCTCACACAAGAAAGCAGCATGGCAGCTCCTAATTGAGTTAATAAAGACAAAAATATGCAAAAAAAAAGGAGGCAATAATGAAAACTAGTGCAATTTATTGTAGCTACACCATTAAAATTACAGATCAAATGTGATTGGTTGCTATGGGCAACACCAAGCTTCTTTCTTTGCATGACTTTAATGTCCACAGAAGCCATCGTGCTAGAACAGTATATATATATATATATATATATTTATTTATTTTTATTTTTTTCTTCCTGATGCCTCACAAGTGTTCCTCACTCCTTTGAAGGCGGCAACATCAGAGTTCAAACATGTTGAGGCTGATTCAGATTTGGGAGCAAAGCAAAAACAACAAAAAGGCGTCAATGTGCACAAAGACTGTGTGAATGCATTCTGAGATCAGGAACATTAGCAAGAAGATGAAGAGTTTACTGTGGACAGGACAGTGCCATAAGCCCTCCCAAAGAACTGCACGCTTCCCCCAGGCTGACACTTGCCTAGTAATAGCCTAGAAAGTCTTCTATATTGCCCCCCCCCCCGCCCCCCCATTCATTCTCATGATAAACAACATAACAGCACAGTGTAAATGTAGTACTGAATGGCACAGTGTTGCTGGGCAATAGTTGTAGGGTCAAAAGTAACCTCAACCTATAAAAATAATAACGCACGGTTTCTTTTTAATATATTTCTTCTATTCTTGAAAATATAGCCATAGGTTTCCTCTTAAATGCCAGAAATTCTATTATAACAGCTATTCAACCAGAATAACACAGTACAGACTCGGTTAAGAAGACTGTAGATTTTATTACATGACATCATTTTTATAGTATTTGGCTTACAATTACCTTATTGCTACAAAAAAAATGGTTCCATGAGGGAAATTGGACGGCAATGTGCTGGATATAGAGCTCATAGAAGAGCCAGAACATTTATACTATTTCAGGCAGACTCCCAATGTGATGACAAGTTTACAGTCTTATCAAGACAGGTGCTACTCTTCTGCAGACATTCTACTTACAGGTTATGGTGAATGTTTACTAACTCCTGTGCTAGGAGACATTAGGTGTACCGAAGTATACCAAGAATGATGAAGATACAGACGCTGTAGAAGACGTTATTAACTACTGTCACCATGTAGTGTAAAAGTAAATAAAACAGGTCATTAATAGTCACAGAGCTTCAAATAAAAGACATAAATGAGCAGTGAAAACAGCACATAAACCTGTAAAATCTATTGTAATATTAGTATTGGGGTTCAAATAAATGATATCAAGACCAACACATTGAAACAATGCCAAACCTTTGTTGCTTAAGTTCTTTTATATTGCAATCAATATTTTTTTACAATACAGCTGTGCGACTGGGCCTACGTTAGGAAATTTTGGGGTAAATTTTTGTAGCAAAGAGGAGGGGGGGATATGGGGTACTGATGTGCTTGAATAAAGTTACTTATGCAAGTCGGTGGAGTTTGTTGGTGCTGTATAATTAAAGAATAATAACTTTAATCTAATATATATTGTGATAGAAGCACTGGAGAAGTGTAGAATGGCTTCTATATTTGCCCCAGATTCCTGTCCTACGTGTTTTAAAACCCCCAGGAGAAGTCTGATGGACAAAGCAGACTAGAAATGTCGGCTTTTGTGAAAAGCCGGAATGGGTCCTGGTGGTGTGGACGTGAGGAGAGGGAGGGCTCCATCCACAGGCCACTCCGGGTGTTGGGCCTTTCAGCCTGGTAGCAGGTCATTAGGGCTTGCACCTGGAAATGGCTGTGATAAGCTAGGTTTACTTGTGACTGAGTGTCTCATACCTGGGAGAGCAGGCCCACAGGTTAGCTTGCTCTGAGACACTGTTTGCTACAAACCAGAAGGTACTGTGGACGTGAGCTTATTTTAGTGTTCGGTTAGTGAGAGAACTTAGGGCCTGATTCAGAGCCGGACGCTATTTGCGCTCGCTCGTTCAGAAAAAGGGGCCGGATATTTAGATAGAGCGCTCGCTCTTTGCGGTCTGTTGACGCCTCTATGTCTGAACGAGCGAACTAAACATGCGCTCGCTATTTTGTAAAAAATGCCCCCTGGCCGCTCGCATCCTACGTCATCTCCGCAATTTATTAGATTAATCGAGTACATCGAAAGGCGTATGAACTGCTCGCAGTGCTTGTGGTTGGATTTTCCTACAGCAATCATGCGAGCAGTTCAGGCTAAAAGAGAACCAAGTGACGTGGTCGATGACGCTGCTTTGTTAATTATGCACACCCTTAAAATGCCCGTTTTGACCGTTTGGCACGCCTGCATTCGGATCTCCACTCCCCGTTTTCAAGCACCTTCCCACAAACGCCTCATTCTGTCACTCAAATTAGCAGGCATTCGCTATTTTGCGAGCACACAATTTCCGACCGCAATGACTGGTTCGCGCATGCGTATTACAACCCATACGCATGCGCAGTTGTGCGAACATCGCTCGGAGCGGCCGCTTACGAGCAGCTCTGAATCAGGCCGTTACTGTCTAGTTAAGAGCCCGGACGGGTTAGGATTTATTTTATGTTTGTTTATTTGATTATTGATGTTTGACAATAAAAACTGGTGCCGACCAGCTTGCACGAAAATTCCACGACTGGAGTGCTATTTCCTGGCTGCTGCGTGTAAGGAGGTGTCCATCTAACCCAGGAGAGGGATCCCCCTACCCCGATCATATCAATATTATATATATATATATATATATATATATATATACACACACACACACACATACATACACACACGCATATATATATATATATATATATATATATACACACACACTCATATATATATATATATATTCCAAGGGTGAACCGGCACTCAAAAAATAATGGAGATATGTGCCAGGGTGCCTTCTGTAAGTGTCCAATATTCATGCAAAGAATCAGCGGCACTCCTGGACTGGTATCATAAGCAAAAGAAGGTTTAATACATGCCAAACTGCCGACGTTTCAGAGCCAGACACGGCCCTTTTCTCAAGGCTGGCATAACAATATTAAATATATAAACAGCAGACATAAACACTGCTGAGTCTTACCTTTAAATAGCGGTGTGTTTCCTGTGTGCCGGCGCCGGCCAGGACAGGCAGGGGGAGGGGTTGGCGCGCACGCGGCGGCTCCTGTCCTCCATGGATGACATCACTCCAAAGCTTGTTGGTTGTCATAGAGACAAACCTCAAGCTTGGTATACTGTCTGTCTGGCCCGCGTCAGCTACAAGGAGAGACAAAGAAACATATTATGTTACATGCATGCAATAAACTTACATATAAATATCAGTCGCTTAAGTTATTAACTATGAAAAAAACATACAAACTAACTACATATAATATATACCATAGACTAGAACAGCTATAATGATAAACTACAGGTAAGTCATCCTAACCACACTTTAAGTGGTTACTCAATACAAAGTAGTGTCTGAGGCGTAACGATTGTCTTTACAAAAATACATTAAGAGACAGTTTCTCATTAAGTCCCGCAGGATGGATCGTATTTAATTTGTGTATCCAGGACGCTTCGAGACGCAGAAGTTTTTCGCCTCTATTTCCTCCCCTTAACGTTGTTGGAACGTGATCAATTAAAATATGTTTCAAAGCAGACAAAGGGTGGTCAGCTAGCAAAAAATGTCTAGCCACAGGTTGCTCAGCCACTTTTTTTAGTAGGGCTGATTTAATAGCCGATCGGTGTAAAGCCATCCGTTCTCTCACTGTCCTGATGGTCTTACCGACATAATGATATCCGCACGGGCACATTATCAAATAAACTACGTATGTTGAAGTACAGGTGAGGACATGTTTTAAATGATATATATGGTCACGATGGGGATGTTTAAATGTTGATCCTGTCATCATATATTGACACGTGGTACATTTTGTACATTTGTAGCAACCTGGTGCTTTTGCCCGTATAATTTGACCTTCCTGACTGGGATGCACGAATCCAGTTATATCCGTATGGACCACCATGTCCCTAATATTTCTGCCTCTTTTGAAGCACGCCATCGGTCGTTTGCCTGTGAAGCAAGGTAAGTCTTTATCAGTTGAAACTATGGGCCATAGTGCCCGTGTGGCTCGCTGGATCACTGGACTACTGGTTTGGTATTCAAGTGTGCAAGGGATAATGTTACCTTTGTCTTTATTTGTAGATTGTAATAACGTGTCTCTTTGAAGTAGCAGGACCTCATCTCTTTGCTTCCTTAGTTGAGTTAAAGAATATCCCCTTGTCACGAACTTGTCTATTATTTTTTCCAACTCTTGTCGAGTATGATCAAGGTCACTTGAAATACGTGCAATTCTCATCATTTGTGACTTTGGAAGCCCTCTCACAAGTGATTTAGGATGATGGCTATTGGCCGCAAGTAGGGTATTACGATCCGTAGGTTTACTATATACCCCTGTTTTAATACTACCATTTTCGATAGTTACTTGAACGTCAAGATAATTCAATGTAGATGTACTACAGTTATAGGTCAATTTAATAGGTGAGTCACGGTTATTAATTTGTTGCATCAGCAACTCAAATGTCGTTAAGCCACCAGTCCATAACATAAATAAATCGTCTATGTACCTCGTGTAGATAAGTATGTGTTTGCTAATTTCTACATTGGAGAAAAACATATCATATTCTTCACTAAACATATAGACGTTTGCGTAGCTCGGGGCTACGTTACTGCCCATGGCACAGCCGGACACCTGTTGATAAAACTTCCCATTGTATAGAAAATAATTGCGTGACAGCGTAAGTTCTAATAACTTTAAGAAAAAGGTTTTATCCAGAATAGTCATACGTTGTTGTATAATAAATGTTTTCATGATCTCTATTCCCTTGTTATGGGGGATAGATGTGTATAGACTTGAAACGTCCATCACACAAATTAAGGTATCTGGTGGAACCATCGTTACCGTTTTCAATGCCAATAAAAAGGCTGTGGTGTCCTTAATATATGATGGCTGTGTAGACACCAAAGGCTGGAGAATTGTGTCTAGAAACATAGAGATGGGCTGGTATAAGGAGTTCCTAGCCGATATAATCGGTCTTCCCGGGGGTGATTGTAAATTTTTGTGAATTTTGGGGACCAAATACATTATAGGCACCACTGGGAACTCTTGTATTAAGGACCGTCTCACCTTGTCACTAATTAAACCGTTATCTTCTGCTTGTATTAAGATCTGATCCAGCTCTTTTTTATAATCACCAGTGGGGTCCTTAGCCAATTTCTGGTAGGTGTTTATGTCGGCTAGTTGTCTTTCGATTTCTATCATGTAGTCCTTCAGATCCTGGATCACAATCGCACCCCCCTTATCGGCGGGGCGGATGATGATATCTCTGTATGCACTCAAATTATCTAGAGCTTCTTTTTCTTTACATGTTAGATTGAAATGTTGAGTAGTCGATGCTTGAATATACCTAGAAACAGAATCATCCAAAAGACGGTTAAAAGTCTTTAACGATGTATTGGTGGATTGGGGGTCAAACGTGGAGGTGCTGCGTACTTGCAAAAATGATGAAAACGGGTTATTGGATTCCGATGGTACCTTTGTTTGAAAAAATTCTTTCAGTCTAAGGTTGCGAGAGAACCGATGTAAATCTACCTGCCATGTCAAGTCCTTGTGAATGTTGGTGGGGACAAAGGTTAAACCTTTGTTAAGTACACTAACCTCCATATCCGTAAGGGTTCTAGATGATAAATTACAAATTAAGTTTTCTTTTTGGAGGATAGACCTTTTATACCTCGTGTTTTGACCCCCCCGGCGGGTGGCATGTATTAAACCTTCTTTTGCTTATGATACCAGTCCAGGAGTGCCGCTGATTCTTTGCATGAATATTGGACACTTACAGAAGGCACCCTGGCACATATCTCCATTATTTTTTGAGTGCCGGTTCACCCTTGGAATATATACATTTGGGATTGCAAGGTCCCGCTTGGAACAAGGCAACATTCAACTCTTTACTGGCAGTTACCTGTTTGGAGAGTAACATATACAGCATGGAACAAAACAGCTCTAATCTACAGAGTGGCGGGGAATATCCGGCTGGATTCTCAGGCATCACCTTACCTAAGGGAATACTACACAGCTTCACTGATACTGAAGCTGAACACATTTTGTTTAAAGAACACTGGCCTTCTACAGACCATAAAGATGATGCAAAAGACTATTATCACCAAATGTTAAAATTGAAAAAACGGGAAACAGAATATCTCCTGCACGGAATATCCCTTTCAGAATACTACAGGGATCAAATGATACCGCGGGGATTCCGTGTGAAAAACGCTCCCACCATAGGGAGGCAAAACCCTGATTTTTGTAGGAAATGGGTAGGAGTGGTTAATAAATGCAGCATGGACCTAATGCTGCTTGTCATTCATGAAGCAGGGCTTGAACTGGCCAAGACCAGGGATAAAATTGAAGCTCTAGCTACTAAATCTAAATCCAGCTTCGATAGTGAAAGCAGTGTGGAACTACTCCAAAAACTACAGAAACAGAGTGAGACATATCGCCATGAATTAATTAAATTCAAGCGTAACAAAAAGCTGGTGGTGTGCGATGATTATGAGAATAATCACGTGTACCGCTGGCTGACAGGTGGGGACACAAGATCCCAGTCTTTTCAAAAGCAAAGACAACAGCGCCAAGGGTGGAGAGTTAGACGAGAAAATAAGCAAATAGACACAGTCACATCCAATAGTGACAGTGAATTCGCAATTCGCGATTCAGATGAAAGTGGGGATAGACAATCAGTCCCTTTAGATTCAACAGCTATGGCAACAGGGGAGAGTGCCATAAAAGGACTGCCACCCGCCGGGGGGGTCAAAACACGAGGTATAAAAGGTCTATCCTCCAAAAAGAAAACTTAATTTGTAATTTATCATCTAGAACCCTTACGGATATGGAGGTTAGTGTACTTAACAAAGGTTTAACCTTTGTCCCCACCAACATTCACAAGGACTTGACATGGCAGGTAGATTTACATCGGTTCTCTCGCAACCTTAGACTGAAAGAATTTTTTCAAACAAAGGTACCATCGGAATCCAATAACCCGTTTTCATCATTTTTGCAAGTACGCAGCACCTCCACGTTTGACCCCCAATCCACCAATACATCGTTAAAGACTTTTAACCGTCTTTTGGATGATTCTGTTTCTAGGTATATTCAAGCATCGACTACTCAACATTTCAATCTAACATGTAAAGAAAAAGAAGCTCTAGATAATTTGAGTGCATACAGAGATATCATCATCCGCCCCGCCGATAAGGGGGGTGCGATTGTGATCCAGGATCTGAAGGACTACATGATAGAAATCGAAAGACAACTAGCCGACATAAACACCTACCAGAAATTGGCTAAGGACCCCACTGGTGATTATAAAAAAGAGCTGGATCAGATCTTAATACAAGCAGAAGATAACGGTTTAATTAGTGACAAGGTGAGACGGTCCTTAATACAAGAGTTCCCAGTGGTGCCTATAATGTATTTGGTCCCCAAAATTCACAAAAATTTACAATCACCCCCGGGAAGACCGATTATATCGGCTAGGAACTCCTTATACCAGCCCATCTCTATGTTTCTAGACACAATTCTCCAGCCTTTGGTGTCTACACAGCCATCATATATTAAGGACACCACAGCCTTTTTATTGGCATTGAAAACGGTAACGATGGTTCCACCAGATACCTTAATTTGTGTGATGGACGTTTCAAGTCTATACACATCTATCCCCCATAACAAGGGAATAGAGATCATGAAAACATTTATTATACAACAACGTATGACTATTCTGGATAAAACCTTTTTCTTAAAGTTATTAGAACTTACGCTGTCACGCAATTATTTTCTATACAATGGGAAGTTTTATCAACAGGTGTCCGGCTGTGCCATGGGCAGTAACGTAGCCCCGAGCTACGCAAACGTCTATATGTTTAGTGAAGAATATGATATGTTTTTCTCCAATGTAGAAATTAGCAAACACATACTTATCTACACGAGGTACATAGACGATTTATTTATGTTATGGACTGGTGGCTTAACGACATTTGAGTTGCTGATGCAACAAATTAATAACCGTGACTCACCTATTAAATTGACCTATAACTGTAGTACATCTACATTGAATTATCTTGACGTTCAAGTAACTATCGAAAATGGTAGTATTAAAACAGGGGTATATAGTAAACCTACGGATCGTAATACCCTACTTGCGGCCAATAGCCATCATCCTAAATCACTTGTGAGAGGGCTTCCAAAGTCACAAATGATGAGAATTGCACGTATTTCAAGTGACCTTGATCATACTCGACAAGAGTTGGAAAAAATAATAGACAAGTTCGTGACAAGGGGATATTCTTTAACTCAACTAAGGAAGCAAAGAGATGAGGTCCTGCTACTTCAAAGAGACACGTTATTACAATCTACAAATAAAGACAAAGGTAACATTATCCCTTGGACACTTGAATACCAAACCAGTAGTCCAGTGATCCAGCGAGCCACACGGGCACTATGGCCCATAGTTTCAACTGATAAAGACTTACCTTGCTTCACAGGCAAACGACCGATGGCGTGCTTCAAAAGAGGCAGAAATATTAGGGACATGGTGGTCCATACGGATATAACTGGATTCGTGCATCCCAGTCAGGAAGGTCAAATTATACGGGCAAAAGCACCAGGTTGCTACAAATGTACAAAATGTACCACGTGTCAATATATGATGACAGGATCAACATTTAAACATCCCCATCGTGACCATATATATCATTTAAAACATGTCCTCACCTGTACTTCAACATACGTAGTTTATTTGATAATGTGCCCGTGCGGATATCATTATGTCGGTAAGACCATCAGGACAGTGAGAGAACGGATGGCTTTACACCGATCGGCCATTAAATCAGCCCTACTAAAAAAAGTGGCTGAGCAACCTGTGGCTAGACATTTTTTGCTAGCTGACCACCCTTTGTCTGCTTTGAAACATATTTTAATTGATCACGTTCCAACAACGTTAAGGGGAGGAAATAGAGGCGAAAAACTTCTGCGTCTCGAAGCGTCCTGGATACACAAATTAAATACGATCCATCCTGCGGGACTTAATGAGAAACTGTCTCTTAATGTATTTTTGTAAAGACAATCGTTACGCCTCAGACACTACTTTGTATTGAGTAACCACTTAAAGTGTGGTTAGGATGACTTACCTGTAGTTTATCATTATAGCTGTTCTAGTCTATGGTATATATTATATGTAGTTAGTTTGTATGTTTTTTTCATAGTTAATAACTTAAGCGACTGATATTTATATGTAAGTTTATTGCATGCATGTAACATAATATGTTTCTTTGTCTCTCCTTGTAGCTGACGCGGGCCAGACAGACAGTATACCAAGCTTGAGGTTTGTCTCTATGACAACCAACAAGCTTTGGAGTGATGTCATCCATGGAGGACAGGAGCCGCCGCGTGCGCGCCAACCCCTCCCCCTGCCTGTCCTGGCCGGCGCCGGCACACAGGAAACACACCGCTATTTAAAGGTAAGACTCAGCAGTGTTTATGTCTGCTGTTTATATATTTAATATTGTTATGCCAGCCTTGAGAAAAGGGCCGTGTCTGGCTCTGAAACGTCGGCAGTTTGGCATGTATTAAACCTTCTTTTGCTTATGATACCAGTCCAGGAGTGCCGCTGATTCTTTGCATGTATATATATATATATATATATATATACATACAGTGTCTTGCAAAAATATTCACCCCCTTTGCATTTTTCATGTTTTGTTGCCTCACAACCTGGAATTAAAATGGATTGTTTGAAGGTGTGCATCATTTCAGTCACAGAACATGCCTACAACTGTGAAGTTGTGTTTTTATTTCTAATGTGAATCAGACAACATTTAGGACAACATAACAGAAAACTTCAGCGTGCATAACTATTCACTCCCCTAAAGTCAGTACTTTGTCGAGCCACCTTTTGCGGCAATTACAGCCGCAAGTCACTTTGGATAAGTCTCTATGACCTTGCCACATCTTGTCCATGGGATTTTTGCCCATTCCTCAAGGCAAAAGTGCTCCAGCTCCTTCATGTTGGATGGTTTCCGCTTGCGAACAGCAATCTTCAAATCTGACCACAGATTCTCAATTGGATTGAGATCTGGGCTTTGACTAGGCCATTCCAACACATTTAAATGTTTCCCCTTAAACCACTCGAGTGTTGCTTTAGCAGTATGCTTCGGGTCATTGTCCTGCTGGAAGGTGAACCTCCGTCCCAGTCTCAAATCACAGGCAGACTGAACCAGGTTTTGCTCAAGAATATCCCTGTATTTAGCACCATCCATCTTTCCCTCGACTCAAATCAGTTTCCCAGACCCTGCTGCTGAAAAACATCCCCACAGCATGATGCTGCCACCACCATGTTTCACTGTGGGGATGGTGTTCTTGGGGTGATGGGATGTGTTGGGTTTGCGCCAGACATAGCGTTTTTCTTGATGGCTGAAAAGTTCAATTTTAGTCTCATCTGACCAGAGTACCTTCCTCCATACATTTGGGGAGTCGCCCACATGCCTTTTGGCAAACCCATATCATGTTTTCTTATTTTTATCACTAAGTAATGTCTTTTTTCTGGCCACTTTTCCATAAAGCCCAGCTCTATGGAGTGTACGGCTTATTGTGGTCACATGCACAGATACACCAGTCTCTGCTGTGGAACTCTGCAGCTCCTTCAGGGTTACCTTTGGTCTCTGTGCTGCCTCTCTGATTAATGCCGTCCTTGCCTAGTCTGTGGGTTTTGGTGGGTGGCCCTCTCTTGGCAGGTTTGTTCTGGAACCATGTTCTTTCCATTTGTTGATGATGGGCTTAATCATCCAAGATTTGTATATATTTTTTTTTTTTTTTTATAACCCAACCCAGAATTGTACTTCTCAACAACTTTGTCCCTGACTTGTTTGGAGAGCTCCTTGGTCCTCATGGTGTGATGCCTCTAGCTTAGTGGTGTTGCAGCCTCTGGGGCCTTTCAGAAAAGGTGTGTTTAGACTGACAGATCATGTGACACTTAGATGTCACACAGGTGGACTTCATTTCACTAATTATGTGACTTCTGAAGTAATTGGTTGCACCAGAAATTTTGAGGGGCTTCATATGCACATGCCAATTTTCAGAATTTAATTTATAAAGATTCTTTTTTTATATATATTTTTCTCATTTCACTTCACTAAATTAGACTATTTTGTGCATATCCATCACATAAAATTCAGATTAATAAATAAAATAAATTACAGGTTGTAATGTAACAAAAAAGGTAAAAAGCCAAGGGGTGTGAATACTTTTGCAAGGATATATATATATATATATATATATATATATATATATAAAGATGTTTACTAGTTTGTTGACTAATATCTTCCACAGCTCTCAAGGTAAAGCTGCCAAATCTTACATAGTTATTTATTTAGTATCAAAACAGTAAGTTAAGTTATGAGACCACATAGCGACAACGCATCAGAGCGACAAATCTTATATATAGAATTCATTGGTCTGTTTGTCTGTCCGGATATGCATTCGGACACCCCTGCACCGATTGGGATGAAACTAACGTGAGGTGGTCCAGTTGGATCCTGGCCAGGTTTGAGGGGGGTTAGGGTCCCGGTCGTACCTCCCGTTGGTGTACGCTGTGCAGATCTTCGACGTGGGGAGACCGTTCTGAGCCTTCCACTGGATGGATTTAGACGAAAACTTCACAGAGTGGTAACATTGGAACCCAGAAGACATACTAGGGAGTTGAGGTCTCTATCAGACCTCCCGTTGGTGTACACTGGTCTGAACTTTGACCTGGGGATGCTGGGCAGGAACTTTGACCCGGAGAGTCTGTTCTGGGCCTTCCACTGGATAAATTTGAATGAAATCTTCACAGAAGGGTGGCAATTGGTCTGGGATGCCTAATGGAGTGGTTGGGGTCCCAGTTGCACCTTTGCAGGAGTGCACCGAGCAGAACTTTGACCCAGGGAGCCTGTTCTGAGCCTTCCACTGGATGGATTTGGACGAAAACTTCACAGAGGGGTGGCAATTGGTCTGGGATGACTAACGGACTGGTCCCAGGCGAAACTCCCGTTGGTGTACGCTGGGCAGAATTTTGACCCAGGGAGCCTGTTCTGGGCCTTCCGCTGGATGGATTTGGATGACATCACATAATAAAACTTAAGAAATGAAAGATTTAAACCCATGCAATACCGGGTATTTCAGCTAGTTTCATATATTTGTCAAGATGTTTTTGATATGATGTGAAATAGAGGTGGCCTGGCTGTGGGCTTACCAGAATGCACAAATCACAGAGAATTACGATACTTCAACATAGAACATTTTCCTGCACACCTCTAAGGGATGGGTAGGCACTTTGCAGTCATCGCTTTTAAGTGAATAGGACCAGTACCTGCCAAATTGAATTTGTTTTACCATATACACACACAGGTTGTGGTCCATGTTTTTCAGCAGTCAATTACTCTACATGTTTTTAGGGTTCGGGAACAAGCTGGATCACTTGCAGAGACACACACAAGAATGGGGGGGGGACAAAATATATAGAGTCCTGTTCAGAACTGAAGCCAGGGCCCTAGCACTGGGGGCAGGATGCTATCCACTGTGCCGCTTACTTGTGCCTAGCAAACTTTAGAGGTTTAGGTCTTCAATCCAATAATCCTTTTGATTTTATTTACGTCTGGTACATTACGACTTTAAGATGTCATGTCCTGTTCTACTGATACACATATCCCTGGTCACTATGCCATGCCTACAGAGCTATGATATTGTCAGAGGATCATCACACTACAATAAGATTGACAGAAGTGCTCTGGCAGGATATAACGTGGTAATGGATAAGGGTATGATGGGCACTGCATGCAGACTAACTAGGACCAACATAGAAACTAGGTAGAGACCTAAAATAGGAATACTTTAACACCTGTGTACCAAGACAAAATACATTAGGCAAATAGGAAGGGAACATAAAAAGATACGGGCCTTTTAAAAAAAAAAAAAAAACAACATTGAATATTCTGTAGAGCCAAAATTGATGCTGAGTAATGTATTTTCTATGTACAGACAATTTTTAAAACAATGGATAGACATCAGGCTATGGGCTGGATGTGGAGTTCAGTGTTCACTGAGCTTATTATATGTGTTCACGCTGCGCAAGCTCCAGAACCAAGCATACGAAAGTACGGGGCATACTGTATATATTGCAGTTGCTTCTCCACTTGCAAATGAGGAAGCTCTGTAACAGAGCATAGCTCAGCAAGGGCATGGACGGAAGCAGAAATATGCCTGTTTACAGGCGTATAATTTGCACCAAATTCAGGCTCATTCAAATCTGCACTAAGCGTACAGATAGGGGGCAGTTAAGGTGCAGTAGATGTGCAACTCTGCATATGGACGATTACACGCATCATGCTTAACAACTGTTATCACTTCCTCTACGGGAGTTGCCCGGAGAGGATATACAGGTGGGTGGCGATATAGGGGGGCAGGGCCAGACTATTCACGTCATTAAGCCCCCTTGATATTAAATGCCAGGGATCCAGTATATTTAACTAGGGGCGGGGCCAAAAAAATAGCGTCACTAGGTCACGCCCCCTACTAGCAGATTCGCAGATGCCAGGGAAAATCCTCCCCAATCTGTCCACTTGGGCTGGATGCGGGAGAAGTGCCTACGAAAATTCAGGAGCACCCAGCAGGTTCCGGGAGAGTGGGCAAGTATGAGTTACATAGACGTTATAAGGGAGCATCTACCCATTTGTGAGCACTGGGTCCTATATATCAGCTAAACACACTTACTTATAATCTTGTCTGCCTGATATGTCTCTCTGCACGGACAGGATATGTTGAAATACAAATCAGCTGCAAACATAACAGTTGTATAAAGGCAACACATTGTTTAACATGGAGGAAAGCTAAATCTTTTATTAAGAGGTGTCCACTCAATTAACACAAAGTATATTTCCCCAATTGACAATAATATGATTTGCAGATATTTTTCTTAAAAAAACATTTCTGCTTATGAATGAAACAAAACATTTAAACTTACCAGGTTTTCTGCAGCACTGTGGGGTCAGTATTGTACAGTGCAGCAACATTACTGCAAAAAAATAATAAACAAAACAAAAAATAACCAACTCACAGTTGTTGTGGCTACTTGCCCAGCCCATTTGTAGTGGATATAGAGAGAGAGAGTGTGTTTGGGGATCGACTGCTAACTTTTTAAAGCAGAAATTCCACATCGAAGGGTTTATTTTGCTCTTTAAACAGCAAGTTAAGTACAAAAGCATGCATGTGATATTCAGTGTTCTTAGCTAACTTTCTACAGATCATTTACTCCTTTTTTATGGGGTGCAACATAAACATGGCTGCCACAGGCTCACCGCCTTCAGCATGTCATGTGATGGAAGGGGAGGATGTTACAGTTTGCAGAGCAGACACTAGACACAGTCACTCTGCAGGCTCACAGAGGCGGTGAGGGGAGAAGATAAGAGGAGGATGTCAAAGTGAAAATAGAGCTCTGAGGGACATTCCAAAACATCTCTGCTCATTTCAATATGTACTTTGTGTGTTAGTGGTTGCCTTGGTAGTCACATAACACTGTATAAAGAAATCTAAAAGAGTTATTGATCATTAATAGCAGTCTAAAGAAACAAACTAAAGAAAGGGAAATTGCCAAGCTGCTTCTTATAGCTTGCCACAGTGAATTATGATATTTAAAATTGAAAAAATATAATAATAATTTCCTCTAGCATCCAACTGGAGGGACATTGGATAAAATAGGGAACAGAATGTGGTGAAAAGAGCGTTGGCACTTTAAATTTACTGGCAAAAAGCTGAAGCTTCTATCTCTATACCCACTAAAGGCAGCCTGGGAACTTCACTGTGGGGGAGGTGTATCAAAGCTTGGAGAGAGATAAAGTACCAACCTATAAGCTCCTGTCATTTTTCAAATGACAGCCTGTAAAATGACATAGAAGCCGATTAGTTGGTACTTTAAGTCTATCCAAGCTTTGGTAAATCTCCCCCTATGTGTTTTTGGTCCCTGACGGAGCTGGACAATTTATTCTTTATTTAAGTACTTATTTTTTTCAGCTTTGACTAGCATCATTCAGCCTCAGCTGGGGATGCCTGGAGCAGGCTGCAGAGATTCTGGGAATGGCATCCCTTTCTTTCAGCGTGGATAGCCTTCTGGCTGGGACACAGGTAATGACTGGAATCTGCATGTCTCCTGTGATCATCAGGTCAGGACCAATAGCAGCAGTCAGATTATTGGCTCCCTTGTTCCTACTGCATTTGCGTTTCAGCCCGGGTCCTGCACAGGGAGGGAGGTCAGTGGCAGCCCACACTGGTCACAGGTTTCTGCCTGGTGTAGCTTTCCAGTTGGCAAGTCAACCAGAACAGCCACAATGGCAATCTTAGAGAGCATACAGCAGGACCAGCTCCTTCTCCTCCCCATTTGCTCTTTAATTTTCAGAGAAGTAATGGTGAGGTGTATTGGAAACAAATCTATGGGAAGCCATACTGTCTTCTTTTTCTGCAGGAGCCATTATTCTAGTCCTTGATAAAAGAAATGACTGGACTTGTACTCAAATCTCTTTCTGGTCCAGAAACTGGATGCTTCCTTTCAGCCAATTCTGAACTTGAAATTCCTAAACGTTCTGTTGAAGTCCTTGAAGACAATCATCAACAATATGGAGGAGGACAAGTTCACGGTGTCCATGGACATCAAGGACACTTACTTGCAGGTTCCAATCTGGGAAAGACACAAGTGCTTCCACAGATATGCCATTCAACTCTATAGTTTTCAGTTTCAGGCCCTGCACTCTGGTCTAGTCCAGAGGTTCCCAAGCGCGGTCCTCCAGACTCCCCAACAGTTCAGGTTTTAGAGATATCCATGGTTGAGCACAGGTGACTTAATTAGTACCTCAGTCGATTAGATTAAACACCTGTGCTCAACCATGGATCTCTCTAAAACCTTAACTGTTGGGGAGTCTTGAGGACCGCGTTTGGGAACCTCTGGTCTAGTCACAGCATCAGGATGTACACAAAGATCATAGCAGTAATGGATTCCTTCTCATTTCCAGGGAATGGTTTAGACCAGTGTTTCCCAACCTCGGCCCTCAAGGTACACTAACAGTCCAGGTGTTTGTGATACCCACGCTTGAGCACAGATGGTTAAAGCTAAATAATTAAGGTACTAATTAACACACCTGTGCTCAAGTATGGTTATCATTAAAACCTGAACTGTTAGTATGCCTTGAGGACTGTGGTTGGGAACCCCTGGTTTAGACAGTAATTTCTTACTAGGACGTTCCGCTGATTTCAGCCAATACCTAGGGCTTGCTGCAGGCTCATAATCTGGAGACAGATCAGACCTTGGAATCTAATATTTGGATTCTCGGTTTCAAGAAATCCATCCCAACTCCTTTCCAGCAGACAATCTTCCTGTGGTTACTATTAAAAACCCATCAGCAGAGTGGATTCTTATCAGGAGGGCAAGATACTCTCTCACTGCAAGACTGAAAGTTCCGGCCAGATGTAGGCAGGTGTCGTGTGATCTTTGGATGAATAAACTGTACTAATAAAGATGATGAAGTTGCTATTTGCCCAGTTAAATTGAGTGAATTACACAATGAACATATAGAGCGTTTGTCCATGCTCAGTGCTTGCACGGAAGGGCCAGCAAAATCCAGTCTGCCTGTGCCACATTTCACATAAATTACCAAGAGTGTTCCAAGAGTGCTCTAGCCGTGAGAGAGACCAGCAGTATCATGTGTTGGACAGATCAAAATGTTCCAGTCATGACAGTGGCTTTTATCCCCAGGTTGGAAAACTGAGACGGAGACTCTCTCAGCAGACTAACCCTTCACCAAATGTAATGGTTCCTTCATCCAGGGGTCTTTCAAAAGCTGGTGGACCAGTAGGGTCAACCAGATATCCACCTTACGGAATCTCAATTGAACCATTAGGTGTAGCGCCTTGGCTCGATGATGAATTATTTGCAATCATTTCTGGTAGAAGTCACATTTGCTCCTTCCATCCAAAACGTGGTAGAGACCAAGGTGGCACCTGCCTCCAAGACCCAATCTTATAAGTCAGAGCCCCTATTTAGTCACCAAAGTTTACCTCTGCTAGCTAGCTATTTAAGCGTGGTTGTTGAAGCCATGATCCATAAAAATAAAGATATTTCATAAAGTGTGGTTCAGACCATGCTCACGGCTCAAAACCTTGTCTTGGCCAAGAACTACCACAGGATTTGGTATATTTACATCACCTGGTGTGAAGCGACTGAGGGCCTGATTCAGCAAGAAACGCAGTTGCTAACATGCACGCAATCGGCCGTTTGTTGCGTGCTGCGTATGCATATGCATCGCAGTGCACGAACTAGCCATTGCGATCCCATAGCAGAGATTGACAGGAAGTGCCGTGTGTGGGTGGTGGTAACAGGAAGGGGGTTGGTAGAAGGCAGGCGTGCCAGTGCATTTGAACGACGTTGCAGGGGCATGCAGGGTCAGGGTTTGTGCAAGTGTACGTGAGGCTGCGATGGTACTCGATTCTACTGATGGTTTCACAGTCCTGCTAAACATTCCGGATGTGTGTAAGGTAAAGTGGGTGTTCTTATGTTGTGCTGAGATTGCATTGCGATCGCAATGAATTAGCATACTTTCACAGTGAGACTGCGTGCATAATCGCTATTGCATTCGCATCTGTGTTCCTTGCTGAATCAGGCCCTGAGTTTCATATCTCTTCATTTCGTTTGGACAGGTTACTGTTGTTGCAGGATTGGAAGATGGTTTATAATTCAGCTCTTTGAAATGCCAATTCTCAGACCTATCAGTTTTCTTTCAGAGAACACTGTCTCTTTTACCTGAATTGCAGACCTTCTTGCAGGGAGTTATGCAGCCTGCCAATAGCTCCTTGAGATCGCAATCTGGTGCCGACAGCCTTGAGGCACCCTCCTTTCGAATTAATGGATTCAACTGAGTGTAAGTTCCTTAACTTGAACACTATATTTCTGTTGGCTATTTCAACAGTTAGCAGTTTTGGAGCTAGGGGTTATTGGCTGTTCTAGGAACAAAATCTTCCATTCAGTCAAAATCTGTGTCTAAGGGCTAATTCAGCAAGGGCCGCAATTGCAAAGCTGCACGCAGATCCTGGCCTCTTCCCTCCCCAACGGCGGCGTCGCGCCTCCGTTTCAGGAAACGGAGGCCATTGCCGCCCCCTCCCCACCTACAACCACCAGCAGACTGTGAGTCACTAACAGTCTGCTGGAAGTTTCCGTGCGGCCTCGCAGACCCATTCTGCATATGCACAGAACGGGTCTGGCGTCTGCGCACATTCCTGAACATCGAGAATCTGCGTTCAGCAGTGCACTAGCAGGCTCTGCTGAATTAGGCCCTAAGTTCCATCTGGACCTGACATTGTGATCCTGGTCATAGAATGGGATAAGTCTCCAGAAGAAGAGAGCCGTTTTCGTTCTCTGGACGTTAGGACACAGGACTTTAACAGAATGGGTGGTCTGTTGGTTAATTATGATTTCCACAAGAGATGCTGGTCAGCTTCCAGACAAACCATGGTCATTTGTATTCTGCCAAGCCTACATTGTTTCTGAAAATGTGAGTGACGCATCCAACCAGATCGATGGGGGGCCTCCTGCATGGATCTACAGAGATAATGCTTTTGCATTCTACAATGCCAGCATTGGTCGTACAACGCAACCACTTCTGGACAGCTTGAGGAGGTGCCCATTGCATCCAGGTGTACCCCAATTCGATAATGGAGAAAAAGGGATTTGTGTAATCACATCTCTCGTGCTATCTGGAAAACACTGGATGTCCTCAATTTATGCTCTTTGAATTTTTGTGACAGTTACTTTCACTGTTATCCTAATAAGGATTGTTGTTCTCATTGGTTTTCTCCTCTCCCTCCTGTTCTGTACTCCTGGCCCTGTCATCTGGGGCTTTGTTAAACACGCACTTAAGTTCCCAGGTAGCCTATCAGGCTACAGAAGGGAGGGACTTTGGACTTTTTGCCAGAAAGTTTAAAGTGCCCAGGAGGCTCCCTGCACAACATTCTATGCCCCACTGTATCCAATGTTCCCCAATGGACTGGGAGAAAGACACAAAAATCATTTTTATTCATGTCATTGGTGCTTTATACTGCACTCTACCAATTACCTGGAATCTCCAGACAGGTTTAAAACTACTATAAGAGCGGATTATACCACAAGAAGATAAGAACAATAAATTCCAAATCATCTTATTATCAAGTGGGGGATATTTATTTTTCAAATTGTAGAGGCCTCTTTTAATGGCGATTTCATTTCTTGCTCAATCACATTTACAGTACAGTAAAACTTAAACAGAATAATGGGGAAGAAAAATAGAATCTACTTTTACCCCGATTTCCATGTGAACAGTAAGCTCCATAATATAGTGCAGAAGGGCTTCCCATGTCCTGTCATTTACTGCATACCTGTTTGATTTGCTCCCATAGGTGATCATACTTCTGTAGCAATTGCTTCTTAGATTCCTCACTGATTTGTATGGTAGAGGTTAGGTCCGGTGGGATATCATGCTGGTACAATGACATATGTCTTGCAAGGTATTCAGTCTGGAAAGAAAAATTGCAATTTGTGTGTCTGAACTATTTGTCAAACAACACAATCTAGTACTACTGCTGTGTAAGCAATTGGAGGGTGAAGAATAGATCAATGTCTATGGTCTGTTTGGCTGTTACCTTACACCGTTTTAAAGTACTTCTTACATTGTGCAAAAACAAATAAAAACAGCTAAGTTGCTTTGCCAGGTAAGAAGTATAACATAGCGCTATTTGGACTTGTCATTCGTTGCTAGCTATTGCACGGTGCAATGTTGGAGAGTTTTTTTTTCCTCCACCTCCCTTCGCCCCTATACCTCCCATCCCTTTCCCAGTCTCCCCCACTCGTCTGCCTTTATACCTCCCATTTGTCTCTGTATCCATCTCTTCCTCCCATCTCCCCTTAATCCTCCAGCTCTCTCCCATTAATCCTCACATTTTTCTCCCCTATTCCTACTCTCTCTCTCCCCATATACCTCACATCTCTATTTCCTTACTCCTCCATCCCTCGCCCCTTATTTCTCCATATCTCTACCCTTATTCCTCCCATCTCTCTGCCGCATCTTCCCTTATTTCTCCATCTTTCCCATCTCCCCTTATTCCTACCTTCTGTCTACATATTTCCCCTTATTCCTACCATTTCCACCCCGTATCCCCTTATTCCTCCCATGTCTCTCCGTCTCCCATTATTCCTCCATTTTTTCCCCAGCTCCCCCTAATCCTCCATCATTCCCACTTCCCCCCATCTTTCCCTCCCCCTATTCCTCCCATCTCCCTCCCCCTATTCCTCCCATCTCTCCCCCTATTCCTCCCATCTCCCTCCCCCTATTCCTCCCATCTCTCTCCCCCCTATTCCTCCCAGCTCTCTCCCCCCTATTCCTCCCATCTCTTTCCCACAATTCGTCCCATCTCTCCCCCCCAGCTCTCTCCCCCCTATTCCTCCCAGCTCTCTCCCCCCTATTCCTCCCATCTCTCTCCCCCCTATTCCTCCCATCTCTCTCCCCACTATTCCTCCCATCTCTCTCCCCCCCCCATTCCTCCCATCTCTTTCCCACAATTCGTCCCATCTCTCTCTCCCCCTATTCCTCCCATCTCTCCCCCCCTATTCCTCCCATCTCTATCTCCACCTATTCCTCCCATATTTCTCCCCCCTATTCCTCCCATCTCTCACCCCCCCTATTCCTCTCCCCCACTCCTCCCATCTCTCTCCCCCCTATTCCTCTCATCTCTCTCCCCCCGTATTCCTCCCATCTCTCTCTCCCCCTATTCCTCCCATCTCTCTCTCCCCCTATTCCTCCCATCTATCTCTCTCTCTCTCCCTATTCCTCCCATCTATCTCTCTCTCTCCCCCTATTCCTCCCAGCTCTCTCTCCCCCTATTCCTCCCAGCTCTCTCTACCCCTATCTTAACCCTCTCTCCCCCTTCTCCCCTGTAATTCCCATCTTTCTTCCGTCTCCCCCTATTTTCCCCATCTCTCCCCCTATTCCTCCTATATATCTCCTCCGTCCCCCCCTATTCCTCCATAGTTATCCCCCTATATCTCTCTTTTCCCTGTCTCCCCCTCTTCCTACCATCCTACAGGTCTTTATGCAAGTCTAGTAGCCTACCAATTTCTTCTCACCACTGTAGGCTCTCACAAGCAGGGCCCTCTTCCCACATGTGGTTTTCCTTCCATCACTTATACCATCATCTCCTCCCCACTGCCAACAACGACACCAAACCTTTGGGATCAGCAGCCCTGCTGCTTATATGGGTATTATGACTGCTGCTGCAGCAATGTTTAAAAACTTTGTCCATGTTCTGCTATGTTTTGTACTGTAAGATTTTTTTGTATTGTTTTGTTCATACTGTGTCTGTTCTTTATAAAAGGCGCTGTGGACCCCTTGTGGCACCATATAATTATGATAATAATAAAAAAAATTATAATAATAATAAAAGAGCTATGAAATGTGACAGTGTTTCCCTTCATCTGTAGCGTTCCCACTAGGCTGTTTTAACAGGCATCTCGCCATACCAGATTTTAAAGTGTCGAAATGCACCATGCCACTATAGAGACGCTCTGCCTACAAGGCCATGTCCCCTCCATGTGAGACCACGCCCCTTTTTAGACATGTATGTGCAAGTAAAATACAAAATCAGCACCCTGCGCTTAAAAAAAAAATCCTAGAGGGAACACTACATCTGTAATGCATAACTGCTGGTATGACATTAGGCTGCTTGTATCCGGGGGCAGGGGCAGCAAGCCTAGGTTGTTCTCGAGCTCAAGTACCACTTATGCAGCCTTCAGGGCCGTAACCCTGGACCACTTCCCGGCAACGTCGCATTAATGACGAAGCGAGATGCAACACAGATGAGAGAAGTGGTCAAGCACATACAGATGAGAGGGGGAGCACACGAATGAACATATAGATAAGGGAAGGGGGAGCACATGAATGATGTGGAAGCAGGGAGCACATGAATGGACATACAGACAAGGGTGGGGGAACACATTAATGGGCATACAGATGAAGGGGGGAGAGCACATGAGTGGGCATACAGATGAAAGGGGGGGGGGGAGTACATGAATGTACATATAGATGGGGGTGCATGAATGGACAACAGGACATACAGATAAGGGGGGCACATGAATGGACATACAGATGAGGGAGAGGTGAGAGCGTATGAATGGACATACAGATGGGGGGAACATGAACAAACAGGACATACATACATACATACAAGGGAGGGGGAAGCACATGAATGGACACACAGATGAGGGGGGGGCACAATACTGAAGACAGCTGAGGAGATGAACAATACAGAACAGGATTTTACATTTAGAGAGACGTTTACATGTTCATAAATACATTTCTTCTGCAAAGTGGTACCTGACCTAATCATATAGTGATTATATATACAGTACTGTGCAAAAGTTTTAGGCAGGTGTGGGAAAAAATTGCTGCAAAGTAAGAATGCTTTCAAAAATGGAAATGTTAATAAGTAGTTTATATTTATCAATTAACAAAATGCAAAGTGAATGAACAGAAGAGAAATTAAATCAATGTTTGGTGTGACTACCCTTTGCCTTCAAAACAGCATCAATTCTTCTAGGTACACTTGCACACAGTTTTTGAAGGAACTCAGCAGGCAGGGTGTTCCCAACATCTTGGAGAACTAACCGCAGATCTTGTTTCTCTGCTTGATGAATACGCCGAGTTCAGCACCACAGGCAGCTGTTGCTTATAGAGGTGAGTGCCGATCTTCCATGGACTAATGTGTATAGATATATATATTGTATATATCTACTAAAACCCTTACCCACTCATTGATCATCTCCAGATTGGACTACTGTAACCTCCTATCTGGCCTAACTGCTTCCAAACTCTCTCCAATCCAATCTGTCCTCAATGCTGCTGCTTGGTTCATTTTCCTCTCCAAACGTTCTACATCTGCCTCCCTGCTCCTACAAGCCTTACACTGGCTCCCTATCCCTTTCATAGACCAATTCAATGTTCTTATACTCACTTACAAAGCCCTCACCCATTTACAAAGCTGACCCAATCTCCCTACCTCTGGAACTCTCTCCCTCTTCCTATCAGACTCTCTCTACAAATCTTCAAATGGGCTCTCAAGACCCACTACTTCATTAAAACCTTCCATCTCTCATCCTAACCCGCTGCTACTTGTTTCATCCTCCCTGTCTATCCCATCTGTATCACACCAGTTTGTCTGCTCTGCCCCTTTAGAATGTAAGCTCTCACGAGCAGGGCCCTTTACCCTCTTGTGCTACTCCTTGCTTATACTGTCATCTACTCCTCACTCGGGCGCCTAACACCTGATTGCTTACGCCCTGTTGCTTTTTTTGAATGTTATAATCACTAATGCAGCAATGTATAGAAAGTTGTCCTGCATTGCATTGTACTGTAGGTCACTTGTTGCTTGTTCACTTATTTGTCTTTGTACTTTGTAAGGTGCTGCGGAACATTTGCGGCGCCATATAAATAAATGATGATAATAATAATAATAGTGATTCTTTGGTACTCACCAAGAACAGGTTGAGAACCCCTGACTTATATTATAGATTAGCATAAAATGAATGTACAGGAATCAGCTTCTGTCATGTGTTATGTTATCTTCATTCTCAGTGGTTTTGTTTTAAAAGTTCTATTGCTTCATGAATAGCCATAGGACCTGTGACAGCCATAGGACCTGTGACAGCTAGATGCTCAGGAGTGAGTACAACCTGGGTAACAAGTTCTATTTATGAACAGGTTGAATGTATGACCTTAAGCTTGTATAGGGGTGGTGACACCGCAGTCCATGTGGATCAGTCTTAAAAGAGCCTCACATCACTATTCTGTGCTGCTGAGTACCCTGTTCGTTCAACTAATTCTAGGGCTTTTCTCCACCTATTATGACACTGCCGACATCACATGTAGCTCACTCCTCAATAAAATCACAAAACTGAAGGGGTCCCTGCCTTCCACAAGATCAGCAACACCAGATATACTACGTGCTGCAATGAACATTCCAATGATAGGACTGTATAATAGACTGGGGCATCCTGGACAAATTGGAGATGAAGTCTGACTACAATAATGATCTCTGTCTCTATTAAAAACTCACAATAACGGACAAAAAATTAGAATATAGGGCCTGCTATATGCTGTAGTACCATCTGGTGCATCTTTAGACACCACATTCTGTCTGAGCATCGTTCATCGGCTGTCGCATCTGGCGGTCGGCAAGTGTGTACCCACCTCAAGTCTGAATCTGTATATGAAGCACAACGTAACTTGGCGTGGAAGAAAGCTACGACCACTGCATCCTAGCACTTCATATACAAATTCAGACTCAGGCCCTCATACAGAGCCGTACGCTCTGAGCAGAGCGCACGCTCTGAATGAGGGCCGCCCTCCATGAAAATGGAGCGTCCTCCTGGACGCTCGTATAGTTGTGGGTCACCACCCACAGCCTATACGACCGTGCATTTTGATGGTCGTGACCATCGCGACCATCGAAACTGCGAGCCGGAGCCTGCAGTTGAGGTTTTCAACCGCAAGCTCCGGAGTGATTTTGGCTCTATCAGAACATCGACCCACTTGCGAGCGGACAGCCGCTCGCGAGTGGGTCTGAATCAGGCCCTCAGTCGCATACCGATAAACAACTGTCCAATATCGCATTAATCACTGCAGTCTCATGAAGCAGTTTTGTCCCATGTGATTACGATTAAGACGCACATTCAAGCGAATAAGACACTTGGCGCAAGCTGAGTCGCACGGGACCTGGAGAAGGGATGTTTGGTGCGACTGCAGCAATAGTGTATGAGAACACAACTGTACACCACCAACAGATCAAAGGAACATGTTTTTTGTTGATAGCTGAAACAACCCAGAGAACATCCGATTTCCTGTATATACACTACACAAATTATTGTTTCTATAAGGACAATAACTTACCCTAAAGATTTTTGAGGTTATGGGCAGAATTTACGAAGCAGCGGTTTCTTTAAGCCGCTGCTTCCTGGCGGGTTGCAGATACATATTTAAAACGGCACTCGGAGTCAGTGTAAAGCCCGGCGTGCTTTACACGGACTCCGAGTGCCATTTAAAATATTCACCTGCAACACGCCGGGAAGCAGCGGCTTTGCTTCATAAATTCTGCCCGATCTTTTTTACATGCAGTTTGCCAGAAGATGTCTGTACACACTGCATTTGCTGCACAACATCTGCTCGTCAGGACTGACGATTGTCATGCAGCACTCCTGATGTCAGGAGACAATATGCCAGATTTATGAACGACAGCTGGCTCTACATGCTGTGTGCACACTGTGCAATAATCCTGCTGATAATTGGTTGATTGGCCCGATTATTGCGCAGTGTGCAGTTTTAAGCCGTTGGCCAGTGAGTATCAGCGATATGTCTGTGAACGACGTTATTCACAGGCATATCGCATTGGCTGTGCTGCACAGCCGATGGACCGATATATCGGTCCATCGGCAAGTGTGTACGGGCGATCAGCCGATCTCCAATACACATGCAGCGCCAGCCGCAGGGAGGGGGACGGCAGCCTGGAAGATGATGGTCGTTCAGTGTATGTGAACGACCATCACCTACAGATATATCTGCAGATCACTCGATCTGCAGATATATCTTTGCAGTTTGTAACCACCTTTAGATGCGTGTCCAAACTAAAATCTAAATTGCAGTGTACAAATAAAGCTGTCCTGCATTTGTGGGCTACATGCAAAAGCAGCCAGTATTTACCTAATGCATGCAAATGTAAATAAATAAAGTGTACTTGCACCCCGTGCATTCTAACATGGTTTGTCCAGGTGCAAAGTTAGTTTCTTCTTTGCTCCCAACTCAGAATCAGAACCTATATAGGTAGGAACAGCACATAAGCAATAAGCTAATTCCTGTGAACAGACAGAAGTGGAACAAACATGTTGCTCAATAAAATTAAATGGGTGACAACTTAATTATACATTCTGCTCTCTCCCTGCCTGATGTGCTGATATCTAGCGGCCAGTGGTAGTGTTACGAAGGGGGGTAATTGTTTTTACTTGCTGTTTCTCTGAGATGAATGCTTTGACTTGTCTCATTCAGCTGAAAAGCTCTGGTCTGACACTAAATGAACGCTTACATAGGACCTGGGGTGGCAGGTAATCCTACAACTAATTGATCTCCGTATACTTTTCTGCCACTCGCTGACTGTTTCTATTATGTGCTTATGACGTGCTATTGTACCTTGCTACCTTATACAGTTTACAATATTTGCCCTCTTCTGTCTTTAGATAAGACAGCACAGCGCCACAGTGTTTAGTAGTACTGCCCCTTGGCACTCATGTCATGAGTTCAATTCCTGACCAAAGGGTATATTTACTAAAAATTGGTTTTGTTGGGGTTTGCAAACTGATGGGGGCTGTCACGGAGTCTATGTTCAAAATACATAATTTATTAAAGGTCAGTTTGTCCTTGTGAAAGGAAGCGGGTGTTGATCCCCATCGGTTTATAAATTCATATCCTGGCGTAGTTTACAAGCACTTTACAGAGTCCTTTCTTTCTTGTAATATTAATATTTGGTTTAGAGGTGCCATAAAAGTAACTTATGGTATACTACTCCTATTTTGGAACCAAGCGGTCTTGGAAGGCAGTGCAGTAGTGAAGATCAGCACAGACAAACGTCAGATTGGGAATTCTGTGGTGATAGGTAGGGTGAACTGTAAGGGACACTTGGAGTGTGTGGGGGTTTCTGTTTAAAGCGTGACAATTTGTTACACTGATTTAGCATATTTAGCACCTACCTCTCTCAGAAGGTCATCCAAACCGTCCTGCAAACAGACAACATAAAATGAGTACAGCAAGATTCAATTATCACTGTATGCACTGGAACACTGAGTTACAAATAATAATGCAGGTCATGAAAAACACAGGATGGATCCAGCGCACTAAAATCCCTCCACCCACACTGTTGTTTTTTCTTCCCTGTCTGATTTGTTATTGTTGCTTTTAAAATACAATTTTAACTCTAAGAAGAAAGGACACGCCACAGTTGTCTGCTGATGCTCAATAGCAAATGAATCAACAGTTGCCTTTTGGCTAAAATCAAGTATAGTATCTGTTCTTAGGTGGACACCCAATAAATACACCAGGTCATCTTGATCGTCAAGACGCCAGAAGGCATGAGCCTGAGCCTTTATTAACCATGCAACTTTTTATTAAAACATTACTTATTTACATAAATACAATACAAATCAAAACACGGAAAGTTTCGAGTATGACTGAGTAATGCAAGAAGCTATTTGGCACACGGAGGCACAAAAAGTAAGAAAAAAAGAGAAAAAAGAAAGCATCTATTCACATGTAGTGTGTGTGTTTATATATATATATATATCAGTGAAGATGTGTGTGTTTGTAGTGTGTATGTATGTATATCAGGGAAGATGTGTGTGCATGTATATATATCAGGGAAGATGTGTATGTATGTATGTATGTATGTATGTATGTATTTATATCAGGGAAGATGTGTATGTATGTATTTATATCAGGGAAGATGTGTATGTATGTATGTATGTATGTATGTATGTATATCAGGGAAGATGTGCATGTATGTATTTATATCAGAGAAGATGTGTGTGCATGTATTTATATCAGGGAAGATGTGTATGTATGTATTTATATCAGGGAAGATGTGTATGTATGTATGTATGTATGTATGTATGTATGTATATCAGGGAAGATGTGCATGTATGTATTTATATCAGAGAAGATGTGTGTGCATGTATTTATATCAGGGAAGATGTGTGTGCATGTATTTATATCAGGGAAGATGTGTATGTATGTATTTATATCAGGGAAGATGTGTATGTATGTATGTATGTATGTATGTATGTATGTATGTATTTATATCAGGGAAGATGTGTATGTATGTATTTATATCAGGGAAGATGTGTATGTATGTATGTATGTATGTATGTATGTATATCAGGGAAGATGTGCATGTATGTATTTATATCAGGGAAGATGTGTATGTATGTATGTATGTATGTATATCAGGGAAGATGTGTATGTATGTATATCAGGGAAGATGTATGTATGTATATCAGGGAAGATGTGTGTATGTATATCAGGGAAGATGTGTATGTATGTATTTATATCAGAGAAGATGTGTGTGCATGTATGTATATCAGGGAAGATGTGTATGTATGTATGTATGTATATCAGGGAAGATGTGCATGTATGTATATCAGGGAAGATGTATGTATGTATATCAGGGAAGATGTGTGTATGTATGTATATCAGGAAGATGTGTGCATGTATGTATGTATGTATATCAGGGAAGATGTGTGCATGTATGTATGTATGTATATCAGGAAGATGTGTGCATGTATGTATATCAGGGAAGATGTGTGTGCATGTATGTATATCAGGGAAGATGTGTGCATGTATGTATGTATGTATATCAGGAAGATGTGTGCATGTATGTATATCAGGGAAGATGTGTGTGCATGTATGTATATCAGGGAAGATGTGTGTATGTATGTATATCAGGGAAGATGTATGTATGTATGTATATCAGGAATATGTGTGCATGTATGTATATCACGGAAGATGTGTATGTATGTATATCAGGGAAGATGTGTATGTATGTATATCAGGGAAGATGTATGTATGTATATCAGGGAAGATGTGTATGTATGTATTTATATCAGAGAAGATGTGTGTGCATGTATGTATATCAGGGAAGATGTGTATGTATGTATGTATGTATGTATATCAGGGAAGATGTGCATGTATGTATATCAGGGAAGATGTATGTATGTATATCAGGGAAGATGTGTGTATGTATGTATATCAGGAAGATGTGTGCATGTATGTATGTATGTATATCAGGGAAGATGTGTGCATGTATGTATGTATGTATGTATATCAGGAAGATGTGTGCATGTATGTATATCAGGGAAGATGTGTGTGCATGTATGTATATCAGGGAAGATGTGTGCATGTATGTATGTATATCAGGAAGATGTGTGCATGTATGTATATCAGGGAAGATGTGTGTGCATGTATGTATATCAGGGAAGATGTGTGTATGTATGTATATCAGGGAAGATGTATGTATGTATGTATATCAGGAATATGTGTGCATGTATGTATATCACGGAAGATGTGTATGTATGTATATCAGGGAAGATGTGTATGTATGTATATCAGGGAAGATGTATGTATGTATATCAGGGAAGATGTGTGTATGTATGTATATCAGGGAAGGTGTGTGTGTGTATATGTATGTAGAGTGTGTATATGTATGTATATCAGGGAATATGTGTGTTTGTGTGTATGTATGTATATATATTTTTTTTCAGGGAAGATGTGTGTGTTTGCACGCATGTACTGTATGTTGTGTGTGTGTATAAGTATGTATATCAGAGAAGATGTGTGTGTGCATATGTAGTGTGTGTGTGTATGTATGTATATCAGATAAGATGTGCGTGTATATATGTATGTATATCAAGGAAGATGTGTGTATGTATGTATGTATGTATGTAGAGTGTGTGTATGTATGTATATCAGGGAAGATGTGTGTGCATGTATATATATCAGGGAAGATGCGTATGTATATATGTATGTATATCAGGGAAGATGTGTATGTATGTATTTATATCAGAGAAGATGTGTGTGCATGTATGTATATCAGGGAAGATGTGTATGTATGTATGTATGTATGTATGTATGTATGTATGTATGTATATCAGGGAAGATGTGCATGTATGTATATCAGGGAAGATGTATGTATGTATATCAGGGAAGATGTATGTATGTATATCAGGGAAGATGTGTGTATGTATATCAGGGAAGATGTGTGTATGTATATCAGGGAAGATGTGTATGTATGTATTTATATCAGAGAAGATGTGTGTGCATGTATGTATATCAGGGAAGATGTGTATGTATGTATGTATATCAGGGAAGATGTGCATGTATGTATATCAGGGAAGATGTATGTATGTATATCAGGGAAGATGTATGTATGTATATCAGGGAAGATGTGTGTATGTATGTATATCAGGAAGATGTGTGCATGTATGTATGTATATCAGGGAAGATGTGTGCATGTATGTATGTATATCAGGAAGATGTGTGCATGTATGTATATCAGGGAAGATGTGTGTGCATGTATGTATATCAGGGAAGATGTGTGTATGTATGTATATCAGGGAAGATGTATGTATGTATGTATATCAGGAATATGTGTGCATGTATGTATATCAGGGAAGATGTGTATGTATGTATATCAGGGAAGATGTGTATGTATGTATATCAGGGAAGATGTATGTATGTATATCAGGGAAGATGTGTGTATGTATGTATATCAGGGAAGGTGTGTGTGTGTATATGTATGTAGAGTGTGTATATGTATGTATATCAGGGAATATGTGTGTTTGTGTGTATGTATGTATATATTTTTTTTTTCAGGGAAGATGTGTGTGTTTGCACGCATGTACTGTATGTTGTGTGTGTGTATAAGTATGTATATCAGAGAAGATGTGTGTGTGCGTATGTAGTGTGTGTGTGTATGTATGTATATCAGATAAGATGTGTGTGTATATATGTATGTATATCAAGGAAGATGTGTGTATGTATGTATGTATGTATATCAGGGAAGATGTGTGCATGTATGTATGTATGTATATCAAGGAAGATGTGTGTATGTATGTATGTATGTATGTATGTATGTATGTAGAGTGTGTGTATGTATGTATATCAGGGAATGTGTGTTTGTGTGTATATATGTAGTGTGTGTGTATGTATGTTTATCAGGGAAGATGTGTGTGTGTATGTATATCAAGGAAGATGTGTGTGTATGTATGTAGTGTGTGTGTATATGTATGTATATCAGAGAAGATATGTGTGTATGTATGTAGTGTGTGTGTATGTATGTATATCAGAGAAGATGTGTGTGTGTGTATCAAGGAAGATGTATGTGTGTATGTATGTAGTGTGTGTGTGTGTATGTATATCATGGAAGATGTGTGTATGTATGTAGTGTGTGAGTATATGTATGTATATCAGGGAAGATGTGTGTGTATGTAAATATGTATGTAAATAGTGTGTGTGTGATTATCAGGGAAGATGTATTTATGTATGTATGTATATCAGGGAAGATGTGTGTGTGTATGTATGTATGTATATCTATCAGAAAATGTGTGTGTGTGTGTGTGTGTGTGTGTGTATATGTCGTATATCAGAGAAGATGTGTGTGTATGTATATCAGGGAAGATGTGTGTATGTATGTAGTGTGTGTATATGTATGTATATCAGGGAAGATGTGTGCATGTATGTATGTATATCAGGGAAGATGTGTCTATGTATGTAGTGTGTCTGTATGTATGTATATCAGAGATGTGTGTGTATTCAGAAACACAAGGGGGGGATAACTGCGCACTGAGGGCCTGATTCAGAGCCGGACGCTCCATGAAAATGGAGCGGCCTCTTGTGACCACCCACAGCTATAGCGAGCGTCCATGATGATGGTCGCGATGGTCAAGACCATCGCGACCATCGGGCTTGCGACGGAGACCCTGATGTCAGTGGGGCCGGCTTCAGACGGTAGGCGTTCCCATGGGAACGCCTCCGTCTGGCAGCAACGCCCCCGGCACGCCCACCAAAGGGGGCGTGCTGTCAATCAACATCGACAGTACGCCCCCTTTGGAGCGAGACCCGGAGTGACGGCTACCCCGTCGCTAGCCGGGTCTCGCGCATGCGCACGACGGAGCTCCCTCCGTCGTGCGCAGTAGGGCACCATCGACCCGCTTGCGAGCGTCCTGCGCTCGCGAGCGGGTCTGAATCAGGCCCTGAGAGTGGGCTGGGTTGTTGCGAGCTGCAGTATAAAATATGTAATAGCTGACTCTATTACGGTACGAATAAATAAATGAAGTTATATACTGCGCTCAACTCTAATGGTCCTTATGGTGAATACAGACTCATGCGTCCTAATAGGTATATAGCAATGTGGGTGGATATATAGTATATTCCAAATGTCCCTAAGAAGGCCCAGGTGGGGTGATGAACAAAAGGGGGAAGAAATGGGGTGGAGATTGTGGTACTGATGTTCTTCGTAACACAGGTGTAATTCTAACTGATCTCAGTAATTATTTATAGACTGATCCAACTGATTTCAATAATGAATCCATAAATGTAAAAAGAAAGGAAAAACTCTTTACTGGTACAAAAGATAAATGGCAAAAATAAATGTTCAAATAACATATAAGTACATACAGTGATATGCAATGGGATATATGAAATAGGAGAGACCAATACACAAAAACTGCTCCAATAAAAAAATTGTAAAAAAATAGTAGTCCAAAGTCCTGTGACTTAAAGCACACTACTAAATTACTATGAATGGGGGATGCAGGATAAATTAAGTAGCGTGAAATAGTGAAGAGATAAAGGCAACCAGCGGCGTCCCGCTGGTGGCTTTAAGTACAGGTATAGCGCTTAGTGATTAGATGCCCGGGATGAGCTTCTTGAGGAAGGCAGTATGGACCCAACTGGCAGGTGAAGGATTGATCCCAAGCAGCTATTCACTCCTAGTGCGTATGTCAGCAGTACATCTGGTCCCAGACGTCTGTCGGCAGTGCACGCTGGAGTGGCCGCTGCATCTGGGGGGGGGGGGGAAAGTTACGGTTAAGGCTCGCTTAAGCCATTCGCCGTAAACCCCCTCCGCACTGGGGACTTACCTTCCTATTGCCTCGCCGCTATCCGCTCCTTCCTCACGCCGGCTGCTGTGTCTTTCGGCGTGCCTCCTTGTTCCTTCCCGTACGATCTCCTGTGCTGGGTCACGTGTCCGAGTCCTGTCCTCTGAGCGGGTAGTTCGTCTACTTCCGGGTTCAGTCACATGGTAATGGTTCATCCGCAGCTGTAAATGTCAGTATTGAACGGATAGCAGTGGTAAAGATCTCCTCCTTAGGTATATAGTCAAATCCTGTGTCTCCAACACGTTTCAGCCCGTTTGGCCTTTTTCAAGGAGTTTGGTGTGACTGTTTTATTTTTAGAAAATTGAGCAGTGATTGTTCATCTCCCCGCCAAATGAGGAACACCTCATCGATGTATCTTCTCCAGAGTGCGAGATTTGCCCCAAGCTCCGCCTGACCCCAGATGTTAAAGTCCTCCCACCAACTCATAAATAAGTTGGCATAGCTTGGGGCAAATCTCGTACCCACAGTGGTGCCCGTAGATTGCAAGTAGAACTGGTTATCAAACCATACGTAGTTGTGCTTGAGTATGAAATTAATACTGTTAGTGATGAAATCTCGTTGCGCTTCTATCATTGTATGATCTTTGTCTAGATGGTATTTGATACTTTGAATGCCTTGTGTATGGTCTATCACTGAATATAGTGAGGTGATGTCTGTAGTTACAAGCCAAAATTGCTCGTTCCATTGGATGTCTTTAAGGATATTAAGTATCTGAGTGGTGTCTTTCAAGTATGCCGTTTGTTTGCAAACATAAGGTTGTAATATATTTTCCAAGTATTCCGATAAGTTGGAGGTGAGTGATCCAATGCCCGATATAATCGGTCTACCTGGTGGTTTTGCTGAATTTTTTTGTATTTTTGGCAGGTAATAAAACACCGGAATTATGGGATGTTGTGTCTCAATGAATTTACGTTTCTGATTGGCAAGTACTCCTGCTGAACTACCTCTTTGTAGATGGATATTCAGTGTTCTCCCCAGAAATTTTTTCCAGCCGGGTGTCATCAAGAAGTAGCTGGGTGGGTGCCTTCGCAATAATAAAATGTTTTAAACCCTGACCTTATAATGATTTAAATTTGAAATAACATTTTTTATATTAATTCTCTTCTTATTAGAGACCCAGTCGTCTGATTATGAAAAAGCTGCAAAGTTTGTAGGATCTAGTCCTTTTTATACAGTTCCCAGATACTGTACCCACTTGCAGGTTTCCAAAGTGCCGGGTGGTGGCTGATTTTTGCCGGGTGGTGCACCCGCAAAAAACAGCCTGGGGAGAACACTGATATTGAGTTCCTTTTTAAATGAATCGGTGGGGTCGTTAGTTAGAGTCTTATATGTTGTTGTGTCCCCTAAAATTCTACGGGCCTCTCCCAAGTAATCTGATTTATTTAAGATAACAATGCCTCCTCTCTTATCAGCCGGTTTTATGATAATGGAATGGGTATCTTGCAATTCTTGTAGTGTTGATCGTTCTTTTCTTGTTAAATTGTTCTGTTTTGTAATATGAATAGTGATGTTTCCTATGTCTTTCTCAACTAATTTGGTAATAGTCTCTATGTGGCTCCCTTTCATGTGACTGGGATAAAAGGCGGAAGGTGGTTTCAGTTCCGTCAACTTGTTGGGATGGTCTGTATTGGCATTTCTGATTATTATTATTATCCTTTATTTATATGGCGCCACAAGTGTTCCGCAGCGCCTTACATAGTACATAGAACTAATAGGTGAACAAGAAACAAGTAACTTACAGTACATTACAGTGCAGGACAAGGACACAACTTATATACATTGCTGAAATAGTGATTAAAGCACTCACAATAAGCTGCCGGGAGTTGGCAGTCCCGTGTTAGGTGCCCTAATGGGGAGTAGAGAGTAGAAGAAAATGTAAAGAGAAGCACATGAGGGAAGAGGTCCCTGCTCGTGAGAGCTTACATTCTAAAGGGGAGGGGCAGATAAACAGGAGTGACACAGAAGGGGAAGATGGGAAGGAAAGAGCATGAGGTGGGTTAGGATGAGTGCTGAAAGGCCTTGATGAAGTAGTGGGTCTTGAGAGCCCGTTTGAAAATTTGTAGAGAGGTGGAGAGTCTTATAGGGAGAGGGAGAGCATTTCAAAGGTAGGGAGCAGCACTAATCTCGGATGCGGGAGTGGGAGGAAGTAATCAGTTGGCAAGAGAGGCGGTATGCATTAGTTGAGTGAAGTGGACGGGCAGGAGTGTGAAGGGAGAGAAGGTCAGAAATGTATGTGGGGAGGATTTAGTGAAGGCTTTGTAGGCGAGTGTAAGAACCTTGAATTGGCATCTGAAGGGGAAGGGGAGCCAGTGTACGGCTTGAAGGAGAGGGGAAGCAGATGTAGAACGTCTGGAGAGGAAGATGAGCCGAGCAGCAGCATTGAGAACCGATTGTAGTGGAGAGAGGTGAGAGACTGGGAGGCCAGCTAGGAGAAGGTTACAGTAGTCCAATCTGGAGATGTCCAGTGAGTGGATGAGGGTTTTAGTGGCATCCTGGGTGAGGAAGGGTCTAATCCTGGAGATATTTTTTAGGTGAAAACGGCAGGACTGCGAGAGGTGCTGAATGTGCGGTTTAAAGGAGAGGGAGGAGTTTAAGATAACTCCAAGACAGCGCACTTTGGGGCTAGAGGAGATAGTTGTGCCATCAGTAGATAATGAAATTGTGGGAAGTGATGTAGTGGAAGAGGTTGGAAAGATGACCAGCTCAGTCTTAGACATGTTAAGTTTAAGAAAGTGCTGGGACATCCACGAAGAGACAGCAGAGAGACAGTTGGAGATACGGGTAAGGAGCGAGGGGGAGACGGCAGTGCCACGTAAACCGAGAGAGTAAAGGATTTGCAGGAGGAGAGGGTGGTCTACAGTGTCAAATGCAGCAGAGAGGTCAAGGAGAATGAGCAGAGAGTAGTGGCCCTTGGATTTGGCAGCAAGGAGGTCGTTGCTGACTTTTGTGAGGGCAGTTTCAGTGGAGTGGAGAGATCGGAAGCCAGATTGAAATGAGTCAAGGAGGGAGTGGGAGGAAAGAAAAGTTGTAAGGCGGTTGTAGACAATACGCTCAAGGAGTTTGGAAGCAAAAGGGGGAAGAGAGATGGGTCGATAGTTGGAAAGTATGTTAGGATCAAGGGTAGGTTTTTTTAAGAATGGGGGAGACAAGAGCATGTTTGAATGCAGAAGGGACAGTGCCAGATGATAGGGAGAGATTAAGGAGGTGAGCCAGATGGGAACAGGCAGAAGGAGACAGGTGGGAGAGGAGACGGGAAGGGATAGGGTCAAGAGGGGAGGTGAAAGGAGGGGAGGACCGAATGAGGGCCAAGACTTCCTCTCCATAAGCAGGGGAGAAGGATGTCAGAGTTGGTGAGACAGAAGGGGAGGGGTGGTAAGGGCAAGGAGGGGGAGGAGTGCTGAGGGTCTGATGGGATATGATGTCCTCACGTATGGAGTCAATTTTAGATGTAAAGTAGGTGGCAAAGTCGAGGGCAGAGAGTGAGGAGGGAAGGCGAGGAGGGGAAGGGCAGAGTAGGGAGTTGAAAGTGGCAAAGAGACCCCGCGGGTTTGAGGACTGGGAGGAGATGAGGTTCTTGAAATATGTTTGTTTGGAGAGAGACAGGGCAGCACTGTAGGAAGAGAGAATAAATTTGAAATGGAGGAAGTCAGCCTTAGAGCGTGACGCTCTGCAATTCTTGAACACTTTTGTAGGTATCTGGTGCATTTGGAATGCCAGGGTTGTTGTGTGGATCTGCGGGGGTGAGTAGTTATTGCCGGAGCAACAGAATCAAGAGCAGAAGTAAGGGAGGAAATGTACAGGGAAGTAGCTTGTTCAGGACAGGAGAGAGAAATGATAGGGGAGAGAAGAGAGTCCAGCAGGGAGGAAAAAGCAACAGTGTCAATAGCCTCAATATTACGCTTAGCAATGGTAGCCTTAGGAGTTAAAGGAGGGGAAGGAGAGAGGGATAGGTTAAAAGAGAGAAGGTGATGGTCAGAGAGGGGGAATGGGCAATTGGAGTAGTCAGAAATATCACAACGGTGAGTAAAGACCAGGTCAAGTGAGTGCCAACTCACATGGGAGGGTGATGAGGTCCATTGGGTGAGATCAAATGAAGAGGCGAGGGTAAGGAGTTTAGCTGCAGAGGATTCTGTGGGAATGTCAATAGGAATATTAAAATCACCTAGGATAATGGAGGGAAGATCTGAGGAAAGTGAGGGAGCCAGGAAGCGAAGTTGTCAAGGAATTTGGACGGAGAGCCAGGGGGACGGTAAATGACAGCTACTCTGAGGTTAACTGGTTGGAAGAGGCGTATAGCATGAACTTCAAATGTGGGGAATGTAAGGGATGGTTCAGAGGGTATTAGCTGGTAGGAATAACTGGTGGATAGAAGGACCCCAACACCACTACCATGGTGACCCCCAGGCCTGGGGGTGTGGGAGAAGGCAAGGCCCCCAGAGGATAGAGCAGCAGAAGGTGTCAGAGGGTGAGATCCAAGTTTCAGTGATGGCTAGGAGATGTAGGGAGTTGGAGATGAAAAGGTCATGGGTGGGGATCAGTTTATTACAGACTGACCTGGCATTCCAGAGGGCGAAAGATAGAGAGATAGCATTTGTGGGGGAGATGTGAATAAGATTATCCGGGTTGCTGTAACGTGGAGGTAAGATTAATTTGGGGGACTGATATGAATAGAGTTTAGTGATGGTGTGGGCACCTGAGCTAGAAAGGGAACCTATAGGAGGTGGGCAGGGAGGGAGATGTGGATGGCAGTGGGGTGAAGTAACAGGGAAAGGAGTGTTTGGTGGTAGGGTAGTAGGACAGAGGGGGGGTAGAACAGGAAGAAAAAGGAGTAATGGGTGAGGAGGGAAGAGTAGGCAGACAGAGGAGGGGGGAAAAGGGGAGGAGGAGGTGGAAGAGATAAGGGGGAAAGGATAAAGGTGGAAGCAGTGGGCAGAATAGAGGATTAGGTAGAGACTGAGTGAAGGAGGGAGTTGACGAAAACATTGTCATGGTGTTTATAAGTAGCGTTCCCGCTAGGCTATTTTAGCGGGGCGCGGTGCCCTGCCCTCCTTCTGGAGGGCAAAAAGCACCCTGCCCTCCAGGAGGAGGGCAAAAAGCGCCCTGCCCTAACAGCCTGCAGGAGCCGTTCTCACCCGCGGGACGCAGTGTCCCGCGGGTGGACAAACATGCGGTGACCCGGTCACCGCCGGAGAATAAACGCCAGGCGCATGCGCCCGGCATCTATTCTCCCTTTCTGCAGCGCTTGGGGGCTGCCCGGCATTTCCGAAAGCGCCGGGCACGCCCCCAAGTATGACGAAAAGGGGACGCGTCTTATAGACACGCCCCCTTTTCATAACCACGCCCCCTTTTCGGGCGCGCGCGCACAAGATTGCCCTCTCTAGCTCCGGCGCCCTGCCTGCCGCCGGAGCTAGAGGGAACACTAGTATAAGTAAACAAGAGGAATGAAATTCGGAAATGTAAATGAGATATGAGTGCAAGAAATTTGTAGGAATGCAAGTGAAAAAACAGTGATGTATCAAAAACAGTGTAACAATATGTATGCAGATTAACAAGATTGTTATAGGGAGGATTAAAAGTGGGGTTCTAATGTGTGCAGAATTTGACAAATAATGGAGATTGTAATCAGATAGAGGATGTGAGGCTAGGCAAGAGAGCTGAGATAAAGGACAGTGTTTCAAAGTTGATAGATGTAAACTGACATGGGAAAAAGTATGATAAGCATTGAATTGTATGCGAGAATCAGAAGGCCAGCATTATTAATAGCAATAGAAGTGTTCTTGACGTAATTGTACAGAGTCCAGTTGTAGTCTGAGTCTTTAGATTGTTGAGGTTTGTTGCTTGATGGACCTTTTCTCCTTCTGTTTCTCCTCGGTTTAACGCAGGTCTAACGCTAGTTTTGCACTTAGAAACACTGCACTTTGAAAAAATCCACTCCCAGAATGTCATGCAATATCGTTCGTCGTTTGCAAAAATCTGTCATGTACTTGACAGATATCGGTTACAGCAGCCCCAGGAATTTTCAAAAGATAAATCTTTTGTCTTTCAGAAAGATCTGATAATGTATAGGCCCCTTAAGTCTGAATTGTCTGAAGATAGTTCAGAGGAAAGTTCCGTATGTTGACTCGGTTGTTGAGGTGCCGAGTACGCTCTGGGTTTTTGGATACTATGTAATCTGGACATATACTCCTGATATGTCAGATTTAACCTACGATAAACAGGTGTATTTGTATTGGTCGGTTTGTTCTGTTTGTTGTCAGTTGTCTTGGTGCTATGCTCTCAAATATTCTTATTGAGTAGCTGTGTTTTGTTACATGATATTTTTCTGGATGGATGTTTTTTGAGGCCGTATTTGTCTCTGAGTATCTTGTCTTTTTTAATTGCGATCAATTTCTCCTCACTCTTTGTGACTCTATTGGCTGTCAGATTAGATAGGGCTATAAACTCACTGTCTTCTTTATATGGATCTAATAATTTGATTTCTTGATCTAAAGTTTGAAGTTTTTGTGAATGATTATCTATTAGTAATTTAGTAGTGTGCTTTAAGTCACAGGACTTTGGACTACCAATTTTTATTGGAGCAGTTTTTGTGTGTTGATCTCTCCTGTTTCATATAACCCATTGCATATCACCGTATGTACTTATATGTTATTTGAACATTTATTTTTGCCATTTATCTTTTGTACCAGTAAAGAGTTTTTTCTTTCTTTTTACATTTATGGATTCATTATTGAGATCAGTTGGATCAGTCTATAAATAATTACTGAGATCAGTTAGAATAACACCTGTGTTACTAAGAACATCAGTACCACAATCTCCACCCCATTTCTTCCCCCTTTTGTTCATCACGCCACCTGGGCCCCTCTTAGGGACATTTGGGATATACTATATATCCACCCACATTGCTATATACCTATTATGCATGAGTCTGTATTCACCATAACGACCTTTAGAGTTGAGCGCAGTATATAACTTCATTTATTTGTGTGTGTATGTATATCAGAGAAGATGTGTGTGTGTGTGTGTGTGTATGTATATCAGGGAAGATGTGTGTGTGTGTATATCAGAGAAGATGTGTGTGTATGTATATCAGAGAAGATGTGTGTGTGTGTGTATGTATATCAGGGAAGATGTGTGTGTGTGTATATCAGAGAAGATGTGTGTGTGTGTGTATGTATATCAGGGAAGATGTGTGTGTGTGTATATCAGGGAAGATGTGTGTGTGTGTATAAGTATATATATATATAATCAGGGAAGATGTGTGTGTATGTGTGTATGTATGTATGTATGTAGTGTGTGTGTATATGTATATCTATCACGGAAGATATGTGTGTGTGTAATATGGATCAGGGGATCTGTGTGTGTATTTAATGTGGATCTTTATTTTGTATAGCAAAAATAATTAAGTGCACTACATAATAGGCTCCAATGCACAATATTCTAGACCAGAGGTTCCCAATCACAGTCCTCAAGGCTCCCCAACAGTTCATGTTTTAGAGATGTCCATGGTTGAACACAGGTGAGTTAATTAGTACCTCAGTCAATTTGATTTAATCACCTGTGCTCAGCCAGGGATATCTCTAAAACCTGAGCTGTTGGGGAGCCTTGAGGACCGTGTTTGGGAACCTCTGTTCTAGACTGTAAGCTCCTGTGACCAGGGACCACACATGTCCATTTAAGTGTTATTACGCCTGACACAGATGGAGCACCTGTGGTAACAGTATGCCAAGCTATAACAATATGTTGGACACATCATATTCTAGTAACGTGTGTATATATAATCTGCACACACTATGCCGGGCACCACGAGTCGCAGCATGCCCGCAGGACACTCCCATACAATGTTTTGCTCGTTACCATGGTGACAGCAGATCCGGCAACTCCGCGGCCCCCGCTCGGCGATCTCCGGTGTCTGCCCGCTACAGATGGAGCTCACAGCAGCAGCAGCCGCCCGGCCGCCAGCCCTATTTCCCCGCACTCAGCGCGCCCGCAGCGGATTGGCTGATGGACGGTGTAGACGTCATCCTCAGAGGCCGGCGGGTGTCTGTCGCAGGGTTGTGACGTAGGGAGGGAAAATGGCGGAGAGGAAGCGGCGAGCGCGAAGAAGCAGCAGCAGCAGTAGTAGTAGCAGTAGTTCCAGCTCCTCATCCTCCAGCAGCAGCGAGGGAGAGAAGCGGGCGAAACGGGATGAGGAACAGCAGCAGGAGCAGAGGGAAGCAGAAGAGGAAGAAGAGGCCTGGATCGGACCGCTTCCCACCGAGGCCTCCCAGAGCAAGAAGCGAAAAGGTGCCTGTCCACTCACTCTCACCCCCAGGCTAACACTTATAACTCCCTGAATGCTGGCCTTCACCCCCCTCCTCCCCTGAATGCTGGCCTTCACCCCCCTCCTCCCTAAATGCTTATTTCCTAGCTTGTAATGTGGTTTTAAAGAAAGGCAAATTAAATCTGTCTTTCCTTTTGTTGTCTACAGAGTTGGAATTCACTTAATTACTTAATTCCTTCCTCTTCACATAACCTGCATAGCGTTTGTTGTTCTTATTCATTGTTTGAAGTTACTGCGTCAACAGTATTATCCAGTACTTTGTAACCTGTGAACAGGGTTTCTTTATATTAGGAAATCCTTGATGGACTTTACTTAAAGATAAATTTAACATTTTACGCTTTTCCTTTCTTTGTTACAAGTTCTTGAGTTTGAGCGAGTTTACTTGAACAATCTTCCAAGTGCTTCGATGTATGAGCGCAGCTACATGCACAGAGATATCATCACCCACATTGTATGCACCAAGTAAGTGTTTGTCCTGCTTGTGTTAGATGTACATTTTATATGTGTAAGGCTGGCCATACACTGCAGGATTATGCAGATTATCCGACCAAATTTGAAATGCGGGGCTGAGCGGTGTAATAACCATGTATGGACACAATGTTTACTTCACTGCATGAAATTTACAAATGATCTTAACCATTTTCCTGTCTGTTTCAAGCGTTGCGCATGCTTGTATATAGACTGAACGTTAATAGTTCAGAACTGGTTTGCATCAGTCAGATCTGAACAATTACTGTTAAGCGTATGGCTAGCTTTAGACCTTTTCCTTTTAGTACTACTCGTGCAGAAGTAACTGTCTGCAATATATGATGATTTTAATAAGAAAGTGCTTCCTTAAAATCCCTATCGCATCTAAAAATGAGATGTACTGTGGTTTACAGTTTGCTCATTGTTATGTGTGTACCATGGCAACCATAGTAACATGACACATGAAGTAGTGATCTGTGTAAATTTGTGAAGCCCCTCTTAGCAGGCATCCCCTGCACGTTCTTCCTCTGCAGTCACATGACTGACTTTCCCTCAGAGTTCAGATTACTTTGCTCTGTTGACGCAGACCTGAGTGCTTTCATTTGAGACCTATGTTTTGAAGTAGCAGTCATACAAATCTTACCCCCAATGATCTATTTTGCAGAGCGAACAATGAGTTATAGGAGGATCTCCTGTAAAATGATTATCGGCTTCTTGGTAAAAAGTTACAAAACTTTGTAAAAAGAAAAACAAAAATACGCAATGTGGTTGTGTTTTGTCAGATATGACATTAATCATAGATTTTTTTTTTTTTTTCCCCAAATGTTTGGCACTGGAAGACGTGGGCTTGGGAAATTCACACTGGGAGGTGCATGAGGTGTGTTCAGTGAATGCAACACCAGGTGCTATGACTTGGCAATCAGGTGCTTGATTTGCTAAACACATCTCAATTCTTTGGAGTTCTTCAGTATTTTATACATGCTTCCAAGCTGTGCTGTTCAGCAGCAATAGTAAAGTACATTAACAGTGACTTTCCTAGAGGAGGGAACCACACTTAACACTTCTGAGGGAGAGGGATAATCCTAAAGTCGATGGCCTTGGTTATGTGTGAGGACTTTGGAAGGCAACAGTGGATGACCTTATAGGAAAATTTGAATGTGTACCTCTGTATTAAATTGCATAATCTCCAGTGATAAAATTAATTTATTGTAGCTGCTATAATACTACTGCTCCTCTTATAACAGGACAGACTTCATCATAACAGCAAGCCATGACGGGCATGTCAAATTCTGGAAGAAGGTGGAGGAAGGAATTGAATTTGTGAAACATTTTCGAAGTCATATAGGTAATATTTCAACTTAAGTAACTTTACTTATAGGATGATTTAAAAAAAAAAAAAAAAAGACTAATAGTCTTGGATAAATTGACAACGATCTGAGCAGTTATAGATGTGATGATACTACACACACCCACACACGTGCTCCCACTAGGCTATTTTACCTGGGTGCCGCGCTCTGCCCGTTTTGTAAAATAGAATATCTGCCCTGCTGTTGTCCAGAGAGCCCAGATAGTTTCTCCCCTCTATGCCGAACAGCAACACCCCCCCACTGACAGCAAGAGCGTGTCACATGTGGGAAGATGTGCTTGTCAAATGACATGAGACTCCCCTGTGGCCCCCCAGCACAAGGACCTTACCGCTAGCTTAACTAGCGGCAGTGTGAGCAGATCAACACCATCCCCCACTCTTAAGCTACCTACATACTATACAATCATTGGGCCGATTTGCGAATAATCGGGTGATCGGCCTCATTTATTGTATAGTATGTATACCGATGAAACTGTTAGAAAGCATCTACACACGCATTTCTTCCATTATCCGATCTGTCATTCAAGAACTAAAATCTCGGCCTCAATTTTCCGATATGGAGCAGTGTGTGTGCATTGTCAGTAATCTATGTTTTCCTGTCACTGTCATCTATGTGGGTTGACATACTATGTCACTATGTGGGTGGACATTCTGGGCGGAATTCAATTGTTTACGCGGTCCGGATCTCCCGTCTAAAGTAACAGTGATGTTTGGGCGCCCAAACGGGTCACTTTTCGCACATTTCAGTTCTCACCCTCCTGGGGCTTCGAGCTGAAATGGAGTGCTGGCAGCTGATCGCGCCCAACAGGAGCAACAATTGAATAGCTCCGTCAGGCGCGATGGGGGCTGGAAACAATTAAATTCCTCCCACTATGTGATCTATGTGGGTGGACATACTGTCTCATCTATGTGGGTGGACATATGCAAAATGAGTGTGGAGGAAAATCTGTAGCTTCTAAGAAGAAATGCATAATATGTAGCACAGATATTGGAGCTTTCAATTTTCAGAAAAATCAGTTTCTCGCCTCGATCAAAAAATTTGACCGTGTATAGCTAGCTGTAGTATCTGTGCCTACCGATATCTGTGGCTTTATCTTCAGCCCAGACTTTCTGTCCGACGACAGCAACAGAAGCTATAACTGTGCTCAGCAATTGGCAGGACTGACCACTAAAGGTAGATCCTTCACCACAATAGACCTGGTGACATTCACTTACTTGCACATTGTGGATACTCAGAGGAGGCCTTATGTGCAGCTACTCCAACTACACAGACGTGCTCAGTCTATAGTTATCTGTCCGGATAGCCATCAAATCCTCAGGTCAGTTTTGTGGGGTGAGTACCTTCAATACCATTGCACAAGGCTTGCCACACACCTGTTGTTAACTGCAACACACATGCGCTCTATAATACAGATCACTACCCAGACCATCCACTTTCCCCTACAGTAGGGCCGACAAATTATGTAGTTAATGACCCGCGGGAGCGAGCTTCTCATGGGCACACACTAGACTATGTACCCGATAGGTCGTCTGATCCAGCGGATCGGAGCGGCATATCGCATAGTGTGTACCCAGCATTAGCCCAAAAGCATATCGCATAGTGTGTACCCAGCATTAGCCCAAAAGTATATCCCTATAGATTGTAAGCTTGCGTGCAGGGCCTTCCTACCTCAGTCTCTGTTATTACCCAGATTTGTTCTATTAATGTTTCCATTTGTGAAGCGCAACAGAATGTTGTGCTATGTAAGAAACTGCTAATAAAGGAGGACATCTACTTTTATTTATTTAACAATTGAGCTAGTTTTACCTTTGTACAGTGGTGTTGATTTTCTTGCTATATGTTTCTTGGTGCAGGAGTGATAGAGAGCATTGCAGCTAGTGCTGAAGGAGCACTTCTGTGCACGGTAGGAGAAGACCAAGCAATGAAAGTGTTTGATGTCGTCAACTTTGACATGATTAACATGCTGAAGCTTGGGTACGTATTTTCCTTTATATCTGTACTATTACAGCCATGGCCAGAAGGTTTGAGAATGACACAGGTATTGGTTTTCACAAAGTTTGCTGCTGCAGTGTTTTTAGACCTTTTTGTCAGATGTTACTATGGTATACTGAAGTAAAATTACAAGCATTTCATAAGCGTCAAAGGCTTTTATTGACAATTACATTAATGGAGCATACACACGGTCAGATTTCAGACTTGTCAGATGAACGATTGAACGATTAAACGATTTGAACGATTTTACCAAAGTTTTGAACGATTGAACGATTTTTGACTGCATTAAAATGAATGGAATCGTCCAAGTCTGACTGCAAACACATCAGATGTCAGATATCGTTATCTGACAAACGGGAACGCGCATCGTTGATCGTCCATCGTTCAGGCATGTCAGATATGTCAGATTTTCCTTCAGATATGAACGACTGAACGATTTTTAAATTGTTATCGTTCATATCTGAAGGAAAAATCTGACCGTGTGTATGCACCATTAGTTTATGTAAAGAGTTAATATTTGCAGTGTTGACCCTTCTTTTTCAAGACCTCTGCAATTCGCCCTGGCATGCTGTCAATCAGCTTCTGGGCCACATACTGACTGATGGCCGCCCATTCTTGCCTAACCAATGCTTGGAGTTTGTCAGAATTTGTGGGTTTTTGTTTGTCCATCCGCCTCTTGAGGATTGACCACAAGTTCTCAATGGGATTAAGGTCTGGGGAGTTTCCTGGCCATGGACCCAAAATTTCGATATTTTGTTCCCCGAGCCACTTAGTTATCACTTTTGCCTTATGGCAAGGTGCGCCATCATGCTGGAAAAGGCAATGTTCTTCACCAATTGGGAAAAACAGGTAGGTGCGCTAACTGTTCAAATGCTGCCTGATATGAAAACCTGCAGCTGACACCAGAGGGGCTTCTGCAATATACCCTCACACAAGAATAGAGAAAAAGAAAGATGGTGTCTGCGCTGGTAATTATAAATATAACACAATGGTAATTGAACAAATGTAAAAAAATTACATTTATTCAGAAATATATTATGTATGAACTGCAGTTCAATAAAACATACAAACACATAACATCATGAAATAAAAGACAATATTAGGCAAACTTGTCACCATGTGAGGCATGTGAATGAAACAAATAAAACAGATAGCCTTGGTAACTGATTAGAGAAATTGTATCCAAATGATCCCAACAACTAGTTAGTATCCAATGAGGCAAATGTCAATATGCAAATGGCATTGGTGTTGGTTGGAAATAAACTGCCCAATTGATCCCAATATCACGCTGATATGAATGGAGACAGTCTAGATGGATTAAACTAATCAGTATGAACGTTGATGGTCAGAATTCAGATGTTGCTGGTATGAATGAGAAAACCCCTGTATATGGGAGAAACGCATCAAGGATCCAGTGAACTGCCATCAATTTATACACACCTGCCGGTATCCTGCACGTCCGTGCAAGTTGTCTGGGACCTCCGTGTACAGAGCTTTCAGCGGCTCTCTGCCACGGTGCCCACGAGCGGCCGTGCAGCCAGATCAGGGCCGCTTTTCTTCTCTCCCTTGAAGCCTCTGTGCCGCGGTGAACTCCCCGCATACGGACCTTTGCCTTCCTCACCCACAGTGCGGAGAGGAGCCGCTGGAGCGGCGCGATCCAGCTCTACACCTCTGCTGGTATTATTCTCCCTTGGGAGCCCTTGACTGGGTAAGGAGTTTAAAGTCTGCGGGCACAATTTATTGGGATTTGAGAGCGATCTGTGGCATTGACCAGTCACATACCCATTTGCACCATATCTGTGCTGAGGGGCAGATTTCAACCACTTTAGATGGTGATTTAACTGTCTTAGCCCTCTTTAATGTGATACTGGAATTCTGTCTGGATACTTATTCATACCAGTAACATCTAAATTCTATCTGACCATCAACGTTCATACTGATTAGTTTAATCCATCTATACTGTCTCCATTCATATCAGCGTGATATTGGGATCAATTGGGAAGTTTATTTCCAACCAACACCAATGCTATTTGCATATTGACATTTGCCTCATTGGATACTAACTAGTTGTTGGGATCATTTGGATACAATTTCTCTAATCAGTTACCAAGGCTATCTGTTTTATTTGTTTCATTCACATGCCTCACATGGTGACAAGTTTGCCTAATGTCTTTTATTTCATGTTATGTGTGTGTATGTTTCATTGAACTGCAGTTCATACATAATATATTTCTGAATAAATGTAATTTTTTTACATTTGTTCAATTACCATTGTGTTATATTTATAATTATCAGCGCAGACATTGATATTTTGTGTTTCATGGTTTATCAACCACTTGCTGGTCATCTATTGTGTTAATGAAGCCTTTTATAGTGCACACATTGGGGTCAATCCAATTAGGTGTGAGTTGGCTTGTCCGAGCCGTGTTCACGACAAATTCGCACTGCGAAGTGTAGTTGCAGTCTAACGCCAAACTCACTTTTTTTTTTTTTTTTTCCATTTCAGGGGAAAGTCACGTTTTTTTGAGATGGTAGGGGAAATATTTATTTTAAGGTAAAAATGTTGGGCCTAATTCACTACGGAACGCAACTGCGAATGCAATAGCTATTACGCACGTAGTTCAGCTGCGATAGTATGCTAATCCATTGCAAACGCAATACCACCGCTGCACCCCATAAGGACTCCCACTTTACCTTACACACATTCGTAATGTTTAGCATGACTGCGAAAACATCGGTACCATCGCAGCCTCACGCACACTTACACAAGCCCTGCCCTTACATAGAAATTGCTAACTTCTATGCACGCTATGAGGCCTCAGGCTGCGTGCAACGGCGTCCAAACGCACTGGCACGCCTGCGTTCAGCCGAACCCCCCTCCATGTTAATACCCACAAACTGCTCTTCCTGCCATTCACTCTGCGATATGTATGCGTAACTGCTGCGATCGGCGTTCCGAACACAATGGCTAGTTCGCGCAGTACGCAACAATCGGCATATTAGCAACTGCGTTCCTTGCTGAATCAGGCCCACAGTGCAGGACCGCTTGGACAGCCCCCCTAATGACTAGATATTTAGAAGTTTTCAATTCGCTAATTGGCCCAATAGTTACATGTTATTGTTACTTGTTTTTTTAAATTAAATTGATGCTTTTTACCTTTTTTTATTTTTTTGCAAAAAAGAAAAAAACTAAAATGGCTCCAAATTAACACACAATCATTATTTTTTTTTTGTTAAAATCAAATTCATTTATCAGTTTTTTTTTTATAAGTTTTAAAAAAAATGCACAAATTGGCCAATTGACACCATTTAAAAACCTCCGCTACTTTCCTTATGCCCACTAACAGCCTTCTATATGATTCTGCTAACAAAATTGTCACTTTTTTTTGTGGTCCAGGATGGTTTCCCCAGTTTTTCATGCCCTTCTCCCAAGTTGCATGCTATAGAATATTCGCACAGCCTCCCCGTGAGTAGCGAGAGTTGGCATTTCTAATTGGATCTCTCATTTCCCAGGAGCGCGCATTCATGCGAAGTGTGTGTTTCATGAAACAAACTCGCACCTACTTGGATTGACCCCATTGTAGTATTATACTTGGGAGAGCTGTCCCCATTGAATATCTTCAGATGACTTTTCCCTGTTACCCAGAATTATGCTATGACACAAATATATCCCAATGCTTTAATGGGCTTTTTTTTTTCTGCTAGATATTTTAGCTCGATTGATTTGGTTTTGTTATTTTATTCCAGCTATCACCCTGGTCAGTCAGAGTGGGTGTACTGCCCCGGAGATGCCATCTCTGCAGTTGCGTGTTCTGAGAAGAGCACAGGGAAGATCTTTGTGTACGATGGCCGTGGTGATAATAAGCCGATGCATGTGTTTGAAAAGCTGCACTCCTCTCCCCTAACGGCAATCCGGCTAAACCCTGCATACAAAGTGGTTGTGTCATCGGACAAGAGCGGAATGATTGAATACTGGACTGGGCCTCCTCAGGGGTACAAATTCCCCAATAATGTTAACTGGGAATTCAAAACGGACACAGACCTTTACGAGTTTGCCAAGTGCAAGACCTGCCTCACAGGTATCAGTTTTTCCCCGGATGGTAAAAAGATTGCCACGATTGGATCTGATCGGAAAGTTCGGATTTTTCGTTTTTTAACAGGGAAGCTGATGAGAGTCTTTGACGAGTCTCTGAGTGTAAGTAAGCTGTGATGCAATGTGTCCGTTGTTTAACCTATTCATACAATGGTTCTTTATTACTGTTTAGCTTTAAATTGGCGCACTTAAGTCTTCAGAGGTGTAATTGAGTTGTAAAGGGCACTGTTACATAGGAGAAGTTCAGTGACTGTGTGTTGAGGCCACTGTGGGCCTTGAGGAGTTACCGGTGAAAAATCGAAAATGTCAGATTTGAGGTTTATCGTTTGCACCAAGCCTAGGGTAGGTGCAAGAGTGCACTGTCAATGACGACTTTGCAAACCAGGTGCACACGTAAAGGCGGTCACAACTCAAGATGCATGCATCTTACAAGCACTGAGGTCTTTGGTACTATTCCCGACAAGGCTCTAACTGTATAGGGTTTGTATGTTCTCCCCATATTTGCGAGGGCTCCTCTGGGTACTTCAGTTTCCAACCACAATGCAAAAACAATATAGCAGGTTAATTGGAATCACACAAAAACTAACCCTAGTGTTTTTGTGTGTTTGTACATGTGGTAGCATATACTGGGAAGCCGGCGGGCGCAATGCCGACCGCCGTCTTCCCGACTGCTAAATCCCGGCTAGGGTTAAATGACAGACGTTTTGATGCCTGTCATTTTACCTATGCCGGGAGACCGGCGCCCGGCAACACGATCGAACAACTGCGGGGGGGGGTTGGTGGGTAGGTTTATGGCTCCCGGGGGAGACTTAGGGTTAGGCACCCCCTTGGGAGGTTAGGGTCAGGCATGGGGAAGGGGGGGGGGTTAGGCTCCCCCCTGGGGGGAGGTTAGGGTTAGGCTCCCCCCCCGGGGGGAGGTTAGGGTTAGGCTCCCCCCCCCCCGGGGGGAGGTTAGGGTTAGGCTCCCCCCCCCCCGGGGGGAGGTTAGGGTTAGGCTCCCCCCCCCCCCCCGGGGGGAGGTTAGGGTTAGGCTCCCCCCCCCCCCCCCCGGGGGGAGGTTAGGGTTAGGCTCCCCCCCCCCCCCGGGGGGAGGTTAGGGTTAGGCTCCCCCCCCCCCCCGGGGGGAGGTTAGGGTTAGGCTCCCCCCCCCCCCCCGGGGGGAGGTTAGGGTTAGGCTCCCCCCCCCCCCCCCCCCGGGGGGAGGTTAGGGTTAGGCTCCCCCCCCCCCCCCCCCGGGGGGAGGTTAGGGTTAGGCTCCCCCCCCCCCCCCCGGGGGGAGGTTAGGGTTAGGCTCCCCCCCCCCCCCCCCGGGGGGAGGTTAGGGTTAGGCTCCCCCCCCCCCCGGGGGGAGGTTAGGGTTAGGCTCCCCCCCCCCGGGGGGAGGTTAGGGTTAGGCTCCCCCCCGGGGGGAGGTTAGGGTTAGGCTCCCCCCCGGGGGGAGGTTAGGGTTAGGCCCCCCCGGGGGACTTAGGTTTAGGCGGCGGGGAAGGGGGGGGATTAGGCACTTGGGGGGAGGTTAGGCACCCCAAAGGGAGGATTAGGGTTAGGGGGTAGAATAGGTTAGTTTATACTTGCCTTCCGACATTCGGTATTTCAACCTGTTGGGCTGCCGGGATTTGACCCGCCAGCAGACTCGTACTGATTCCCATACACTGTATGGATTGTAAGCTTCACTGGGGCAATGTGAGAGTGGCAGCATAAAGAGTAGATGCGCAGTGTACACAAATGATGATTTTCTTTAACATAAGTACAAAAATCCTTTTTTCGTAGACTGTTGCCCATTATGCCGACTGCTTGTCAGGTTTCTTAGATAAAGGACAATGGGCTGCCTTGCAGCTGACCCCTTTTGAGATGGATGGGTCATCTTAAAAGCACTAACACCTTGTGCCACCTGGGGGCTACAACGACTGAACCCTGGAACCTACTAGGTCTAGGACCTTTAATCGTCAAATAAGATCTCGCCCCACTATGTGGCCTGCAGTATTATCTTATTCAGCTCTGAAGAGAATTGGACCCTACCTGTGAATTGAAGCGATTCCAGAGTCGTCTTAGATTCCTTGTCTGCTTCTCAGGATTCTGGGAATTAATATGCAGGTCCAGTTGCAGATTTTCTGTCCCCCACATGACCGGTATCTAAAGCTGCACCACACAGGGGGTATTCTAGGGCGCCCCGAGCACGCACCTTAGTTGAGCAACTTTGCTTTTGGTCAGTTAGATTTTTAACTCTCAAAGATGTCCACTGCCTTATATACTCGGATATAAGTCATGGTAGGCCTACGAGAGGCCTCAGCTGTGAGAGAGAATTAATCCGCTCTTCTGTTCCATTCTTGAGAGATGCAGCACTAGACATGAGAATGGTGGATGACTTGGACAACCTCGAAATTAAGGTATCCACAAACGGAGATTACCACAGCTATCTCACTAGAAAGAGGATAACTCGCCAAAATCTGTAGGGACCTGACACTTTTGCCCACACTTGGTTAACCAGATCTGTAGAGGAAGGAAATTATTCTGGAGATTTCATGGTACTCTTAAACCAAGAAGTGTAGCAAATCTCCATTATTCCCAGTGACTGGCATTCTACCCCTGCACCCTGATGACCCAAATTCTCCCCTCCAAACAGAAATGTAAGCCTCAAAGTCTGGATCAAGCGTGCTTCACGTTTCCTAATGTAATGAAGCTTCAGATCCTGAGACCAAGCATGAAGCAGCCTTTTGCACGGATGCATCAAAAAGTCCACTAACCACCCCTTCAACACAAACCTCTCAAAACAATTGGGATACGTAAAGACCGTGCATAGAGCTGCTAAGACAGGCTTTTGGCAGACTTCAACACACAGCCTGCCAGGGATGAGATCCATTAATAGGGGGAGAAAGCATCACATCTTGAAGATAGCAGTCTTCCCTAAGGACGGTCCTTTCCGACAATCTTAGATCTTGGCCTTGCTGTGCAGAGTAGCCTTCACCTGGCCCGGCCTTTAGACTACTCTGTACATCGAAAGTACACAGATCCATGGTCTTGGTACCCATTGTGACTACTTAAGAAAGAATGTGGGAGCAGTTTCTTTTGCCTTACAGCCATCAGCTGTCTGGAATATGGAAACGCATGAAAAAATTAAACAAAAAAGGTAAAGACTGCAAAGCATCCCAAATGAAGTCTTCACACTGCTAGAGCCCTTTAAACTAAAGTGAGTGCTCTGGTAGGCATATGGTATAAGGGGGCGGAGCTGTGGACTAGTGATTTAAAGTGCCTGCCCACTTACTGCACCCACTATACCCCAACATTTCCAGTGTCCTCCAGTTGTAGCACTAAGCAAAGGTAAACAAATATTTAATGGTTCCTTGGTACTTTCCCATCTTGTCTACGCACACTTATAAAATATATAAATATTGTTATGTAGTAATTATTATTTTGATTTGCAGTGTAATGTTTTATATATTTGTATTCCTAGTAATTTCCTGATAAACATTTGTTCGATTAAGAGACTGATGTACGGATACTGTTGCGAGATGGGTAGTTTATTAGCTATCGTTACACAATTCTGTATGTAGTAGTGTTTGTTGTGGTTTCCTAGCTGTGGGTTCATGATTAAGTTAGTAGATAACATATGGTGGGATAGGTGTGCACAATGCTCTGTTAAACACAAATCTCTAACATGTTGAATGAAGACCCCAGAGAGCCTCAGCAGGGACTAATAAGAATACTTTACATTTTATTTGTACACCGAGCTGAACAATATAAGAGGTCAAAAGTGAGCCACAGTCCTTTCATGTTCTGCAGCAGGGGCTGTTTGACAGCTGTTAGGTAGCAAGAATTGCCCCTGATTTGGGCCAGATGTAAGACCATTCCTGGTATGGATGTGATTTTCATTGCCGCTAACTAATTCAACCTGTTGTTTTTTTTTCCACTTTTATTCTGTATTCTGGGAGTTAGTTATACACATATGTCTTTGTATGACAGAGCAATAAAGCTGGCAGACCGAGCTTCTCATTTATTTATGAAGTCATTTTTATAGCGTACACATATTTCAGTCATTCACATCAGTCCCTGCCCCGAAGGAGCTTACAATCTATATTCCCTATTACATAGACACATCTGTGCACCATGAGGAAACCCACATAAGCACGGGGAGACCATATAAACCCTTCTTTTTATGTTTGCTTATATCTTCCACAGAGGTGTATGTGTATATAGATACCTCTAGGTCCCACTGGTTGTTACTGTTAAGGGACCACTACTAAAGCATTGGAATAAAATCCGTTGACTGCTAACCTTACATTGCACTGCTGCTTTGTACAAGTATTGGCATTGTAAACCTACATTCCCCAGGCAGCTGAGGACGTCACTGGTCCTTCTATGAATGAATCAATCCTTTCACAGTCAGAAAATCAAAGCTGTCAATCTGTCAGTCACACTTTTTAGTTAGACCAATACCTCCATCCTAACAGGGCAGTCTCTTGGGGCAGAGTGACAGGGGGGCATTGTGGCTGAAGCACAAGAAGCTCTTTGGAGTTTGTGTCTGGTTTCTCCCCGGCAGCATCTTTTAGACCTCCTGAGTAAAGCAGACCTGTTATCCTCACATGCAGCCCACTAGTGTCTCAACAACATGAAAATACAAGGTTATTTTCTCCCACATCCATATCCTTTTGAACATGGCTTGACACAAAACAATACACCCAGACTACTGGAGTCCTGAGGATTCAGCATCTTCTGCAGGACTAGTCATCTGGCTGGCTGGTTACTCCCAGTTTTGCAGCAGTAGCCTAGCCTTAATAATTGTGGTTTTGCAATATAAAAGAGAACATTTCATTAGCCCCCATAGAAGGAAAATAACCATGGTATAAACTGTGCAATCTAAAAAAGGGTCAAACAGGCAGCATATGGGCGGGAGGAGGTAACCATGAGATAATTGGACAACAAAGTGAATGATTGCCCTTAACCGTAGCTCTCAGTGAGAAGCAAGAGGGTGAAGGGCCCTGCTTGTGAGATCTAACTGTCTGGGAAAAAAAATCAGGTGAATGGTGCGTACCACCTGCTCAACGTAATTTACCTGGGGTGGGGGATACATGTAATAGAATTCCTAGATGCACATCCTTCAGGTCCTTTTTACAATACAAATGTCAGCAACCCCTAATTACAAGTGTGATATCGGTACAAAGGCCCTCCCGCAGCGTCACTCTGTACTGATAATGGCTGATGCAGTTAGTGGGTGTGTCTTTGTTTTTTGTGCACTTCAACCAGTGCAGGAGGAGAATAGTAGACTTCTGCTGGTATGTGATAACCACTGTAGGCTTATGCTTGGCACCAGTGGTGGGAACAGTTTCCTGGGTGCTACTGGCATGTTGGGTAAATCGCTATGCCTGAGACATATTAGGCACTGCTGGGGTAATGTGTACAACACTGATGCTTTACTGTGAGTGCTGCTGGTACATGGTAAATGTTGGGTAAACACACTCCTAACAATTTTGTACATCACGCTCTGCGCACCGCAAGGCTTTTCTTTCATATTTGATGGCTTGTAAGTAACTTGGCCTTGACTACTAACTTTTTTGCCTGCTTTTGAAAGTACAGATGTCCTCATACATCTAGCGTCAATACGCCACAAAGCGAGACTTCCCTGGCGTGAGTGAGCTGCCAAGTACAGAGAGGCTCTTCTAGCGGCAGATGTTTGTTTTGTTTTTTTGCTGATAATGCATCTACAGTGCCTAGCAAAAGTATTCACCCCCTTTGCAGGTGTGCATCATTTCATTCACAGAACATGCCTACAACTGTGAAGCTGTATGTATATGTATGTGTGTGTGTGTGTGTGTGTGTGTGTGTGTGTGTATATATATATATATATATATGCGTGTTGTTTTTTTTTTTATATATATGTGTGTGTGTGTGTGTGTGTGTTTTTTTTTTATATATTTATTTATTGTGAATCGAACAACATTTAGGACAACATAACAGAAAACCTTAGCGTGCATAACTATTCACCCCCTAAAGTCAATACTTTGTCAAGCCACCTTCTGCGGCAATTACGGCCGCAAGTCACTTTGGATAAGTCTCTATGAGCTTTCCACATCTTGTCCCTGAGATTGTTGCCCATTTCTCAAGGCAAAACTGCTCCATCTCCTTCATGTTGGATGGTTTCCGCTTGTGAACAGCAATCTTCAAGTTTGACAACAGATTCTCAATTGGATGGAGATCTGGGCTTTGACTAGGCCATTCCAACACATTTAAATGTTTCCCCTTAAACCACTCGAGTGTTGCTTTGGGTCATTGTCCTGCTGGAAGGTGAACCTCCGTCCCAGTCTCATATCACAGGCAGACTGAACCAGGTTTTGCTCAAGAATATCCCTGTATTTAGCACCATCCATCTTTCCCTCGACTCAAATCAGTTTCCAAGTCCCTGCTGCTGAAACACATCCCCACTGCATGATGCTGCCACCACCATGTTTCACTGTGGGGATGGTGTTCTTGGGGTGAGGGGGGAAGTGTTGGGTTTGCACCAGACATAGCATTTTTCTTGGTTGCCGAAAAGTAAAATTTTAGTCTCATCTGACCAGAGCACCTTCCTCCATATATTTGGGGAGTCGCCCACATGCCTTTTGGCAAACTCAAATCGTGTCGTCTTATTTTTATAACTAAGTAATTGCTTTTTTCTGGCCACTCTTCCATAAAGCCCAGCTCTATGGAGTGTACGGCTTATTGTGGTCACATGCACAGATACACCAGTCTCTGCTGTGGAACTCTGCAGCTCTTTCAGGTTTACCTTTGGTCTCTGTGCTGCCTCTCTGATTAATGCCCTCCTTGCCCGGTCTGTGAGTTCTGGTGGGTGGCCCTCTCTTGGCAGGTTTGTTGTGGAACCATGTTCTTTCCATTTGTTGATGGGGAATCATCAAAGATTTGGATATTATTTTTATAACCCAACCCAGAATTGTACTTCTCAACAACTTTGTCCCTGACTTGTTTGGAGAGCTCCTTGGTCCTCATGGTGTGATGCCTCTAGCTTAGTGGTGTTGCAGCCTCTGGGGCCTTTCAGAAAAGTTGTGTTTATACTGACAGATCATGTGACACTTAGATGTCACACAGGTGGACTTCAGTTCACTAATTATGTGACTTCTGAAGGTAATTGGTTGCACCAGAACTTTTGAGGGGCTTCATAGCAAAGAGGGTGGGGTGATATGCACATGCCAATTTTCTGAATCTTATTTATAAAGATCATTTTTTATATAATTTTTTTCTCATTTCCCTTCACCAAATTAGACTATTTTGTGCAGATCCATCACATAAAATTCAGATTGAAAAAAATAAATTACAGGTTGTAATGTAACAAAATATGAAAAATGCAAAGGGTGTGAATACTTTTGCAAAGCACTGTAAGTCCCAATGCGATGCAACTGGGACGCACCAGCAGACTGTGCGGATTAATTTGATACGTAACACTTGCATTTCTGTGTGCACATGAGTCTGTATATGAACCACAACGGAACCTGGCATGGAAATAGCTGCGGCTGTTACATTGTAGCACTTTCTATACAGATTGAGACTGAGTTGCATACAGATATACAAGTGTCGTATATCAAATTAATCGGCACAGTCTTGTGTCACATCACGTTGCGACTTAGATGCATTTTCAGCAAAAAAAGACACAAGATGCCCGGCGCTCTCACGGGACCTGGTGCACCAAGAGGGGCTTTTTAGCGCAACTGCAGCAAAGATGTATAAGAACACATCTGTATTCAGTCAACAAATAAATGCCCTGTTAGTCATGAGTCTATAGAACATCTCTCAGAATGTCCCTGCATTGATCATCTCCAGTGGGGTCCCCTAATGTTAGCTGGAGCTGATGCATAGTTCCCTTTCTCACTCCCTTTACTCTGTACTGCTCCTAATACATATTTCATGCTTGTCTGGACAGTGTGATACATGTTTTTGGTTTCAATTTAGCAATTACCTTCCCGCATCATGTTCACTGCTGGGGTTTTACAATAATCTTTTGACTCCTCACCACTAGGGCTCCAAATGTGTGTTTTATTTGTGAAAAGAAAGCTGTATAAGACTTACCAAAAATGAGAGGAAACAGAACATCTGTATGGTCTGTAAGCCCCTCTCTGCACACTGTGAGGAACAATCTTTTACTCATCTCAGGCAGGGATATTCAACATGCTACCCTTTAGCTGCTGTGAAACTACACATACCAACATGCACTGCCAGTTTTATTATGCCCTAATAGCAAAACTGTAGCAAGGGTATGCAGTCGGGAAGCCGGCCGACCTAATCCCGACAGCCAGCTTCCCGACTGCTTAATCCCGGCGAGGGTTAAATGACAGGCGTCTAAATCTAGACGCCTGTCATTTTACCGACGCCTGGAGACCTGCGCCCGACATCCAAATCGAAGTGAAGCCGGGCGAGGACAGCTACGGTGGGGGAGGGTTAGGTTTAGTGCTCCCGGGGGGAGCTTAGGGTTATGCACCGCCCGGGGGACTTGGGTTTATGCGGCGGGGAAGGGGGGGTAAGGTTTAGGCACTTAGAGGGGGTGGGGGGGGTTAGGGTTAAGCACCCCTAAGGGAGGGTTAGGGGGTAGAATTAGGTTAGTGAATACTTACCTAGGGGCGATCAGGATTTTCATCCTTGTCGGGATTTCATACTAGTTCCTTCATCCTTGTCGGGTAAATCATACCGGTTCTATAGCAAGCCATGCTGGAATGTGTAGTCCCACAGCAGCAGTAGGGTTGCCTATTGAATACCCCTGGTCAATGGCAATTTGCACTAAATGAGTTTTCAGAAGTAAGAGAGACACAGGCCCTGATTCAGAGCCGGACACTCTGACAGAGTGCTCGCTCTGAATCAGGGCGTCTTTTTTTTTTTTTTTTTTTTAATTTATGGAGCGGCCTCCTGGCCACTCGCATTAGCTATGGGTTGCCACCCACAGCTAATGCGAGCGGCCAGGATGATGGTCGCGATGCTCAAGACCATCGCGACCATCGGGCTTGCGACGAGAGCTTTCGGCTCAAACAGAGCCGAAAGCTCTCCCACTGACATCACTTGTGATGTCAGTGGGGCCGCCCCCAGACGGTAGGCGTTTTCCTGGGAATGCCTCCATCTGGGCAGCCACCCGCCCACCAAAGGGGGCATGCTGTCACTCAACATCGACAGCACGCCCATTTTGTTGCGAGACCTGGAGCGACGGATTGCCCGTCGCTATCCGGGTCTCGCGCATGTGCACGACTGAGCCATCTCCGTCATGCGCTCTGGGCCACCATGGACCCAGTTGCGAGCATTCAGCGCTTGCGACCGGGTCTGAATCAGGCCCAGAGTACGATAAAGGGAAAACGGCAAAAAGAGGAAAGAAAATGTTAGTAGATCTGAAACAGTTTGATATTTTATATGACCGTTTTCCAAGTTTAAGAGTTAAACCTTAATACAAGTGTGGGTGAAAGTTGCATGATGATGATGTATTGATGCATATAAATAAAACTAGGTTCTTGCAAAGAATGTCTCATTGTAAGTTCTCATATATTAAAACTAACACATAGCCGTCTTCATGACCGATTGTGAGCTCTCGCTTTGATTTGTCTTGCAGATGTTTACGGAGTTACAGCAGATGCGTCAGCAGCTCCCGGACATGGAATTCGGAAGGCGCATGGCGGTGGAGCGGGAGCTGGAGAAAGTGGACGCCATTAAGTTAATCAATGTCATTTTTGACGAGACCGGACACTTTGTGCTGTATGGGACAATGCTGGGGATTAAAGTGATTAACATAGAAACTAACAGGTGAGAGGCTGTCATGGAACATTAGTGAAACTTTAACACAGTGCAGATGCCATGGGACAAAAGTGCTACAGAAGTGTGTGTTTTGCTGGGTGGGGGCTGGGTTATTGCTGCGCTTTATCATCCAAGTTTATTCACAATGTAATTTCTAGTCTTGACCCTTTTTGTTAGTATAGTGCAGTGCCATGGTTGTAATTAGGGATGTGCAAGCGGTGCCACCGTGCAGAGCCCTGCGGCTGCAGTGCCGTCCCGAGCGTCCTCAGGAGGGTCCAGACAAGCACACTGCAGCTTGTACAACTGCCCAGAGCATCCTGAGGCAGTAATGCTCTTCCAGGGTCTGGTGGCCCCTCCTCCCAGACATGACCTCATACACTCAGGGGGCGTGGCTGGCACAGGGTGCCGTAAAGCCCTCTCATGGCACTGTGCAGTGCATCCAGAAAATCCATAGCAATATGACGTAGCCAAGGTTTTTGCTACATTCAGAAGAGGCTCATTTAACAGCCAGAGCATCACTTCACACTACATGTTCCAAATTATATGGTGCAGTGTTTTCCCCCCCCAAAATTGCCAGCCTGGTGGCATTAAGAAGTTGCTGGGTGGGGGCAGTGTAATCTGGCTGGACACTGATCTAATTATTTTTGCAGATATTGCCCACTTGCTGGCTGGGCACAGATATAAATGTGTCCACTAATGCACAGCGCTGCATGCCTGTACTCTGTCTATCCTCTCTGCAATGTTTCCACTGTCAAAACAGCACCCTGCCTCTTAATAACAGGAAGGATCTTCGTTACTGTTCCAGTCACAGTAACGTAAGAGCGGTGCGACTCTGATATTGGCCATCAGATCCGTTGAGCAGTATAGCGGTGCGACTCTGATATTGGCCATCAGATCCGTTGAGCAGTATAGCGGTGCGACTCTGATATTGGCCATCGGATCCGTTGAGCAGGATGGCGGTGCGACTCTGATATTGGCCATCGGATCCGTTGAGCAGTATAGCGCTAGGTGACCTGTAGAAAAAAATAAAAATAAAAAAAAATATATATGTATTTTGTATCTCTTTTTTTTTTTTTTTTTTTTTTTTTTTTTTTTTTTTTTACATTCCATCAGACTCCAATTCAGTAAATAGGTGAACTAATGCACAATATTTGATTGTTGTTCAGCCATCATAAGATCTTTAGTCTATGCCTTGAATTAAAGGCTCAGTGTTTATAGGGTCCGGCAATTCAGTCTGGCTCATTCGTGAACTTAGTATGGGGAAGAAGAAGAAAACTCTCTTGTTGGGGGCACTCGAATGTAAAGGTTATAATAAGAATAATATATAAAAAATAACTTTTATTAGATATATTTTAAAATACCAAAAACAAGTCTGAGCCTGTTACTTATTGGCATTACTGTTGGAATAACAGCTATAAATTATCACAAGCAGAACACGAACATACATAGAACATAAGACAACATATAATACAATACTTATCACAATTATGTGAAGCTAAGTGAAATATTACAAATAGGTCTATAATTCTCTGTCTCATACAATATTGAGACCTATATAAAACATATACTAGTTCAATGACCTCATAATGTCGTCATAGCACAATGGCTAATCAGAATTACGGCAGAAGCATACAAGGAAATCTTCTAGAAAAGAATGTGATAATAACCATACAATATTCAATATAGGTTACGTGAGATATCACAGCACAATAACACTGAACAGTAATCAGAGAAATACAATGATAAGGGGGTCAGATGAAATAATAGCTGACCCTGCAAATATCAAAATGAATATAAGTAAATCACAGGTTGTAATGAGAGGCAGATCACATGTAGGTCGCCTGTGATACCACCCAGGTACTTGTAGACAGTAAGGTTATAGGAAAAAGTAAAGCTACTCCTTTATGTGGAGTTTACAAAATAGCAGCTGCTGCATGCCATTGTATAACCATTGAATGGCATGTGAGCGTACTATAAAGGTACTCCCAGGGTAGGGAATAAGTATAATGAGTATCTGCTGTTGGACTGCGTTAAAAAGAAGGTCCTGGTGTAAACATTGCAGGAACCTCTAATAGGCGCACCCCAATGAGAGTACTCATAGAGACAATAGTTATCGTAATGAAATAACACAGCATAGGTTTGCGATCTGTGCTGCTGCCAGTCATATACCAAAGGTAGTGGTGAGTGGTGGGAAACCCAGATCGCAAACAGGTGTTCTTCACAAGGGGAAACAGCGCATACTGCCAGAGGCCAGTTGTTAAGAGCATTCTTAAGGTTCATATCCACTAGATGATTAAATTGAACGTTATCGTTGAATAATAGTTTGAAAATCGTTTACAACTTTTTTTTCAAACGATCTGTAAACGACCAGCGATGCTTGCTCCCACTGGTCGTTTAGACATCCATCATCGTACAAATATGTTGTACAGCCTGACGATAACGTCAGGTTCAGCATGTTTGCAGATGATTGATGTGCCTACAGTGAACGACTGCTCTTTCAGTGTAGGCTCATCACAGACTGACAAACGACTGCACGATTACAATGTCGTAATCATGCAGTCGTTCTGTGGTCTTTTAGTGGATGTGTGCCTTTAGACTTCCTGAGCGCCATATAATAGCCGTGGTTCAGGTATTAGCCTGTGCTACTGTAGATTGTCTGACTAAGTGGGTGAGACCTTCCTGTGCCAGCCAGTGCTATAAGCCTGTACTTGTTCCTTCCCCAGGTGCGTGCGCATCCTTGGCAAGCAAGAAAACATCAGGGTGATGCAACTTGCTTTATTCCAGGGGGTGGCCAAGAAGCATCGTGCTGCTACCACAGTGGAGATGAAGGCCTCCGATAATCCCGTCCTCCTGAGTATTCAGCCTGACCCCACCATCGTGTGCACCGCCTTCAAAAAGAATCGCTTTTATATGGTTAGTGCCGTATTCACCGCAAATGCTAATGTCCACCTATGTACTTATAATTTGTATCTTAGTAATTGTATCAAATACTTAATGGTTCAAACAACTACTAGATCATCTTTTCAGACAAGTTAATGATCGTAGCCGCACAGAATCCAACCTTAAGTTAATGCCAACTATTGTAGGTTCCATAATATGAAGAACACTTTAAAATTAAAAAAAAAACTTTTTATAGGAACGTTTTCTGCAATTTTTATTTTATCTATTATTAGTTGCCACAAGTAGACATAGAAACAATTCCAGTAGATGGCAAAATACAATGCTCAAAATAGTGGGCAGTGGCAGATAAGTACAGGGGATAGGGTATGGCAGCTGGCTTTAGCTGGGGTTAGCAGGCAGTGGTGATTGTTTAGTTGGAGGCACAAATCATATGGGTGAGCAAACAGCGTCGGTGTGTACTGGTAGTGAGCATAATGTAAGGGGAAGAACAAGGGGGAGAGGGCCCTGTGCTTACATTCTACAGGGAGGCGGTAAAAAGGGTGAACTGGGACGGAGACCAGTAAGGAGAGAGTGAATTTAGAAGGGCTGGTGGGATTTAGTAAAAAGGTACTGTATATTTATAGGGAACATTTACAGTTGGGGAATCTGGTGGTAAGGCTGATTTGGCAAGGGAAAGCGTTCCAGAGGTGGTGGGTGCAGTGGGGAAATCTTGGGAGTGGGAGGAAGTGACTAGAGAAGAGGTGGGGCCGCAGTTGGAGGAGCAGCGGAGAGGGTGGGAAGGAGTGGGGAAAGGTTGGAGATATAAGTAGGGGATGAATGACTTAAGGCGCATATCCACTACACAATATAAATGGACGATTGAGCGATAACGACATCGTTATCGCTCAATCGTTCATTAATCGTGCAGTGAATATGCCGGCAGCAGCCAGCAATGCTCGCTCCTGCTGGTCGTTGTTGGCATCTGTCATCGCCTGAACATATACTGCCCAACCTGACTATCTCATTAGGTTGTGCATGTTCGGGGATGAGGGAGGGTGCCTGCACTGAATGACCTATCATTCAGTGAGGGCACATCATCCACTGCACAGTATAATGAATGATAACGAGGTCGTTATCGCTCAATTGTTCTTTCTCCATCCACTAAGGGACACTGAAGTCTCAGTACAGTGGGTTATAGATGTGAGATAACCGGGAGCTGGCACTTTAATAAATTTGAATTGTAGCTAGCTCCTTCCCCTCTTTACCCCCCTCCAGGTCAGTCTAAATTTTGTTCCAAGAAAATCAATGGATCCTCGATCAGCATGAAGATCAGAAAGGCAGCTCGCTGCCCCTGCCTGTCTGCTTTGTTGGAGCTGCCGAGAGAACTCACCGCCGCTGCTTGCAGCACATGCTGGGGGGTAGCCACATGCGCTGCATGCGGCCTTCGTTGCGCTCCCCCATTAGCAAGCCCGCCGCCGGCAGCATTTGACAGCAGAAGGTTAATGACTCCTGGCACTCTGAGTAGCAGGGTGACCAGGAGAAAATTACAGGCGGGCATTAAAAACACTAAGCAGCAAGAATGGATGGGGGTGGAGCCTAACACACAGTTTTGCTTCTGCCTCCCAGCAGCCCCAGCACTTCCAGAAGGAGGCTGGTGGCCATTTTACAAACACAGACTGCTGCCACATGCAGAGAATAAGATCTGTCTGTCTAGATTGTGTTAATTGCACTGGTCTCTGAAGCAGAGCTGGTTGGGCGCGGTTGATATAATCTCCCTCTATGCCCCTATCTATTCTTCAAACTGTGTGTGTGTGTGTGTGGTGTTGTTTTGTCTGTATCACTACCTTTTTTCTCTGTGTGCTGTGTACAGTGAAGTGGTAGAATGTCATCTAAGTGGTCTAAGGCTGCACAAAAAAACTTTCTCCTGTAAGAATTGTGTAGTGAATGTTTACACATGGACTATCATCCAGTTCCCTGTTGTGTGAGAAGTGTTTCAGAGACACAGGCTGCAGCATCCGCACAAAATTCATGGACTGATCAAATTACATCAGTCATGTTTCACATGTCTGCAGAGCTAGAAACTTCTCGCAGGGAGAGAGAGGTTGAAAGATCTCAAAGGTCTGCCTTCTCTGAACCAGCCCAGGTTCTTTCCGGGGCATCGTCCTCTAGTGTCCCTACCAGGAGACTTATACCGTATCCTCTTATGTGGAATGATACGGAAGAGGACGACATGCCTGATACGGAGGAAGGGGAGGTACAGGACCGTATAGACGAACAGGCGCCAGAGGAGGTGGAGCCTGTATATCAGGGAGTAGAGGCGCTGATTGCAGCGGTACTCCAGGTGTTACATGTTGAGGACAGGGATCCTGTAGAGGTAAGGCCGTCTATCTTTAATAAAAAGCAAAGACTGGCAGCCTCCTTTCCAGTGTCTGAGGAATTGGACGAGATCCTTACCTCAGCGTGGAAACACCCTGATAAAAGGTTTCAGATTTCAAGGAAGCTTTTATCATACTATCCCTTTCCTGCAGAAAGCAGGCATTTATGCAAAACACCTCCTTCAGTGGACGTCTGTCAAAAAAGACAGTGCTCCCTGTTCCAGGGGCAGTGTCTTTAAAGGAGCCTTCTGACAGGAAGTTAGAAACTACCTTGAAGTCAATGTACACTGTAGCAGGGGTGTCTCTTCGACCCGCATTAGTCAGCTGTTGAGTCAACAAGGCGGTGGAAGCATGGGCTACGCAGCTCGCTGAGGGCCTTAAGATTGGGGCTCCGGCGGAGGATCTGGTTCCTCTAGCGGAACAGATTGCAGAGTCTGCTTGGAGAGGCTTCTAAGGGTATTTGTAGTCTGTCCTCTAGATCCTCGACCTTGGCTGTCTCAGCCCGCAGAGCCCTGTGGCTGCGACAATGGCAGGCGGATGTGGAATACAAGAGAGCCATGGAATCTCTTCCATTCACAGGAGAAGCTCTGTTTCGAACGGAACTGGATAAGTGGATATCTCAAGCCACAGGTGGTAAGTCCACTAATCTCCCATCTGCTGCTCCTCCCCCCAGGAAGACCTTTGCCGGACCGTCCTTTCGTATTCCAGTGAGATTCAGGGGTCGTGGCACAGGCGCTTCCTTTATCTCCCGTGGTCCCAGAGGCAGGGGTAGAGCCGCTGCATCCTCCTCCCAGCATGATAAGGATTCAGTTAAGCCTCCAGCATGACGCGCTCCCTTCTCTCCTGGGGGACCCCAGGGTGGGAGCTCGCCTTTGCAACTTCAAGGAAGTTTGGATCAAGTCTTGCCAGGCTGCGTGGGTCCGGGATATCATTATTCTGGGGTTGAAGCTGGATTTTCAGATCCAACCTCCTCCTCGTTTTTTCACAACCGGTTTGCCTGCATCTGCGGACTAACGGGTTGTTATACAGGAGGCAATACAAAAGTAATAGTGCATGTCCCTATCCACCAGCAGGGTCAAGGTTTTTATTCCGGCTTGTTTGTGGTTCCCAAGCCAGACTGCTCGGTAAGACCCATTCTGAACTTGAAACATCTCAATCCCTGTTTGCGGACTTTCAAGTTCAAGATAGAGTCCCTGCAATCAGTCATTGCAGGGCTAGAGAGGGGCGAGTTTCTCGTATCCTTAGATATAAAGGATGCTTATCTCCACATTCCCATTTGGCCTCCTCATCAGGCATTCCTTCGGTTCGCAGTGCGGGCCTCTCATTTTCAAATCCAGGCCTCACCTTTCGGTCTTTCATCAGCACCAAGAGTGTTCACGAAGGTCATGACAGTAATGATGGCCCTTCTTCGGATACAAGGGGTTACTATCGTCCCTTACTTGGACGACCTACTCCTCAAGGCTCCGTCAGTCTTTCAATTACTGCACGACATCTGGGTAACACAGGACCTCATTCAGAGTCTGTCGTAAGCGGCCGCTCGGTCGTACGCCTAATGACCGAGAAACTGAAAAAGAAAGCAATCGCACGGCCGGTCGGTCGCAGCCAAAGTGAAGCCCATACGTGAAAAATGCACCTCTAGCTAGCGAGTGATAGCAGCTAGCGATCAAGTCAATCGTTGTCAGTTGCTGTATGTTGTTTTCTTCTGATGGTTGCGGCCGCTTGTGTTGTGTTGATGCCCACATGTCATGTTTCCATGCTCTATCGATCAGCTTGTTGACAATTATTTAATTACTGTTCTAAAGTGTAGTGTGGTTTTTTTTTTGTTTTTTTTTTAATTTCTTTATTTTTCGCATGCTGCCAAATGCAAAAAAATTTATATATCTAGATTCTTGAAAAAAAAAAAGTAAAAATATTGAACAAACTACTGAAATCGTGTCAGATTTAATAATGAAAAATATACATTGTTAATCAAGGTATTGAAAAAGCAGAGGATATGAAAAGACTGGTGCAGGCTAAATAATACAAATTACACCAAAAATTAAAAAAAAAAAACGCATAGAAAAAGCCATCCCTATGAAATGTATTTATTCTTATTATTCGCTAATGCAAACGCAGCTGAATCAACTACAATCCAATTAGCAGTGTTATTAGCTTCAACAAACGATTAGCTGCTTGCATTGTGTGGCTCAGAATAGAAATATCAATCCTAACATTCGATAGTCTCGATTGTACTCTAGGGCTTGCGAGAGCACGTACCCAACCTCAAGCTGTACAATTAGCCAGGCCTCGAACCTGCCCCCAGAGTGACTTTTTACTACTTCCGGCCTTCTATGTCGGTCGTAGCAGGTAATTTATGTACGCCCCTAAAACGCCCTCAAAACGCTGAGGCGCGCCTGCGTTTTCAGACCACCACCCCCGTCAACACCCATAAACAGCCTTTCATGTCAATCAACTCTCTGAAGCCACTTCATGCTCGTAAGCCTTACGATCTACAGCATTTGGATCGCAAAGCCTCTTACGCACATGCGCACAACTAACCGTGCGCATGCGTGGTTTGGAAACATCGGATGCGTACGACCGAGCGGCCGCTTACGACCGTCTCTGAATGAGGTCCAGAGTCTGCTGTTGCTACACAGATGGATCCTGAATTACCAAAAATCTCATCTGCAGCCTACACAGCGTCTGCCTTTCCTAGGGATGATTTTGGGCACAGTGGAGCAGAAGGTATTTCTTCCCCAGGAAAATGTCACCTCCATCCAATACATGGTGCGATTGATACTGCGTCATCACAGGGTGTCAGTGCACCTGTTTATTCGCCTTCTGGTGAAAGAAGGATGCGTCTTTCGAGTACATCCAATACGGGAGGTTGCATGCCCGTCCATTCCAACAGGACCTCCTCTCTCAGTAATCAGGGTCCCACCTCTTCCTTAATCAGCGAGTTCAACTGTCACCCAGGACTTGGACATCTCTCCTTTGGTGGCTGAATTCCTCTCACCTACTGGCAGGCAAGAGGTTTGCATTGTGGGAATGGATTCTCCTCGCCACAGACTCCAGAGGATGGGGGGCTATGACTCGGAAGACACTTTCAGGGCAGCTAGACCCTGCTGGAGGCAGTACTGCCCATAAACATTCTGGAGTAAGGGCCGTGTTCTATGCTCTTCAAGTGGCACATCCTCTGTTGAAGGGTCAGGCCATCAGAGTGCAATCCGACAATGCCACAGCTGTGGCGTACATCAACAAACAGGGCGGTACCAAGAGTCGGTCCGCCATGAGGGAGGTAAGAAGCATTCTTCTCTGGGCAGAGGAATATGCAGTAGCGATATCGGCAATTTTCATACCAGGGGTAGCAAATTGGGAGGCCGGTTACCTCAGTCGACAGGACATTCATCCGGGAGAGTGGATGCTCAATATGCAGGTATTCCAACAACTGATTCAGCGTTTGGGTCTTCCTCAGGTAGATCTTATGGCGTCGAGACTGAACCATCAACTGCCACGTTACTGCTCCAGGACAAGAGATCCACAGGCAGTGGCGGTGGATGGTCCAATAGCTCCTTGGCGGTTTGTTTGTCTACCTGTTTCCACCACTCCCACTCCTTCCTCGTCTGCTGCAAAGAATCAAATGAGAAGGGGTAAAGGTTCTGTTGGTGGCTCCAGATGGGCGTGGCATTCTAACCTACACTTCTACTGATAGACGACCCGTGGCCTCTTCCTCTGCAAGAAGATCTACTGCAACAGGGTCTGTTTATTTATCAGGAACAGGGTCTGTTTATTTATCAGGAACAGGGTCTGTTTATTTATCAGGAACAGGGTCTGTTTATTTATCAGGACTTAAAGTGGCTTTGTTTGACGGCGTGGCTGTTGAAAGGGTTATCTTAAGAAAGAAGGGTATCCCTTCCAGGGTGATTCCTACTATGTTAAGGGCTAGAAAGGAAGTTACCTCTAAGCACTATCATCGCATATGGAAAGCATATGTCGCGAGGTGTGAACGCAAGGGTGCGCCACCGTCAGAATTCAATTTAGCCAGGCTGCTTCTTTTTCTACAGGCTGGTTTATCAGCAGGTCTTCGTCTGGGAACTTTAAAAGTTCTAGTATTGGCTTTGTCGATTTTTTTTCTTTTAAAAGCGACTAGCATTATTACCGGATGTCCAGACTTTTCTACAAGGGGTTGTCTGTTTACAACCTCCATTTGTACTTCCTACGGCCCCATGGGATTTGGTCCTATTTTCTCCAATATTCCCTATTGAACCTTTACAAAAAGTGGAATTACAATTTTTTTATCATGGAAAGTGGTTCTCCTGTTGGCGCTCGCCTCTGCTAGGCGTGTGTCTGAGCTATGAGCGCTTTCTTGTCGTCCGCCTTACCTCATTTTTCATGAAGATAGGGCTGAGCTACGCACGCAGTTATCCTTTTTGCCTAAGGTAGTGTCTGCGTTTCACATCAAGCAACCGATTGTAGTTCTAGTGTTTAAAGAGGATTCTTCAGCTTCCAGATCCCTAGATGTTGTCCGGGCTCTTTGGATTTATGTTGATAGGACAGCATCCCTCCGGAAGTCGGATACGCTGTTTGTTCGATATATGGCGCGGCCAGGTTGGCCGGCTACTATTTCTAGATGGATTTGTCTGACAATCAGACAAGCCTATCTGGCTGCATCAAAGCAACCACCTACAACAATCACAGTGCATTGTACGCGCTCGGTGGGTCCTTCGTGGGCGGCTGCCTGTGGGGTTTCCCTGACCCAGCTTTGTCGGGCAGCCACTTGGTCGTGCCGGCATACTTTTGCAAAGTTTTACCGTTTTGACACGTTTGCGGCTTCTGCTTCACAGTATGGCCGTGCTGTTTTGCAGGATTCTCAGTGCTCTCCCACCCGGGATGTGAGCTCTGGGACGTCCCCACTGTACTGAGATTCTAGTGTCCCCTAGTGGATGAAGGAGATAACAGGGTTTTGGTACTTACCGTTAAATCCCTTTCTCCGATTCCACAGGGGACACTGGGCGCCCACCCGGCGCTGTTCCACCTGCATTTGTTATTGTTCTGCCAGGTTTGGACAGTCAAGTTTTTTTTTCTTCAAGATCTGCTTGATTTGTTTGCATATTTGCTTGTTGTTTATGTATGTTCTAGTTCTCTTCTCCTCTGTTATTCTATTTCCGGCTCTCCTCGGGCACAGTTATTTAGACTGACCTGTAAGGGGTATAGAGGGGGAGGAGCTAGCTACTATTCATATTTAATAAAGTGCCAGCTCCCGGTTATCCAACACCTATACCCCACTGTACTGAGACTCCAGTGTCCCCCTGTGCAATCAGAGAAAGGGATTTAACGGTAAGTACCAAAATCCTGTTTTCATCGTGTAGTGGATATGCACCTTTAGGCTGTAAGGGTGAGGAGATTGATCTGGATTCTAAGGGGGATAGGGAGCCAATGAAGGAGGTTGCAGTTAAGGGGAGGCAGATGCCAGAGAGGAAAATGAGATGTGCAGCAGCATTAAGAATTGCTTGAAGTTGAGAGAGGGAACATAGAGAGAGGCCAGAAAGTAGATGATTACAGTAACCAAGGTGGGAGCTGAAGATGGCATGGATGAGCGTTTTACTGACATCTGGGGTGAGGGAAGATTGGATCCTAGAGATGTCACAGAGATTGAAGCCCCTGGGAGAGTCAGAATGTGGGGAGAGAGTGGAATCGGGAGGAATAAAGGGTGACACTGCCCGGTCTTTAGGCTAGTAAACCTATTTGGCCTTACAGTGCTTGGGTTACAATGCAAATATAATGGGATCTATTTTTGGGGGTTGTATTCTATGTACTACAGGAAGAAAATGTAACTTTTTATTGCTAATGCCCCTAAAATTGAAGAAATTATTTTATTCTGGTGCGCTACCAAAAGTGCCCAGTCCACCCGGGATATCATCCCCATATCTAGTGGGAACACAGCCCTCTGTTACTGAGAATGGTCACTTTGCTTTTTTTTTTTTTTTTTTTTTTTAGTATGTCTGTACCAGTAACTTTGAGAAGGATTCTAAGTAATATTATAAATATTTAGAGTAACTCCACAATGTGGTACCTAACATTGGGTCTCATGAAGCACTCCCACTTCTCTTATCTTAACCCTTCCCCCCATTTGTCAGCTTGCTGCTGAGGAGTGAAAGTGTTCATGTGGGACTCATGGGGAGATGTATCTGGAGAGAGAGAGTACCAACCAATCATCTCCTAAACTGTCACGTTACAGGCTGCATTTGAAAAATGTCACGAGCTGATTGGTTGGTACTTTCTCTGTCCACTTTCTTTTCTCTATTTCTCTCTCTCGTTATATCTTGAGTTAATTTGAACAACACCCTTTGGTTCAGATATTTTAAAAATACAGCATATATATATATATATATATATCAAATTTTGGGTTTACTCAGTCTTTGAGAAACAAAATTGCATAACACTGTCATTTTGGATTTTTAGTTTACCAAGCGAGATCCGGAAGACACAAAAAGTGCCGACTCTGATAGAGATGTTTTCAATGAAAAACCATCAAAGGAAGAAGTGATGGCAGCCACACAGGCTGAAGGGCCGAAACGCGTTTCTGACAGTGCGACTATTCACACCAGCATGGGGGACATTCATGTCAAACTGTTTCCTGTTGAGTAAGTGTCTTATTAAATGTTTATTAATATACCAGGGGTATGTCATGTTACAGAATGGTGTTTATGGCACTGGCAAAGCCTTTAGGTGGGGTAATTGGTAACTCTGAATATTAGAATACACAAGGTTATGTGTGATATTTGTAAGGCATAATGCACCTTCCTAATGTAAACTGCATACATTAGTAGTCACATTGGTGTTCTGTGCCTGTGATAAATGTTCCTACAGCCCTATGCTTCTGTATGTAATGCCAACTGTCGGGATGCCTCTTGTCAACGGCATCACGATGATTGGTAACCCTCCCCATTAGTGCCTAAACTTAAGTCTCCCCCATCCCCCACAACCCTTTAGAGCCTAACCCTATATCCCCTAGGGCCGGGGTTCCCAACCACGGTCCTCAAGGCACACTAACAGTCCAGGTTTTAAGAATAGCCATAGTTAAGCACAGGTGACTTAATTAGTACCTTAGTTATTTTGATTTAACCATCTGTGCTTAAGCCTGGATATCACTAAAACCAGGACTGTTAGTGTGCCTTGAGGACCGAGGTTGGGAATCACTGCCCTAGGGAGTGGCCAATCCTAACCTTACACCCCCCCCCCCCCCTCCTCCCAAGCTCGCACCGACAAAACCTTACCCCAAACCCGCTGTGCTGCCTAAACCTTTTCATCTTTCTTCTTCTCGTCGGGATTTAGATCGGCTGCATCATAACTACATCCCAGTCACAGAATGGTGACACTTAATAGTCATATAATTTACACGAGGGAGTGCATTACACCATGTAAAAACTAGCAGTCTCCTGTAAATTGTGATATTGTTTTTCAGATATTTAGAGCACACTTACAGAGCCTGCATGGTATAGAGCCACTCATTTTATGGAGTTGTCACCATAGTTTTAGGGTCACTTCTGTGCTCTCTTGTAGATGGTCCCCAACCTTCAGAACAATAGAATTCAACAATTGCAGCTGGGTCTCCTTATTAATACACTGTATGGAAATAATGACTTGTGCATATGTTGCGAGGCTGTGACCAGCATCAATAATGCAAGTCTGGTAAAGACCTATAATTCTTTACTGCAGATGTCCCAAGACGGTGGAGAACTTCTGTGTGCACAGCCGCAATGGTTACTACAACAGTCATGTATTTCACCGACTCATAAAGGTAAGTGGGTGGCATGGTCACCTACAGTAAATCTACACAGTATTGTCAGGTCTGGTAGTAAAGGCTGCAGTGTTTGGAAGCGATAAATACTCCAAGACCTAAAGTTTATTTTTGTGTTATTTGAGTAGAAATTTTTTATTTTTAATTTTTTTCTTTATAACCTATAGGGGCTGAATCAGATGGCATGCATCCATGTGACTGCGCCGTTGGTATCCATACCCTTGTGTGTATATAGCAGTCATCCTTACCAACGCACACGTGCACCAGCCCTATACCTTGTGTAAGAGAGCCATCCAGATCTCTGCGCTAAAACTAGCAAGTTGTGTCTGCTAAATGGAATTGCGTGTAGCCAGTGTGTTTTTCAATAAATATTCCTCTAGATGAGAATAGAAGTGATTGCTATTTTAGCCTGTGCGTCTCCAACATGCAAAAATGTATATGGTCAGGGAGGTATTAACCCAGTCACCCCAGAATCCGAAGCCAAGGATGTGGTGTTTGGTAATATTGCTCTCACATGAGAAGCCCCTGTCTATTGTATACTGCTGCACGGGTCATAGGGTGAGTAAGTCCCCCATCTCCTGATTGCACGGCTCCCTGCAGGAGGGAAGTATTTAATATTTCTACTATCACTAGTCGTGTAACTGCCCTGGGGCTTTTGTAAGGGTTTTCATAATAAATGCCACAGTGCAGGTGCTCGCAGAGGGGATAATAAATGTACGTACACCATTAAAGTCCATACCTGTGGGCTTATTACTAAATAATGCAGTTAATGTATTAATTTGGATAATTGCAAACTGGTGATATTAATAGTTTATTCACTTGTGCAGACTCAGGATTTCACTGAGCATTACCTGCACACCGTGCCATCACATTGTCACGGCTCAGTTCACACCCTGCAATGACCGATTTCACAGAAAGGCAGATCTATCCAAGTTGCATCTGACCAAAAATAATATAGATCTATGTAAAGATGGTCATATCTGCAGTTGCACTTGCGCTGTATGTAAAAACTAACCATTTATGTCTATGAAGAGATCCGTGCGACTCTATGCAATATGCAGTTCCCATTTTGACACCTAAAAGGACAATCTTTTAGCTGTCTAACTTGCGTACCGATCCCTTCTATGCCAGTGTGTGAGGTTCTGTGTTCTCCAAAGGAGATCTGCATATGTTTATTTCTCTTTCATCCACTAGGGGACACTGGAGGTGCTTACGCTGGGGTATAGAGGCATGGATAACTGGAGCCGGCACTTAAAATAATTTAGAAGTGTGAAGCTCCTCCCCCTCTATGCCCCATCAGCTTTCAGTTTAGAAAATGTGCCTACGGAGCTGGTCACAACCTGCTGTGCTCCAGCAACACATTTATTTTATTTATTTAGGTTTTCTTTATTTTTACATCTTTTGACACTTTTAGGTACCCTTCGCCACTTCTATAAGGACAGGGTGCCAGGTACCCGGACCCCACCTTTAGAGGAGGCAGGAAGGAGTGCACAGCACTTATTTGAAAAGCACTGACAGCTCCTTACCGCCACAGCACATTCTCAGCAAGGAAGAAGATACCGCCACAGCACATTCTCAGCAAGGAAGAAGAGAAGTGCTGAATGCTGCACACTGCCCAGCGGTTTTACATAATTAGAATGCTGGGCAGCTAATGCAGAGCACTATGCTCTCCCGCTGGTAAGCGCGGCACCCGGCTCGGCCTGGTGCGGGGCAGCTGATTAAGTGCGTTACAAGCGCGGCCACCTGCTCTCCTTCCTCCCGCCGGGCTCACTCTCTCCCCGCTGTTTCAGTAACGCAGGGCAGGGGATAAGTGCTCTACAAGCGCGACCAGGCGCCTGCTCTCCCTCTCCCCGCTGTTACAGTAGCACGGGGCAGCTGACAGGCGCCTCTCCCTCCTTCCGCCCGGCTCTCCCTCTCCCCGCTGTTACACGTAGGGTAGAGAGACGGTAAGCGGTCCGCTGTACACGCTGTGTGGCGTGCGGGGGGGGAGGTTAATGGCCACAGAGGCCATCTTGTAAGGAGGCTGATAGCCCTTTAGGGCATAAAGAAGGGGGGCAGAGCTTAAAGGCAGCGCGGGTCTCTTTCCCCTACACGGAAAGCGGCTGTATAACAGCAGGGCTGCCGTTCATTACACAGCAGCTCATACACTGCAATCTCCTATATAGGAGATTGCAGTGTAAGACACAGAAGGCTGGATTCCTCTGCTGCCATTCCTGTGCTGCAGGACAAGTACATCTCCTGATTACATCCCTGGTAAAGAGTTTGTAAGTAACTGGGGTGTAAGTGCAGGGGAATCTGATCTGTGGGAGGGGGTTTCTCCTCCTCTGTGTCCCACAGCCTTCTTGTTTTTATATGTCTGTCTTTTCTGTTTTATGCTGTGTTTCTCTGAGTGACTGTGTGTACCATGTCCAACAGAAACAAGGCCTCTCAAAGGCTGTTTGTCTGTTCCAAGTGTAACAACAAACAGACCAAGCCACAGGCCATCTACGTTATGTGATGATTGTATAACAACGGATTCATAGAGGGCGATTACTAGCCATGGGTCACTGACATGGTAGGAGTTATGTCAAATTTAACATCGGAGTTGGCTGAGGCGCACAGGTCTCAACCTCCCTGGGTAGCTGACTTAACCAAGTCTCTAGACACTCTGGTTCAGGTGATGGGTACAGCGGTGCCTACACACTCCACTTCCTACCAAAGCCCATCTCAAAAGCGTATTCTAATGACTGTTTTCCAGTCAGAGGAGTCGGACGAAGAATTCCTCGCCACAGAAGATACCGTAGAGGATGAATTGGAGGAAGTTTTACAAGAAATTAACAGGGCCTGGAAACAATTCCAAATTTCAAGACCTGGGTTCAGATCCCACGTCCACTGACTATTTAATGTGTATCCACAGATGGTGCAGAGGGTAAAGCACCTGTTCTGCACCTGGGCGTAGTTTTCAGTGTAGCTTCCCTTTTCCATCATCCATGATGGAGAAGTGGGAAACTCCTCCTCCTCCTGTAGATGTCTGTTTCCCGTCTCACTAAGAAAACAGCACTTCCGGGGCCGGGAGCTACTGTTTCAAAGGACACTTCGGATTGTAAGTTGGAGACAACACTAAGATTTATATATACCGCAACGGGAGCTCAACTTAGTCCTAACCTTGTTACCGCCGGGGTTAACAAGGCTGTGGTTTGCTGGGCTGACCAGCTGATTTCAGGTTTGGACTCGGGTACTTCCAGAGCAGAATTATGTCTATTAGCAGAACACATACGTGAGTCTGCAGTTTACTTGGGAGAAGCTTCAAAGGATATTAGTCAGATTAGTGCTCGCATATCTACATCTGCTATTTCAGGACGCAGAGCTCTGTGGTTGCGCGCTTGGCAGGCGGACGCAGAGTCCAAGCGTGCGGTTGAGGGTTTACCATTCACGGGTGACATGCTTTTTGGCCCGGAATTGGACAAGTGGATATCCCAAGCCACGGGGCGGTAAGTCCTCTTTCCTCCCGTCTACTGCTCCAGATCCCAGAAGACCTTATACTGGACCTTCGTTTCATTCCTTTTGAGCCCCTCATTCCTTTCATGGTAGAGCCAGAGATCCTACGCAACCGAGAGGAGGTAGAGGTCGTCCACACACGGTTGCACGAAGACCGGAATCTAAACCAGCTGAGAAACAGGTGGCATGACTGTTTTCCGTCCCACCTGGGGTCTCCTGCAGTGGGAGCCCACTTGCAAGAATTTCAAGTTCTACAGGAGGCTATCAGGTCTCTAGTAGTGTCATCTGTGTTAGTTCTGGTTCCGGAGCATCAGCGAGGTGTGGGGTTTTACTCAAGCCTGTTTGTAGTGCCCAGACCGGAGGGTGCGGTCATGGCCATCTTGAACCTCAAGTCCTTAAACCTGTATCTAAAGATGTATCGTTTCAAAATGGAATCTCTGCAGTCCGTTGTTGAGAGCTTGGAACCAGGGGAGTTCCTATTATCCCTGGATATCAGGGATACTTATCTCCATTTTCCCGTGGGAACCACACCAAGCTTTTCTGCATTTTGCCATATTGAAAGATCATATCTTCGGCTCCCCGCATATTCACCAAACTCATAGCAGTCATGATAGCTCTCTTTCGGTCATCAGGAGTGAACATAATCCATTATTTGGACGATCTGTTGCTCAAGGCTCCATCAGTATCTCTTCTATCAGATCAATCACAGAGGTTAGTCCAGATGGTCCTCAGACCAAAGAAGGTGTCAATGCTTCTTTGTCTGCGTCTCTTTGGAAAGATGGTAGCTGCTTTCGAGGCACTACAGTTCGGCTGGTTTCACTCCAGGGGTCAGGGTCTCATCTGCTTCTACAACGACAGATCCGTCTGAGCCCGGTTACCAGAGTGGCCTTCTCTGGTGGACGCAATCCACCAATCTTTTATCGGGCCGGAGATTCCACAGGGGACACTGGACGCCCACCTCAGCGCTCTTTGCCTGCCTGTTAGGCTTGTTCCGTATGTTGTATGATTCAGTTATTGTGTGTTCTTCTCTCCTTTTTTACTCCGCTTGTTCTCCATCTCCTCTCGGTCTTCATTTTCTAAACTGAGGGCTGATGGGGCATAGAGGGGAGGAGCTTCACACTTCTAAATTATTTAAAGTGCCGGCTTCAGTTATCAACGCCTCTATACCCCATCGTAAGCACCTCCAGTGTCCCCTGTGGAATCAGAGAAAAGGATTTACCGGTACGTACCAAAATCCCATTTTTACTGAAAGCGTAGCGCGCTTTATTTTTGTGCTAAATCACATGGCAGCTCCCACTAACTATGCAACTGGTCAAATTTGTATGTGATCTCACAATCTCATGTTTACGGCAAATATTGTGGAAACCTATAATATAATAATCCACTATACATTTTACTTCCACACAGGGGTTCATGATTCAAACAGGAGACCCTACTGGCACAGGAATGGGTGGAGAAAGTATTTGGGGAGGAGAGTTTGAAGATGAGTTCCACTCCACACTAAGACATGACCGTCCGTACACTGTCAGTATGGCCAATGCTGGCGCTGGTACCAACGGCTCCCAATTCTTCATAACAGTAGTGCCAACTGTAAGAACACTTTATACTTACTGATCATTTGTAATATATTGTGCTCTGCAACCTATACTGCAGTGTGCCTAAGTAAGCCATTTCCAGCAATGCCTGTCTACCTCTAAGAGGTTTACCATATTGATATTGTTGTTTGCTTGGTTTGTCTGGGTTACACTCTGTTATACAGCTACACAAATAGGGGATGTAGTCAGCATACCATCGTGCGAGATACCGGCGGTCTAGATATCGGCGCTGAAATCCCAACCATAGGCATCCCGAAGGTAAGTATCGGGTTTTAGGGGAGGGTTAAGCACTAGGGGGAGGTTGGCTGTAGGGTGCGGGGAGGTCAGGTTTAGGCACCCGGAATTGAGGGTTAGGGTGAGGTTGGGTTTAGGGTGCGGGGAGGATAGGTTTAGGCACCCGGAATCGAGGGTTAGGGTGCGGGGAGGGTGAGTTTAGGCTGTGCGGGGAGGGGGTGGATAGGTTTAGGCACCCGGGATCGAGGGTCAGGGTGCAGGGAGGGTGAGGTTGGGTTTAGGCTGCGGGGAGGGGGTGGATAGGTTTAGGCACCTGGGATCGAGGGTTAGGGTGCGGGGAGGGGGAGGTTAGGCACCGGGGAGGGAGGCTTAGGGTTGGGTTAGGATTAGTGGTACAGGTTGAGTCTCCCATATCCAAATATTCCGACATACGGAATCTTTTTAGCACGACTAAGATAATGAAACCTTTGCTCTTTGATGGATCAATGTACACAAACTTTGTTTAAGATACAAAATTATTAAAACTATTGTATAAAATGACTTTCATGTTTAATGAGCTGTATATGAAACAAATTAATTTCATGTATGTACACAAACTTTGTGTGAGCCAGAAAAGTTTTTAAAATATTGTATAAAATTACCTGCAGGCTGTGTGTATAAAGTGTATATAACACATAAATGCATTCTGTGTTTAGATTTGGGTCTCATTCACAAGATATTTCATTATGATATGTAAATATTCCAAAATACGGAATATTCCGATATCCAAAATACCCCTGTTCCCAGGCATTTTGGATACAGTTGGTATTCTGACCGACGGCATCCCGACTGCCGGGAACCCATACCCAACCCCCACCAACAGAATTGGTAAAAAGGGTTCCTATACAACAGATGGTGACCGTGCGTTGTGTAATGCTATTCTAGTAACAAATCCTGCTAGTAGCAAACCTTTTACAAGGGCAGTACAAGTCTAAGCATTTATCTGTTCCAACCCTCCATGTATGACCTCTTATTCTGCAGCAGTGCTCTTCCTGGACATCCTTGTGGCTGTAAATTCCCTTTGAGACTCACATTATCTGTAAGAGGGTATTACACGTCTTTTACAAGCCACAATTCTGTGTTGTAGAATAGTAATACTAGATCTTATCCAGTTCATGTGGCTTTTAGTTCATCTGGTATTAATGTTTTAATTGACAAAAATGAAGTCACTGGATGATCCTGTAGGGACTGTTAGTGTGTTTAAAAGCCTCACAGCATGGCTGTCTTTCTTCTAACAGCCCAGGCTTCCCCGAAACACAATGCACATGTGTATGATTCTTCACTGCATGTTACGTCAGTATGTTCCTGCTGTACACTCCTCCCCCTAGTATATGGTAATGTGCTGTATCTGATAGGGTGGCTGGACCCAAGTTATCGCTCATACAGTATCTGTTGTCTCTTCTCTCACAGCCTTGGCTAGACAATAAACACACAGTCTTTGGGCGGGTAACCAAAGGAATGGAAGTAGTCCAGAGGATCTCAAACGTGAAGGTTAATCCGAAGACAGATAAACCGTATGAAGACATCACTATCATTAGCATCACTGTCAAGTAACTTGTTTTTAATCCTGTGGTATATGTACATAAGTAATTTGTGTTTTTACATATTGTTGAGCGCACATTCAATTATTGACAGTGTTCACTATATATTTTATTAAAAAATTAAAAAACAAAAAAGTAAATCTGTGTACTTGTGGTGTTGTACTATTTTGTATTAATTTTCGGTACAAAACAGAAAAACTTTTGCTATCAGCGCTAGCAATAATATACTGCAGATCGGTGTGTGTGTGTGTGTCGCGCAAATAAAACAAAGGGGATTTTATCATGATGTGCAGGCTCGGTTCTACTCTGTTCCGTTCGGGTTTTTTTTTTCCCGCATCTTATTGGGTTACAGCTGTCACGAGTTTTGGATAGCCAATAAGATTCGGTAAAAAAAAAACGAACGGAACCGAGTAGAACCGAGCCGGCATATCCCTAGATCAAAGCATTTAAGCCTGCAGCCCAGCGGCAAGGGACCCCTTCTTTCTGCAGGTCCCTACACTAGCATATATGCCCAGCACACCATTACATTGCAGTTACATGTACTCACCTCCCAGATACAGAGGGACATATCTATACAGGGACTGGCTGTGAGCCACACCCAACTAGGCCTTTTATAGCCTTAACTAAAAGCTGCCATGATAACACAATGTAAAATTTTGAAACAAAACAAAAACTTTTGCAATTCATTTTCGGTTGCCGGTTATAATCGTCGATGTGACAAACACTAGAAATAGTTACGTGCTGCATTTCTTCTGAAATGGATGTGAACCAATGTAGAAAAGATATATAGTTAAGTAACAATAGTGAATCTGGATTATATAAAGAACGTTTAAAGTACTCACTCTATCCTGCTTTTCTACTTCAGGGTCCATAGAAGGTTCAGCGGAAACCTTGGTGGGGTATAGCTGATGACAACGACATCCGGGCCCATGCAGTTAAATTTTTTTCTCCCAGCACCTATCAGCAAACCAGCTAAAAGGGTCTTGCTATCGTCGCAAACTAATGTATGCGATGATGATGAGTCTGACTCTGAGACCGCAGAAGCATCTAGTCTCTGCTTACCCTTTTGCTGAGAATTATTTTTCCAAATGGGAGAATCCACCGGTGGTGGATTCCCATGTCACGCGCTTAGTAAGAAGCGCAATGCTTCCTATGCCTTCCATGTTGTCCCTGAAAGATGTTACAGATAGGAAGGTAGAGGTATGCCTTAAATCTGTTTATTCGCTTTTTGGGGCTGCATGCAAACCAGCTATGGCCATTTGCTTGGTGGCTCGGGCCATGGAATGTTGGGCTAACAGCCTTGAAACATCCTTAGCCTCTAATGCTACCAGGGAACAGCTGAATCTGGTGGGAAATCTCAGATTCGGCTACCTATATAAATGGCAACTTTGGATATTAGCCTACTAAATGCCAGTGTTTCTTCGGCGGCCATTGCGGCTCGCCGCTCTCTGTGGCTCTGTTCTTGGAGAGCTGATGCGGAATCCAAGAAGGGGTTGGAATGTTTGCCTTATGCCGGTAAAGTCTTGTTTGGCCCTGATCTAGACAAGATTGTGAATACTTTAGCAGCAGCTAAGGCGGCTTGTCTGCCTTCTGCTCCGGCCTCTTCGGGGGTTCGTACTCCATCCTCGGACCTATCGGGCCACAGGTAAAGCTAGAACTCAGTCCTTTCCCAGGCCATCCACCGCCAAGAAATCTGCCAGGCCTAAGAATCAGTCCTGGAGTACCAGACGTCCAGCTGCCAAGCCTGATGACAAGCCCTCCGCTTGACGGGATGGGCCTCTTCCTGGGGGACCCTAGGGTGGGAGGCCGACTTCAGTTCGCCCAGTACTGGTGTACTTATTCCTGGGTGAAGGAAGCGGTCTCTCTGTGGTACGCCCTCTCCTTCTGCAGACAGCCTCCCCATCAATTCTTTTGCACAGGGCTTCCTAAAAAACGCGGACAAGACTTTGGCTATGCAACAGGTGGTACAATCCATGCTACAGGCAGGAGTCATTGTACCGGTCCTGATGTCCCAGCGTATTATTCCAGCCTTTTTCTAGTCCAGAAGCCAAACTGTTCTTGCCGTCCTATTCTCAATCACAGGTCCCTGAACAAATTTCTCAGGGTACCCAGGTTCATAATGGAGATCCTACGCTCATGTATACTGGCTATGAAACCTGGGGGTTTTATGGATATTCAGGATGCATACCTGCATATTCCGATTGGTGAGCTGAAACAATGTTTTCTCAGGTTCGCTGTGTCACAACATTTCCAGTTTCAGGCTCTGCCATTTGGCCTTGCAACTGCACCTCGGGTGTTTACAAAGGTCATGGCGGTAATGGCAGCCTATCTGCGGCTGCAGGGGATCCGCCTGTTACCATACCTGGAGGACCTCTTGCTACTAGCAGGGTCTCCAGCGATCCTTCACCACCACCTGCAGCTAACTAAGAAGTCCTCACTGATTCCGTCTGAAAGGATGTTCCATCTGGGAGTGCTGTTGGCTTCGCAACAGCAAAGGACTTGAGCACCCAATCATATACGGACTCAAATGATGGTACTCTCTCCGAAGGTGCGCCTGTCTGACAGACGGTACAACTCACCAGGGGGCGTCCCTTTTGGATCTCGGACTGGGTCCTTCTGATGACTGATGCCAGTCTTCGGGGCTGGGGCGCAGTGACAGGTCCACATTCCTTTCAGGGAAGGTGGACCGTAGAGGAATCTGCGCTTCCAATCAATATATTGAAACTGCAGGCAGTCTTCCAGGCTCTGCAGCAAGCCAGGCTGTTGCTTCACGGAAAACCCGTGCAAGTACAGTCCGACAATGCCACGACAGTGGCTCCTCTAAACCGTCAAGGAGGAACTCTAAGTCAGGCGGCAATGACAGAGGTGTCATGCATTCTGACATGGACGGAAGGCCATCTACCAGCCACATCGGCGGTGTTCATACCAGGAGTGCTGAATTGGGAAGCGGACTTCCTCAGCAGTCACGACGTGCATCCAGGGGAATGGTCTCTTCACCAAGAAGTGTTTTCAACTCCTATTGGACAGGTGGGGCCTTCCAGGGGTGGACCTCTTCGCCTCTAGACTAAATCACAAGCTGCTTCAGTACGGGTCTGGGAGAAGAGACTCCTGTGCTCCCTTGGTGTACGCTCTGTCAGTCAAGTGGACTTTCCAGTTTGTATACCGGTTTCCTCCAATCTCCATCTTTCCTTGAGTAATTTGGAAGTTCAAACGAGGGAGGCATGGTCCTGCTGGTGGCTCCAGCGTGGCCCCGATGTCCATGGTACTTGGATCTTTGGAGTGTCTCAACTGACACTCAGTGGCTGTTGCCTCAACGTCCAGACCTGTTGTCTCGGTGCTTGCCTTTTCCCAGATCTGGGTCATCTTGTCTTTGACGGCGTGGCTCTTGAGACATCCCTCCTAAGGTCCAAGGGTTTTTCTGGCTCTGTGGTTAACACCATACTCAGAGCAAGAAAACCTGCCTCTGCTAGGACTTACCACAGGGTGTGGCATACCTATTTTGAATGGTGTCATCCAAAAAGTTATGACCCCCCCAGGTGTTCAGGATATCCAGAGGGTTAGCTTTCCTGCAGGACGGTTTGGACCTTGGTGTCACTGAAGGTCCATATCCTGGCCCTTTCAGTGTAGTTTCAGCGAAGGATTGCTCCTCTTCCTGACATCCGCACTTTCTTGCAGAGGGTCCTGTGTATCCAGCCTCCCTTTGTCCCTCCTGTAGCACCTGGGGATTTGATTGTTGTCCTTAAGACTCTCCAGAGCCCTCCATTTGAGCCACTGGGCTCAGTGGATCTCAAATGGCTTATTGCCAAGACTGTGGTTTTTCTTCTGGCCATTGCTTCCGCCAGAAGGATTTGGGCGCACTCCCGTCGTTCCCCATGCCTAGTTTTTCACAGGGACAGGGCAGTGCTTCGAACTTGCTCTGGGTTCCTTCCTAAGGTGGTCTCTAGTTTCCATATTAATGAGGAAATTATTGTGCCGGCCTTTAACTCTCCAGACTTCTCGGCAGGGGAGGCCTCTTTGGATGTGGTACGTGCCCTCAGGATTTATGTGGATCGTACCAGTTCTCTACGGAAATTGAACTCTCTGTTGGTACTTTATGGTTTCCACAAGAGAGGATGGCCAGCCAATAAACAAACTTTGGTTAGATGGCTACGCATGACTATCTCTGAGGCTTACATTTAATGAGGGCCTTCCAGTCCCGCCCTCTGTTACGGCTCATTCTACTCTCTGTAGGCCCTTCGTGGGCAGCTAGTCATGGTGCATCGGCTGTACAGCTTTGTAAGGCGGCCACGTGGTCTATCCAGACTCTTTTGAGGTATTATGCCTTCGATACCTTTTGCCACTCAGGAGGCTTCCTTTGGGTGGCGGATTCTCCTTTCTGCCAGGAGCGTCCCCACCCTTGAGGGTACTGCTTTGGAAATCCCCAAGGTTTCCTGTAGATCCTCTATGGACCCTGAAGTATAGAGATGGTAAGAACTTACCTTTTTAGTTATCTTTTTCTACAAGGTCCATACTGATACCCCTGTGCTTCAGATGAGCTTCGCTCTGGTCACCGGTTTTCTGTCTCCTTCTGTGCAAGAATGTGATTCTAGTGTATTCCAGACTCTCTCCTTTCTCTCAAATTTAACTGCATGGTGCCCAGATGTCATCGTCATCAGCTGTACACCCCACCCCCCCCCCCTTCAGATGCTGTCGGCCCTCCCTAAGATGCGGGGCACTGAGTGATGTACCATGCCTATCAAACACCACTCCTTGGTGGACTTCTCACATTGGCAAGCCTGCCAAAAGACACCGCCGCAACCTTTATCTTCTTTCTTCCTTTGCAGGGAAGTAGTGAATGAGGATTGTGGATGCTGTTTCCCCAATGGTTATTCCCTATTCCTGGCTGGTCTCTCTTTCCGTTTCCACTTCCACCTTGGATTGTGCATTGCCACGGTGTTGTCTTTTCTTGATTCTCCTATGACATCTGGAGGTGAGACTGTAGCAAAGGTTTTGCTGGTCTCTTATGCCAAGCCTGCACTTTGTCCAGCCTGCACAGCATGTGAGGCAGTGGAGTAGCTGCCCCACTAATATAGCAGATTATTGTGAAGCTCATGTGAGAGTGAAGTGGGGACCTTCCTCCTTTTTCCCTCCCACAAGAACCACGGGGAGTGACTTAATCTTCTGCCATTCTACACAAGGGGCTTCTGGGCTCCTCAAGGTTTGGCAAAGAGTACAGGATTTTGTTCAGGTTCCTTGGAAAGGATTATGAAATTTGCCCCCATGTTTGTCACAGAGAGATAAGTCTATGGCTGTTCTTCAGTCTTGGAAATGATCATACTGTGTTTTCCTTTCAGGAAGAGATAAGTGAGCTGAAGTCTCTGACCTTGAGGTTTCCACATGTCCTGATGAGAACTCAACTGGAAGCAACTTGCTTCCATTTGAGTCCCCATCAGGACATGTGGAAACCTCAAGGTCAGAGACTTTAGCTCACTTACTGTGTTTTCATTTTAGGAAGAGGTATGATCATTCCAAGCAAGTACTTTGGCTGCCTGTTGGGAACTAAATATTCAGGACAGCAGGGAATTAGTGATTCCTAACAAGTCACTATTGGAGGAAGAAGAAACAATGTTTCATTCCCCTCAGTTGAAGGACCTATATGAAGAGTGGACCAAGTCTGATTTTAAGGTTTAATTTCTCCCACAGGTTGCAGCCCTCTATCCTCCAGCAGATAATGTCTGGCTAACCCTACCAGTACAATTACATGGTGGTGTCTCTGTTAAACTACAAGTTGGAATGCCTCAGCTCCAGGTCAAGGGATCCAAAGACATACTAGGTAGGTGCAGTGTTGGTACATTGGTCTGATATACTTGTTCCCTCTGGTAGCAATGCTCCTGTGAGTACTATAGAAGATATAAAAGAGGGTTCTGGTGGCACCGTAGTAGCCAAGAAGGTTTTGGTACACGGAAAATCTCAGCATGGAGGAGGGCCCATCAGGACATCAGCCCCTAAAACCATACCTACCGAATCCAGGCCCTTATAGTATCAGTGAGTACATAGGTTAGCTTTTATGGTGTGACTGTTAATGATCCTTAGAGCTAAAGGGCATGATTCTGAGTCGGACCCAGTGGTGTGATGTTTTTTATCTGCGCATTCGTCCCAATTTTTTATGTAGAGAGTTATAGTACAGATTTGGAAGCACAGTAGCAAAAGTTTATTGGAAACGTATGGTGCGCTTGAGGGAGGGCATGGGTAATAAGATGTACTGAGATGTTGTTTCAAATGGGAGTGTCACTGATAGCGGTTGATGTGTCTGAAGACCTAAATCGGTCACACAAAGACGCCCCAGGCAGTATTTGAGCATCTAAGTATGTCAACATTGAGTGTCTCTGCCCTTGCACTTTTGGATGCATGGATGTACCCCAGGGAAGGGCTTTGTAGCGAAATTTGCATAAAGTCGCAGACATAAACGTGACTGTGTCTGACTCAAAATCAGGCCCCCAAGGGGGGTTTATTTTCATTCCATGCAAGAACTTATCTTCACATTGGTTGAGCAGCTCCAAAAGTCACATACTAGTGTTAGTGGTTGGAGCTGCAAGGACGCCATCAGTAGTCTGGCTTCTCTGGGAGGAGGAAAATGAGAAAAAAAAAAAGCCCTTATTTTAACGTGCCTTTTGTTAGGTTGAGCCATCCATGTGGATATAGCAGAAACACCATGGACTGCATGGCAGAGTACAGAAGGGAAGTGGTGATACTGCTGGTCATATGACCTAATTGGTTCCACCAAGAGAAGGGGCATACAGTGGGAATAGCAGATGGCCAAAAACAGAGGTTTGTGGGAAGGACATTGCATTGGTAGAAACACTAAAGGCCAGTTGAGTGACTAAAACACTACTCTGGTGCCTACTCACCCCTTATTGAACCACCTTCCTATATCAACCAACTGTTGACACCCTTCCATCTGGCAATACACCACACTAAACGTGGCCTCAGAAGCAAGCTTTGCTACAGATTCAAAGTCAATTTCTTTGACACAACTTTTACGTTTTACTATCTGATGGATATTGCTGTGGTCCCACTATCTAGCGCAAGAGGAGACCTTCTTTTCTTTGTTTCTGGAAAACTAGATAGAATTCTCGTGGGAAAGGTCAGACTGTCAAAGAGAGTCTCTGGCCCAAATGGAATATCCTGCGATTTGCCACTAGATTTAAAGCAGCAAGAACTTAAAAGCCAAATTATTACGGTTTTAAATCCACATCCTTATACAGATAATTTTAGAATTTCAGCACATTAATAAAGGTGTATGTCAGTTATTATATAGCCCAGAGGTTCCCAAACTCTGCCATTACAGTACAGGTTTTAAGGATATTCATGCTTGAGCACAGGTGACTTAATTAGTATCTCAATCAATTTGGTTTAACCATCTGGACTCAGACATGGATATCCTTAAAACATGGACTAATAGCAGAGTTTGATATAGCACAGTGTTGGCTAACCTTGACACTCCAGCTGTTATGGAACTACATAACCCAGCATGCACTGCTAGTTTTAGCATGCCCTAATAGCAAAACTGTAGCAGTGCATGCTGGGTTATGTAGTTCCATAACAGCTGGAGTGTCAAGGTTAGTCAACACTGATATAGCATAATATGTAGCTGGTCCTGTTCCATATTTAGTAAAAACACACAAGTGTGATATAAAGACTGACTTGCTCTGATTTGTCCACTTTAACAAAGAAAACTGGCATATAAAAAGGATTTTTTTTTTTTTATCCCAAATACATATTTATTAATAGTCTATTGTTATAAATGTTGAACTTTTCCATGAAAATGCAGTGAGCAACCTATCAATATCATGATCTTATTGTGATATTCAGAAATGGCAAACCTTTGAAAAATATTGTTCTAAGGAGGTTACAGTCACTTACTGGTGTAAATAGATGTGAGTAATAAGTTTTGCTCTCACCCATCAGCACTATACTGTTTATCATAATAAAACAAGTCTTTTATATGACTTGAAATGTTTAAAAGCACCTGTGTAGCCTTACCCAAATCACGCTAATCTTACGAGCAGGACCCTCTACCCTCTTGTGCTTCTCCTTACTTTATGTTCATCTACTTCTTACCACTAGGACACCTAGCACTTGGTCCCTATGCTTTGTTGCTTAACTGGGTGTTATGGCCACCAATGTATATTATCCATGTCCTTCAATGTATTGCATTTTACTGTAAGTCACTTTTTGGTTATGTACCTTATAAGGCGCAGCGGAACACTTGTGGTGCCATATAAATAAACGATAATAATAAAGAGTATGGCATAGGAGGGAAAGATTTGTGTATCTCCTTCATCTCTTCATGAATATCCCAGACCTTTCTTAAACTCAACATGTCTAAGACTGAACTTTATAAGTAAATGTTAATGAATATAGTGCCAGCAAATTGTATTGTCCTTTACTTTTGGGAACAAAACAGAAATAAAACAAGACAGGGGTAAGAATAGGCGGACAGAGGACCCTGCTCACAAGCTGTCTTCTGGTCTTCCACCTGTTTGTGCCCCTTTTCCCTCCCACCTTGCTCTTTCTGTGACTTACACCAGACTCCCTCCTGTCCCTCAAGTCTCTTGCTTGCATTTCATAATCGACTCTCCCCACCCACCCTGCCACCTTCATTCTCTCACCTTCACAACTTCTGGTGGAGGCTACTTATACCCCTTTTACACCGCAGCTAAAACCCGGATTTTTGAAGGATTAACCCGGGCAGCTCCCTGGTGTAAAAGGGGAGAGAGTTGGATTGCCGGGTCGAGTGACCCGGCAATCCGAACCCAGGTAACTAGCAGGGTTTAACACGGGCGTAGACGATGACCTGGAGTGTGCTGCTAGCCGGCCGATTGGTCCGGTTTCAGTGGCGCTAGGAGATGACGTCATCTCCAAGCGACCACTTTCACTCTGCATAAGCCGGGTCTATGCAGGCCCGACTGCAGTGTGAGTGGCGCTGACTCAGGAATATCCAGAGTTGGCGCCGGCAAAATTCCGGGTCTGATCCGGATAGGAACTTTGTTCCAACTCCGGGTCAGACCCGGAATTTAGGTGGAAAAGGGGTATTAATCTCCTTCACGTCCTTATTATCTCCTACCTATACTACTGCAACCTCCTACTCTGGTCTTCCTTTCTCCCCTCCTAAACCTATGCTCAATGATGCTTCTCGTCTCATAGCTTTCATTCAACTTCACCTCTCCAGTGGCTCCCCTTCCCCTAATGAATCCAGCTGAAGCACCTCACACCTTCTCCCTCTCCAATCTCATCTCCTTCTCACCAACTTTCACTCTCCCTGACTGTCACCGTGTCTCCCCCACAGATTGCCTCCTTACTGGGGACAAGGGAACAGAAGGATAATGTGGCTCTGCCCAAACAAGATTACAATAAATGAGGAACATTTGAAACAGATTACATATAGGACAAATAATAATAATAGCTGTGGCAGAGTAGAATCAGGTGTCCTCTGCATACAAATAATAAGGGAGCCTGTATAGAAGTGTCATAACCTGACAATAGTAAGTGTATAAGGAGGTGCTGGAGGAGACAGTCACTGCATACACCATACGTTCCTTGGTCAGTCTACTGCCATGTATATTATTATTTGAATGAATATTGGACAGGTATCATTGAATAATGTTCAAAAATAAATTATAATAGCTTACACATTATGGACCTGGATATTGAGTCGAATGTGGCTGCAACTAGTGTACTTTTAGCGCGTATGCAATAGTGAATATAGGCCTCCTGCGTATCTCTATGTGATCCTGATTGAGACCGCTCTCGGGGGTTGGATACGGGATGCTGGTGGTCTGCATCCAGACAGGGTTAGGATATCAACACCTGTCGGTCGGTATCCTAACCCTCCCCCTTAGTGCCTGACCCTACCCCCTGCTACTTACCTTCAGGATGCTGTTGGTCGAGATACCAGTGCCGGCATACTGAGCACCAGAATCCTTGCGGTGCGTATTATGACCGCATCCCCTCTCTCGGTCTGTGAAATGAGTTATGCTCATTATTTTCTAATTAGGCACATGTAGTAGCTACTTTAACATATTGGTCGATCAATAAAATAAATTCAAATTGCAGGCATTTGGTAAGCATTAATCCTAACTTTTTTTTTTTTTTAACAAGTCAGTAACATATTAGGAAACAATTTGTGAATTTCACAAAATCTAAACTTGTTTTTTCTCCCCCCACATTCAGCCCAACATGTGCCACTATAAAATGTTATATCTAGAAGCATTTGAACGTTAAAAGATTCTGGTGTCCTTTTTAGATTACTCCGTACAAACTTTCACACAAAACACCCCGCAAAACAGAAATCACTACCACGCAAGATTAAGACAATTAGTTTATTTTAAGTTGTAACGAGAAGCAGTAAATGGTTAAATGCTTACAAAGTACGTGTATTTGAGAATTATATATATTTAAAAAAAAAAAAAATGCTAACCGAAAACTGTATCTAATTAGACACACGATTTCATAAACACGATACTAGTACCTGGGGCCATACTGCTTCACAGACCATGCAACCTTTGGCATTCACACTCTACAAATTCAAAATAACTGCACTATCACAATAAGTTACACTAACTTCCTCACCACCTTGTGCTAAACGCTATAACATCCATCACTTGTGTTATCCTGTGAACTCAAAGGGGTTAGAGAAAAAAAAAAAGGTCACCAATGAGAAGCCACAAAGTGAAGCGGTGTATAATATAAGAGCAAGGAACCCATATACTAGAGCTAATCCTTTTTTTTTAACATTCAGTGAGAGAACATGTGAATGGATCTGCGGAACAGAGAGAAGCTGCAGAGCATATACATGTCTAACTAAAGGCAAAGGTGTGACTCTGCAATGTTTCCTTGCTACTGCCCGTGCCAAGACGATATACAGTGCTTTATTGGGGTTTTGTCATGTGCTACAGTCTCTACTATTGCTGGAATATGTATCATAATGCTGACTGACACGTATTACAGCCTAAAAAGACACCAATGTTGCCACCCCTTAGCTTAGAATGTGTACAGAACAAGTTTTTACTATAATATGTATGTGTGTATATATATATAAAATCATACACATCATCATTAGTAGTGTCCACACTGCACGTTTGAAGTTCAATGGTTTTAATTGTTAAGGATAAAGATCAGTCACGTGCCTTAAATAACATATGACTTACTTAATAACATTCATGGGAGCCAATTTTTAAAAGTGAGGGGTGCTCACATTACCTCCCCCATCACTGCATGAATGATAAGTGCCATGCATAGACATGGTTAGTGTGCTTTACGCACCCCTAGCGATGGCTCCTATTGGAACACTTGTGTATGCACAAGACCAGAGTGTCGATGCCAGTAAGTAGCGGCTGGCATACTTTACGCGTTCTAGGCATTCTTCAATGAAGAACTGCCTAGCGCAGTGGTTCCCAAACTGGGTGTCGCGATACCCTGTGATGCTATGGGTTGATGGTCCATGACCAAATCAAAATTACTTATGGTCAATGGGGTAGGCAAAAGCAGTGCGGGTGGTAGCCAATCATAAAATATGTGGACTAAAAAAAAGAAAGGTATACCCTGTGAACAACCACATAACTGACCCCAAGGATGACCGGTAAGGTAAATTTACATGTTGAGAAATTCAGAAAAAAATATTCACCCAACAAGTTCATGGACTAGAGGTGTCGCAAAAAAATAAAATTAAAAAAAGGGATAACCCTCGGGCGCCGTAATTTAAAAAAAAAAAAAGAAAAAGTTTGGGAACCACTGACCTAGCAGTTACAGATTACTACACCAAACTTCAGCTCTGGGATCTGGTCCTCTAATGGTAAAGCAGCCCATGCACTGTGCAATCTGGTTGTTTGGCCTGATCAATTCGGTAATTCGGCTGCTCTGCAAACGCTTGGTGAAAATCAGCTGTAGGTCTCAGTTGTTGATGTGGACCCCATTTTCTATTCCTGATAGATCGACTCCAAGCCAACTTGATCGGATTTTGAGCAGTCATTGTGAGATCCCGACACCTGTACAATAATTAAATAGCGAGCAAATCGGCATGTGCCTGACTGGTGTAAGAATTGGGCAAGCCTGAGGTATACTGATCATCACTGCTAATAAAGGATTGCTATGGGTAATAGCCTGTGTATCAATGTTACCATACTGGCTTTATACACAATGGAACACCATGATTGCTCAGCAGATCAAATCACAGAGAACCAGTGACAGCAGAGGCACTTAATGACCAAATATGCATGAGGCATGGCTTCTTTGTACATCGGTAAGTTGATTTCTAATGAATCTTGGTACATCCCACAAAATAAATACGCCACAGTTTGGGGGTCAGGTACTCACTGCAGTTACTGAGCAAGATTCCAAAGTCATGCAACCGAAGCCTTAACCAAATGATCACAAATCCGCTGCATAAACACTGTGTATAGTATTTATGGCAGAAAATACTCCTATGAAATCACAGATGAAGCATTTCCCCAGCGTTGTGTAGTTCATACAGAAAGCCAGTCTTGCCCACAAAAAAGGCTGCATCGCCCCTGTGTATGGGACACGGCAGAAAGTAGTATGGTACTCAGATTACACCTCTAGCCAATGCTAATTAAATAAATTAATACTGTGCCTGTAGTGTAAACATTAGACTGTAATCTATTAAGGATGAGTCAGTAGCCTAGGTTTTAGCATTGCATTCTCCACAGACATCAGTTATTTGTAGCAAACCACTGTGCTACATGTGATGTTATACAGCTTATTTCATAATGTAGGTGTTAGGATAACGTCACACAGGTGTTTTCCGTTAGCTTAGCAATAGGAACTCAGCTGTGACCCACTGTAATTGCCTGCACAGAAGTTTTGATATGCTTTATGAAGGCCGCCTGCAGCATTCCTAGAGCATAGAAGTGCTTGTGTGACAGCAACTTGAGCTTCAACTGCCCACTCTGTCCAGGTGAACAGGGCTTCGTGCTGAGCTCTTAAAACTCAAATAGGACGGATGAGTCTACTTTGGACTTCTTCATAAACTGGGAAGTTTCACAAGCCATGGTTTATGCTGAAATTGGCCAACATTCTGCAAGAAGCAAATCAACAGATAAACAGAGAAATTCACTGGACTGACTTCAGAACTGACCACTGTTTCTCACATTTAAGCCACGTCGAGCACACCAGCGGCTACTAGCTGCCTGGATAGCCAGTCAAGGCCATCGTATAACCCCATGCCACTCCGGGCATCGCAGCCCTGGATATACCAGCTGCGGCCACAGCATAGCTTGTGAAGGCTCAGTAGCTCAGTCATTTCTTCCACGGATAGGGCACCTGCAACATCCTGTAAAAAAAAAAATGCAATACGGTCACGTGGACAACGATTTATGTTGAAACTATATAAAAACTTCATAAACATTGTTGTAGTAAATGGGGGGGGGGGGGCTGGGAGTCTTTGTTTTGTTGTATTTTTACAGATAACTTTGTTGCCACAATTTCTCCAAGACAGCGCCAGCAGTAGGTTGTACCCCGACTACGTATTGGGGACTGGACCCCCAGAATCCAGTGTTTGAAAATCAGCTCCACTGCGCATGCGGAAAATCCCGGTTCCTACTGCACATGCGCACAGTTTTACCATCGATGGCTCCTTGTTTAATTTTTTATTCCGAAAAGCAAATCTCAAAAAAATACCAAAATTTAAACAAATACATAAATTAACCCCATTCTAATTCATGAAGTGCCCTATTCATCTTTCTACATCAGGGATGGGGAACCTCAGGCCCGGGGGCCGTATAAGGCCCGCGGAATCATTTGGTCTGGCCCTCTGAGCTTTATTCTGCTAGTCTCATCTGGCTAGCAGGGTGCCTATAATAGCACCCTGCACCCAGAATCTATGCAGCAGTGTCGCCTGGAGCGTCCTTAGGACGCTTTAAACGGTCACACCGCTGCCCTAACAGGTCCCCAGAGCATCCGCAGCCTGCTCCAGGCATTGCTGTAATCACCGGCGATTGTGGCCACGCCCTCGTGTGATGTCACATGGAGAGGCGTGGCCTGCACTGGGCAAGCAAATAATGTTATAGATATCAAAATGGCCCTCAGCAGAAAAGGTTCCCCACCCCTGTTCTACATCCTGATGCTGGTGCTGTCCATACCACAAATTGCAGGTACACACAATGGTGGGAAACTACGTGTAGGAAGCTACAGGGTAAAGAGCCGTAAAATGACCGAGGCTGCAGAACTGGAGTTATGAGAAGCGCTATAGAAATGTTACTCTCACTTATGTCTGTTACCTGTTTATTGGCAAATATTAAGAGCAGGGCATCACGCAATTCCTTCTCCGTTAGCAGCTTTGCAAGTTCACTGTGAGCTTCTGTGACTCTATCTCGGTGACTGCTGTCTATTACATACACTACAGCTGGGAAAAAGGGAATATAAAAAGAACGCAATTAGCGGCTGCCTCCTATAAGCATAAGTGGCCAGTACACATTGCCCTAAAGCCCCTTCTCTGCACAGCACCAGAATCTGACTGAATTCAGTGGTCACAGACAAGTGTGACATCTGAGAAAGTAGATAAACTAGGAGGAGGGCTCTGACATAATGAGGTTTATTTATTAAATGCAGTAACCAATGACAACCAAACTGTTTGCCATCTTCATCTGAGATTTAGTAGATCAATTAAAGTCAGCCGCAACAACAGTGGATACTGGTTGCTACACAATCATATTTTGTTTGTAAATAACCTCTAATATGTAGAACCACCTATGAAATAAGGAGACTGCAGCATATCCAAATGCTACTTCTGTAAACTATTACTACAGTAATTGGTGACTTATTAAAATGATCTGCATTACGTCTACAATGGGGCTGTATAACGAGTGGCATTCTGGCCAGATGCAGACCTCTAAGACTTAGACACCTATATTAGGCCATATTTTTGGCCATTAAGAATTACTCAACACTTTTTTTTTTTCATCACCAGAAACAACCACAATTTGTTCTGGCTAATCCGAGTAGTATAACTGTATTTACCAAGTGAAAGATTTCTATATGCACCAGCACAGAGAAGCAATGATAATGCCAGTATGTGCCGGAAATTATGTTACATGTGGACCTAGTCCAGGTTATCGTGGTAACTTGACCCTCAGTTGGGGCCTTTAAATCAGGAACATAGATATGGAGATTAGTTCAGGGCTCGACAAAACCCGGTGGACAGGTCGCCATGGCAACCAGATTTGCAGCAACCCCCTGCCGCCGCTAGTGTAGTGCAGACCGCGATCCACTAACTGTTTGTTACAGCAGCCGATGAGAATCAGACAGACTGTCATTGGCTGCTGCATCCACGTCATTATGTCTCTCCCATAGTGCAGAGCGGGCCGGGAGGAGCGGACAGCGGCGGTTGTCGGTAGGAGCGGGGATCAGGTAAGGAGGAGAGAGAGATTGCATAGAGGGGGTGGTTGCTACAGGGGGGGATGACTACTGGGGGCACTACATAGGGGGGCCACTGTATATGGGGACCACTACTGGGGGCACTGCATAGGGAGGGGGGGGTGGCCGCTACTGGGGCCACTGTATGGGGGGGCGCTACTAGGGGCAATGCTTAGTGGGGACTACTACTGGGGGCACTGCATAGGGGGGGAGGGACCACTTCTAAGGGCACTGCATAGCGGACCACTACTAGGGGCACTGCATAGGGGTGCCCAAAGCATATTCTTGCACCTGAGCTCTCCACTCTATAGTTCGGTTACTGCTAGCGTTGGCTTTGCTTGCCCAGATTTTTTTTGGCTGCGGAGCAGTGGTCTTTTTGGGGGTTGGTTGCCTGGAGAGGGGTTAGCTGCTCAGTAATGTGGCTGTGGGAGGGTGGTTTACTTGGGGTACCCATTTAGTGCTGTGGCCATGGGGGTTGGTTGCTTGGAGCATAGGTGCTCTGTAATGCTGCCCCAGGGTAAGCTCCTACACCTTCATCCTGGCTCCTAGATTTTAGAAACATTTGTCAAGCCCTGGATTAGTGTATCTTCTATATCCTCAACTAGTCACAAAAGGCTTGAGGTGTTTTTTGTTACTATAGTTACCCTTTATCACAATACCTAGGACCAGATTCAATATATCAGCCCATTACGGTAACTGATCTCTAATCACACCTCCATAGGCTGCAAGTAGAAATCTAGTTGGAGGTAACACACAACGCGCCACTGCAGCGTCGCAATCCCATCCTGTCCGATATATTGTGCGGTCAAAAAGTCTCTCCACAGCGAGTTTGCCAAGTGTGTGACTGCACACACCAGCCCCCGCCGCCGCTGTCTGCCGCCTCTGGACTCCTCTACACACATTCACTGCGGAGGGACTTTTTGAACCCACTGTATGTATATATTTTTTTTTTTTTTTTTACTGAATAAATCACATATGATCAGAAATGGTCTGATATTACGGCTTGTACCAAGAGCTGAGCAACATACATCAGAGAAGATCAAATCATTTGATGCTGCTATGCTGGTGATGGGGCCGGTAGGTACAGACCATACCAGGGAGTAATATGGCTACATATTTACAGTAAAGAAAAAAAAAAAAAAGAAGACTGGTAATATACTGTAAGACACCCACTCACCTTGTGTATTAAGGTAATAATGTTTCCACAGGGGTCTCAGCTTGTGCTTGCCTCCAACATCCCAAATTGTAAACTTCAGGTTTTTATATTCAACAGTTTCAACATTAAAACCTTTGAAAAGCAAAATAAAGACACAACATTTACATGACTTAATGTCAAACAATGAGAATGTAGCTCCCCCAAACAGCCACAGTCTTATCAGGGGAAACGGGAAGATAAGGCATAGGAGATATATATTTATATATATATATATATATATATATATATATATCACAGGGGCTCTGCACTCACCATAATAACTAATAATAATAATAAACATAATAAACAGTGGGGTTTAACACTAATGTGATAGCTATTGTCCATGTTATAATTCTGAGCAATAGAGTAGGGACTTCCAATAAAGTGGGGTCCCGTGACGATGGACTGCAAGCTTAAATGCATTGATCAATTCATGAACCAAAACCCCACTGTTTATTATTATTAGTTATTATGGTGAGTGCAGAGCCCCTGTGATTTCTATTTAAACAATGTGGTCACATACCATGTTGCACCCCAAAACTAGGAGTGGTGAGTGCCGTGGATTAGTGTTTTTTTTAATATATATATATATATATATATATATATATATATATATATATATATATATATATATATATATATATATATATATATATATATATATATATACATATATATATATACATATATACACACACACACACATACATACAGTCAGGTGCATAAATATTGGGACATTGACAGAATTTTCATATTTTGGCCTCTATTCACCACCACAATGGCTTTGAAATGAAACAAACAAGATGTGCTTTAACTGCAGACTTTCAGGTTTAATTTGAGGGTAATTACATCCAAATCAGGTGAACGGTGTAGGAATTACAACAGTTTCTATATGTGCCTCCCACTTTTTAAGGGGCCAAAACTAATGGGACAAACTAAACAATCCTAAATCTAACTTTCACTTTTTAATACTTTGTTGCAAATCCTTTGCAGGCAATTAAGGCCTTAAGTCTGGAACGCATAGACATCACCAGACGCTGGGTTTCATCCCTGGTGATGCTCTGCCAGGCCTCTAATGCAAATGTCTTCAATTCCGGCTTGTTCTTGGGGCATTTTCCCTTCATCAAGTGAAATGCATGCTCAATCGGATTCAGGTCAGGGGATTGACTTGGCCATTGCATAACATTCCACTTTTTAGCCTTAAAAATCTCTTTGGTTGCTTTTGCAGTATGCTTCGGGTCATTGTCCATCTGCACTGTGAAGCGCCGTCCAATGAGTTCTGAAGCATTTGACTGAATATGAGCATATAATATTGCCCGAAACACTTCAGAATTAATTCTGCTGCTTTTATCAGCAGTCACATCAATAAATACAAGGGAACCAGTTCCATTGGCAGCCATGCATGCCCACGCCATGACACTACCACCACCATGCTTCACTGATGAGGTGGTATGTTTTGGATCATAAGCAGTCCCTTTCCTTCTCCATACTCTTCTCTTCCCATAACTCTGGTACAAGTTGATCTTTCTCTCATCTGTCCATAGGATGTTGTTCCAGAACTGTAATGGCTTTTTTAGATGTTGTTTGGCAAACTCTAATCTGGTCTTCCTGTTTTTGTGGCTCACCAATGGTTTACATCTTGTGGTGAACCCTCTATATTCACTCTTGTGAAGTCTTCTCTTGATTGTTGACTTTGACACATATACACCTACCTCCTGGAGAGTGTTCTTGATTTGGCCAACTGTTGTGAAGGGGTTTTTCTTCACCAGAGAAATAATTCTTCTGTCATCCACCACAGTTGTTTTCTGTGGTCTTCCGGGTCTTTTGGTGTTGCTGAGCTCTCCGGTGCGTTCTTTCTTTTTAAGAATGTTCCAAACAGTTGATTTGGCCACACCTAATGTTTTTGCTATTTCTCTGATGGGTTTGTTTTGGTTTTTCAGCCTAATGATGGCTTGTTTCACTGATAGTGACAGCTCTTTGGATCTCATATTGAGAGTCGTCAGCAACTGATTCCAAATGCAAATGTCACACCTAGAATCAACTCCAGACCTTTTACCTACTTAATTGATAATGAAATAACGAGGGAATAGCCCACACCTGTCCATGAAATAGCTTTTGAGTTGATAGTCCCATTACTTTTGGCCCCTTAAAAAGTGGGAGGCACATATAGAAACCGTTGTAATTCCTACACCGTTCACCTGATTTGGATGTAATTACCCTCAAATGAAATCTGAAAGTCTGCAGTTAAAGCACATCTTGTTTGTTTCATTTCAAAGCCATTGTGGTGGTGAATAGAGGCCAAAATATGAACATTCTAAAAATTCTGTCAATGTCCCAATATTTATGCACCGGACTGTATAATAAATTATATATATATATATTTATTTTTTTCCACAGAAGGTGCTGACAAGCCACACAGGCGGAGAGTCGCGTGAAGGGCTGTGATCCATAAGACACCAGCTGGTATATACCACACCTTTTTTTTTTTTTCTTCAAAGGAGAATCGTGAGTAATAAACCAGATTAAAGGCAGTGTTTGGCTTTTATTGGAAACTTGAGAGAGGATTCTTTAACCTTGACGTTTGCTATGCTTCCTACAGTATGTAACTATGCATGAATGCTGAAGAACGCTAGGAATTTTCTGCATGGCTTTATATACATACTAACCAAGATCTGAAAATAGATCTGTTTCTGCCAAACACACTGCTTTCTCCTTACTTGCTTACAGACTAAGCTTGTTTTACAATCTGCAATAATAACTTCAGCTGACTGCTGTATGAACATGCTGACTGCTGTATGAACATGCTGACTGCTGTATGAACATGCTGACTGCTGTATGAACATGCTGACTGCTGTATGAACATGCTGACTGCTGTATGAACATGCTGACTGCTGTATGAACATGCTGACTGCTGTATGAACATGCTGACTGCGGACATGCTGACTGCTGTATGGACATGCTGACTGCTGACATGCTGACTGCTGTATGAACATGCTGACTGCTGTATGAACATGCTGACATGCTGACTGCTGTATGGACATGCTGACTGATCATATGCTAGCGAAAACTGAAGTATGTATTCTAAAGATAAGAACAAGCTGTCCTCAGCTCAAACATCAGCTGATTTCCTTCACATCTTATGTGTTATGCGCTAGTGAGAATGGAGTCATGACAATTATAGGAGAGGGATCTATGAATGTCCTTATTTAGGAAGCCAAGGGTTCACTGAGTACTTATATTTTAGATCTGATACAAGCTCAAGTCTGACATATATTTGTCTTTTTTTTTTTTATTGCTGCATGTGTATATCTAATTGATGTATTAATAATCATAATGTGTTATTTATTTATTTTATTTATTAACAATTTCTTATATAGCGCAGCCTATTCCGTTGCGCTTTACAATTGGAAGCATAAATAGAACAAAACTGGGTAATAGCAGATATATAGGTAGGAAGTTAGTGGTCACATCGGCTGGTGTATTGGTTTAGATTTCATATTTTTTAAAATATAATTTTATACTATTAAATTTCTTGTAAATTAGCGCTGTCTATTTTCTGTTTGTACTGTCATCAGGGGAAAGCAACCACGTTTCTCTAAGTAACACATAGGAGTTGTAGCAATACGCAGCGCCCTGTATGCCCTACGCTGCACTGAAGAATGTCATTATTCTTCAAAGGCATCTGCATAAATAATTAACGCTCACCAATTGTAGGAATCGGTTGCATGAACTCATCCTGTTTTAGCTTAAATAATATTGTGGTTTTTCCTGCTCCATCCAAGCCTAGTGTTACAACGCGAATTTCCATTTTAGGACCAATGTGAACTCTATTGTCCTGTAAACAAAAAAAAAAAAAAAAAACATTATAGCATTAAAGTCAAATAAAAAAAAAACCCATTGTAGAGTATATATTTTACATTTAACCAGAAAGGACAATTTCCTTGGCCCCAGGACCAGTTACGCCCAATGACACTGAATGGTCTGTCTCCACTTGTACTTGTCTACCACTATTATATGGGCCAGGGGCACTGTACTGTCGCCAATGGAGATACTGTACAATAATCAGTGTTTCACTGAGTTTCTGAAACATCTGTACTGTGGAGTAAAAGTCTAGAAGTATTGATCATGTAGCTTTAAAGCAAAACCTCTGCTGGCCTTAGTAATTTAAAGAATGCTTCAAGTATAGTAAAGTCATAATCAAGTATGTGTTAAGGTAGAAGATATAGGGCCTGATTCAAATCCGCTCGCGCTGTGCGTTTCGCAAGCAGCCCGATGTTCTGCGTACGCGCACACTTCGTTCTGCGCGTGCGCGAACTACACACTGCGAACGCAACCCTCTCACTTGCCCAGCAAAGGCAGCCCAGGGTAATGAGTGACAGGAGAGGCCGTTTGTGGGTGGTTACAGGGGCAGGACACTAATAAGGGGGGGTTGGAGATGCGAACGCAGGCGTGCCTGAGTGTTTCAATGCCGTTTTAGAGGCGTGCATAATTAACAGACAGCGTCATAGTACACATCACTTGCCTTTTGTTTTACACCGATTTCCTCGCAGTACTTGCGGTAGGGTAAAGCTACCTCAAGCACTGCGTTCACATCCAATGGTGCTCGATGTACCAATGTTTCAATACACTTCCTGGAGATGACGTGTTGCTGGTGGGCAGCTCTGCCTGTGCAATTGAGTGTACGCTCAAAGTGGCCGCTCGCTAGGACATGGTGGGCGTGCTTATGCCTTGGCGAGCGTTCGCTTCCCGTGGCATCACTTTGACAAATTTGCAAATGCATCCAGCGAGCGGGTCTGAATCAGGTCCATAATGTATAGTAAATTCATAAGCAAGTACGTGTTCAAGTAGGATTGTTACATAAACAAACCTGGATTGTATTATGTCTTCCTAAGTGCACTATGAAACCTTCGCAGAATATTATTTATAGTGGACTATGAAGTATGATCAATTTTACAAGGAAGGGTGGAAAGTTGGGATATATTCACTATGGAAAATACATATAAAATATACATTTTTATATAGTAGAAAATATTAATAAACAGTTACAAAATATAAAAAAAATGGGGAGACAAACATACCACAAAAAACAGAGAAATCAGTGATTAAAAAGAAAGTGCCGCAAGTCTATATTTATAAATGGCTATAGCAGCCAGGGAACAGCACACCAGTCCAGAGCTAGGCGCAGCTGATGCCCTCTCTCATAGTAGTGGGGCCTATTTATAAAGGCCTTTCTTAGATTATCAATTCATTATACAGATGTGTCTACATACATCCAGCCTCCTTGCGCATTATACAGCCCTTCCAGTCGAGTCATGCAGCAACTCGGTAGAGCTGAGCATCGTTTCACGCAACGGTTTCCCTTTAAATGTGTCTTCTTCACAAACCAGTGTGAATAGGAGGCACAAGCAGCTTCTGCGGATTAAAATGATGTGCAGCATGCCTATATTCTGCATGCGAAATGCTACGTAGTGTGTCACAGCAACTGACACTAACGTAGCATTTCGCAGGCAGATACATCCGCAGCCGCACACAGAACACAGGCATGTCGCATATCATTTTACTCAGCAGAAGCTGCTTGTGCCTCCTATTCACATCACTTTGTAAATTAATAAGGTATTTTAAGGGAAAAAGTTGCATAAAAAGAGTCGCCCAGTGCTCCCGCGTTATGTGTAACGTGCCTTGTAGCGCATGGAGGATAGATGTATGTGGAGACATCTGTAAGAGGGGCCCCTAACAGGACTTTGCAAAGTTTATCCAAAGGGCCAGCATAATTACCTTTGTGAACGTGACAGGAATGCTGGCGTCCAGCTGGATGTGATCCGCCAGGTCAGTAAACTGCTGCTGCTGCTTCTGAAGAGTCTCTAATAGTCGCGTGATCTCTTGCTTGGCCAGCACCACTCGGCAGTCATCCTGTGTGAGAACACAACCTGGTCACACAAGCCGCGTACTAACAGGTTACAGCAGCCAACACCATAAAGCCAAACCAGTGTCATGCCTCTAGGCCAGCAGAGAAATACCTGGCCTCACCACAGTGCTAGACCTGCACCATAACACAAAGCTGAGCGCAGGGTAGCTGCCTTTGCTGCCTATCCTTTGACCCAGTCACATCATTTTAAAGTGACTGATCTAAAGAAGAACCAATGTAGGATAATCAAGAGAATTCTTAAAGGTTACAAATTCCCTATTTGGTGAAGGGGATTTACATAGTGTGCCACATACAGCCCCCCGAAATACTAGAGAGTAACTTGCTTGAGGGAGGTTTGAATAATTTAAATAGAACGCTGCAAAATTGCTGCAAACGTCCCGTCCCCTCCAATTGAGTACAATACCTAATATTGATGGTAATCAGACATGTACAATACCCAATATTGATGGTAATAAGACATGTACAATACCCAATATTGATGGTAATCAGACATGTACAATACCTAATATTGATGGTAATCAGACATGTACAATGCCCAATATTGATGGTAATCAGACATGTACAATGCCTAATATTGATGGTAATCAGACATGTACAATGCCTAATATTGATGGTAATCAGACATGTACAATGCCCAATATTGATGGTAATCAGACATGTACAATGCCTAATATTGATGGTAATCAGACGTACAATACCCAATATTGATGGTAATAAGACATGTACAATACCCAATATTGATGGTAATCAGACATGTACAATGCCTAATATTGATGGTAATCAGACATGTACAATACCCAATATTGATGGTAATCAGACATGTACAATACCCAATATTGATGGTAATCAGACATGTACAATACCTAATATTGATGGTAATCAGACATGTACAATACCCAATATTGATGGTAATCAGACATGTACAATACCTAATATTGATGGTAATCAGACATGTACAATACCTAATATTGATGGTAATCAGACATGTACAATGAACACTGATCTCTATGCCACATGTGGCTAATCTGACACGCACACGCCTGCCCGCTGTACCTGCTGCAGCGCCTTCTCACAATGGAGACAAGCGGTGGACACCTCAGATAGCAGGATGGTCATATTCTCTTGTTGCTGCCGCAGCCAGATGAGCTGCTCCCTCACATGCGCATCGACCACACTGAGCGCCATTTCTTCCTGGCGGCAGAGCGTCTCATGGAGATCTGAAAAATATGCTCGGACACAGGAGCGGGCGTTCTCTGCTGTACCCGGGACCTGTGTGACAGGGAAGTAGAAGCAAAGCAATTGGTCTATTCTCTGAAATAATACGCGGCCATGTGTAATGCAGCGAGGCCCAAGTTCTTATCACAGCTTCAAGGGTGAGAATATACAAAATGACATTTTCAAGCACTAAATAAAGAGAAGCAATGAGGTCATGAAGGAAAACCCACTGAGTAGGTTTTATTATGCACCACACTTGTGTCCCCTGTGCCGCGTGGGAGCTCAGAAATTCGCATGCCACGATTCGCGGGCACGTTTGCCACGGATGCGGCCAAGATAACACAATCCGGAAGTGGGAAGAGACTTCGGGGGTATGTTATAGTGTGCGAGTGGCAGGGATAGACGGCCTGTGAGTGGCAGGGATAGACGGCCTGTGAGTGGCAGGGATAGACGGCCTGTGAGTGGCAGGGATAGACGGCCTGTGAGTGGCAGGGATAGACGGCCTGTGAGTGGCAGGCAGCAATGAGATTTCAGCCATTTAAGTTGGGTTTTGACTGGTAAATATTTTTTTCCCTTTAAATTAGGGGTGAGCGGGTTCGGTTTTACTCGGTTCTTATCGCCACTTTACCGCAAATTCGGCTCGATTTTATTCGCTATCCAAAACACGTGTTCGGCGATAGCCAATAAAAAGATCCGAGTAAAACCGAACCCGCTCACCCCTACTTTAAATAGACCGTATATCTACCTTCCACACACAGGCTATTACATATACACATTATTGTACTAGGTGGAGGAGAGGAGGAAATGAGCTCAGAGACCAGAGAAAGACGGGGAAACCGGTGAAATTGGATAAAGATTATTTAAAAGGGGGTGAAGGGTAATACATTTAGACAAATAATTGAAGTGTGTGGACTAAATACAGATAGTGAGCTACAAAGACCATAAAGATTTCATCAAGGAGCCAAAATGAAAGAGGTTGCCTGAGAAAGAAGAAGACCCGAGCGTACAGGTATACAGTCATATAGTGGACAGTCACAATGTTGACGCCGTGAAAATGTTGACCATCGTGGTATGGAGCATACACACGGCCAGATTTTTCTTCAGATCTGAACGATAACTATTTAAAATATCGTTCATATCTGCAGGAAAATCTGACATGTCTGAACGATGAGCGTTCCCGATGGTCAGATAAAGATATCTGACATCTGATGTGTTTGCAGTCAGACTTGGACAATTCCATTCATTTTAATGCAGTCAGAAATCGTTCATCTGACCGTGTGCACGCACCATTAGGCTTACCTCTGACCATGTCAACATTTCATCAGTGTCGACATTATGAATGTTCACACGGTCAACATCGACATAATATACCAAACTCGGCATAAAGGGTGGCACTCTCAGCGCACACAGGTCTATGGCGTGATAAACAGTGTGGTACAGAATATAGTGCACATCTTCCCTCAATATTTACACTGCCCTCAACCATCGCCTCAAAGTTTTACATTACATTTTTTTTACTAAATCAAAGTTTACAATACTAGTAATACTCATTTTAATTCAAATCAGTATATAGGATTAAACAGTATAAATTAAGGTCTTTTGTTGTAATTCTATAGGTTGCCATCACTGGTAAGGAAACATGTATTAATCTATTTCTTATAGAGACAGCAGCATCATTCTATAGGCTACAAGACACTAAAGTACGTTTTTTTTACAAGTGGAGATGTTGCTCATATCAACCAGATTCTACTTATTGATCTAGCAACTTCTAGAAGATAATAGCTAAAATCTGATTGGTTGCTATGGACAACATCTCCACTTCTAAAAACCTGCACTTCAGTAAATATACCCCCTAATAAACCAAACTGAAATAGAACATTTTACGGAGGTATTAATACAATTTGAATTATTCATCTAATCAGCAAAGATCCAGCACCATTATGATCACTACAAAGAGGCACAGCAACTTTAGATGGAAAAGGAACATTACAGCAAGAATGCATTTATCATACGTGCTCAGTGTGCGCCATTCCGATCCCGTCTTCCACAATTTGCTCTCCGCCTTCGATCTGCTGGACGATGCCAGTGAGCTTCCTGGAATACTCCGAGATCTCTTCTGTGAAGCTCCGTATACAATGTGCCATGTCCAAAATGGAGGCACGGATCTGGCTTGCTTCAGACTCCAGAACAACATGCTTTAGAGAACCAAGAAATACATCCGTCAGATAATACAGTGGTGGATTTCTGTGACCCTGCATGGCACTAATGCAAACTACTGTTCCAGCTATTGCTAAACAGCATTTAATACTAAGTATGCAGATTTTATAAAGGAACTAGAATGTAATATATTTAAATATGTTAATGCACAATTTTAATTCAACATGTTTCTGTCTGAATGGCATTATATAACAGGTTAGTAACCGGTTACAATAAAAAAATGGTTTCTTTAAAGAAACAACAAGGAAAACTTGCATAAACTAGGTTACATAAACACCACAATGTAGTCCAGACGCAGTCTGGCTGTATTCCCTGCACAATAGTCAGAATAATTATTATTTAGAAAGAGCATGGCTTCTATGACCATTGCAAATGTTAAATAACATACAGACTGACTTTCATGTTTAGGAGACATCAGTTTTACACGATAGACTATAGAAATACTGGAAAACTGGCATATCTCCGAAACATTACATTAGGTAAAGTCCTTAAGGTATAGAATAAAAGCTCAGCTTGTCAAGTGGTTAAAGACTAAAAAGAAAGGGACTGTCACTAACCAATACCCCTGACAGTGGCCAGAAAGGCTCAGACTCCGGGGTGCAATGAGACAAATCCGTATGAACGTGTTCAAACCAACATCTGATCTGGATTTATCTGATGTCAGTGTGGACAGACCGTAAATGCAGTCAGACTTAGGGCCGAATTCAATTAGCCGCGAAAAGTGCGATGTTTTCGCCTCATTCACGTGTTATGAGGCAAAGTTTTCTCCTGGTTACTCAATGCGCGCAGCCGCTTTTCGCTCTATTCAATTGAAAATCAGGCAAAAACGTGTAATGAAGCGAATAGCGGAACTGGCGAAAAGGTCAGTTTTTTTGGGGGGAAAATCAGTCTGTACCCCCAATAAAGCCTAACTCACCCAGGGAGCAATATAGAAGTGTATTATTAGCCATAATAAAAGGAATTAGGGATCTTATTTTGAGTCAAAGGGCTGTTATATGCATATTTGCATAAGTGCGGAAAAATATTATGCATTGCCTTATATGAAAAATAATTGTGGTGGTTAAACTGGGGGCACATGTAAATGTGTACTAATATATTTTGGGGTTTGTAAAGTGCAGAATAATTTTTTTTCCCAAAAATACACCTGCTACAGCCTCCTGCCATCCTAAAAACACCTGTCCCATCCATACAGCCCCCCAAAATACCTATCCCAGTACTTTAGCCCAATGTTCAAACACTTTTTGCATTTTCATCCCAAAAATTATGACTTTTTTATGGGGTATTTATAAAATAAAAAAAATTTTTTGGCCTAATTAGTCATTAGGGGAGTGCCCAAAGGGTTCTGAACCAAGGGCCTGATTCAGAGCCGCTCGCTATTTGCGAGCGCACACACTGAATCAGGGCTGGGAGTTTTTTTGTTTTTTTTTGCCACAGCTAGTGCGAGTGGGCAGGAGACCATCAGCATTGCGAGGAGACCCTAAGGTAAGGTCTCAGCACTAGCAATGCCGAGTGGACTTCCTGCTCTAATAGAGCCGGAAGTCCACAACTGACATCACGAGTGAGGTCAGTAGGGACGCCCACAAACGGAAGGCGTTCCTTCGGGAACGCCTCCCTTTGTGCAGCCACATCCCCACCCGCCTACAAAACGGGGCGAGCTGTCGATCAACAATCGACAGTCGCCCCGTTTGAAGGTCTCACTCGCTACGGGGCTCGCGCACGCCGTGCGTGCGCACTGGGTCACCATGGACCCGCTTGCGAGCAGGTCTGAATCAGGCCCCAAGTCCCCACTTCTTTTACTCAAAAATATGGATTGGATTTTGCACTTCTTTTCTCCTGCCTTTTGGTGGAGAAACTTTTTCGCCTGTTTTTGTCTATGGAGCTTGCGCCTGGGCGAAAATGTCCTGGAATTGAACAGGGCGACACTTCGGAAACAGACGAAAACCGTGCATCGGCGAAAACTTTTCGCCTCTAATTGAATATGTGCCTGAGTCTGACAGATTTCTGCGCACGGACCAAATTGCGAGTTATAGCATACAGCACAGACACAGATGTGAATTTTTGCGCATGTCCGTCCTATTCGAATTCGGACGGAACTTGGCCAGATCTGTCTTTACGTGAAATTGCGCGTATCAAGGCAGCAACCAATGCAAGCGCACGGAACCACCGTGACTTGTGGGAGAGTGATCGGGTGTATGGAGAAGAGAAGCCTTCACTCACGGATCTCCTGCATCTAGCATGGGTATGGTGCAAAGTGCAGAATTTAATGCCAACGGTTGCGCCGACCAGTGTAAAATAAATGGTCAGCAAAGGTTTCGGCACCAACCCCTGCATTGCCCTATGGATTCTGTCATTGGTACAAGATAGTAAACCAGGGATCCGCTGCTCCCCTTTGCCTGCTCAGAATAAGCCCCTATGACTGCATCTGACCAGGTACGCTGCGACAATCTGACAGCACAAACAGTCAGATCACGCCACGCATGTGTGTGTATGCCTGCCCATATTCCCATCAGGATGTAAGATCTCCCCTTTGTATGTTTTATGTAATCTGGGCACTGTCGTTATATATATTTGTAAGGTTACGTGCTTGTCTGTATTAGCATGTACTGATATGTATGGACATAATTACATCTGACAGAGATCCAGCTGCTTATAGACAAGGTGAGCTGGTGGATTATATGGCGAATGACTAGGTTAAAAAGAAAAAGGTAACAAAAAAATATACACTCAGCTGTTTACATCTGTGCTGTGGCGATATGATCATAAACACATTACATTCAACATTAAGTTCTATTCATGCAGTCTTGGTAATGAAATAAGCATGGCATTCCCTAAACTGACTATTACCTTGTGACCCTGGTGCTTTCCGTACTCCTTGCAGACGCAGCACATCAGGGAGCTGGGCTGGCAGCCGTCTTCCAAGCACACAAACTCAATGGCATGGACTTGGTGTTGGGAGCACAGGGTTTTCTCATAAGGTTTGTCAGCTAGAGGTACACGTCTGTGTTTGGCTAGTGTCTTTGTGGAGTGTGTGTGCAGGGCGCAGTCTGCACACAGGTGGGTTGCACATACCGTGCAGTATACAGAAGCCACGTGGGCTTCATCTTCATCGCAGCGGACGATACTCTACAAATAACAATAAAAATGAGGGTGAGCAACAATGTGACAGAAATGCGGAGTCATCAAACCAACATGTGGCACCCCTCATTGTCATTTCAGTGGAAAGATCTCCAAACCTACCCATCCATACTCCTGTGTCTGGGGAACTCTGAGCCAGATCAAAGCCATCTAGATAGAAGAGGACTTTACCCTAATGGTCATGTGGCCTAATTCACATACCCCTATTATATGAGCAAGAGAGCCCATACTCACTTTACACCTGACGCAAAATTCTACAGGCATGGAGTCTGGGAAAAGAGGTACACATCACTAGAAGGGTTGGGCACGATATCCCAGCAGCGGCCATCCAAAAGGTCACAATACCGGCAGCAAAACCCCAATGCATGTTAGGATCCCTACTCGTCCCCTCCCTCAGCCCAAACCTAACCCTAATACTCACCGTCGGGATGGTCACCGTTGGGGCCCTTACTACATCCCCACTAGGATGGTGCAAGCCTACTAGTGAACCTTTTTACCTTCAGAGCCGTTGCACTCCTCGCCGCCACCCTGTGCCAACTCCATGACATCATGGGAGGAGGCGCCAGCAGGAGAAGTGTGGAGAGCTGCCTGGATATAGGGTTCATGCCAGGAGCGTCATTTGGATGCTCTGAGCAGCACTACTGGCTGCAGGGTGCCATACCTTGCTAGTCAGATGCAGCAACAGTGGCGCCCCCTGGGCCAAATTCCCTGGACGACGGCACCGCCCATCAAACCATCATGTTTGCCTTTATCTGTTTTGTGGAAAATCTAGAATAAATACGTAACCCAGTCTCATAATGGGCATCATTTTAAGTAAGAAAGAGCACCAACTAGATGGCGCAATTTTACACCGCAGGAAAACCATGTTGGACCCTCGGTGGAGGCACATATTTAAATGTATGGAAAAATTTAGAGTTGGGAGGACAGTGCATCCCATCTCTACTCCATTTAGTCATGTGAAAACAATGCTGCCCTGTATTTGTGTTCCACATGCAAACACAGGCAGTGTTTTCCCAGTAGGCAAAATAAAAATTGCACTCACCCCTTGCATTGTGTCATATATCAGATATGCTTAGAACTGTAGAGGTGGCCCTATATCTTATGTTGTGCAACTTGTAAAGAGAAGAGAAAAATGTAGTAGTCTTGCCCTAAAGGCCTATGAAAAGCATTGGCTCAGTGGCCCGTGTATACCTCTCCACATCCTCCTATGCACTCTTCCGAAGAACCACACTGACCACTTGCGCCATTTTGCAGTCGTTCGAGAAGTTCCAGTAGAGCAAAGTTTTTCTTTAAACCCCAAACACCGGAGTCTCCTGTTTGTAAAGCACAAAAGTGTCTACGATTATTAAACACAGATTTCAAGTCCACATAAGAGGTTTACAGGGCACCTTTTACTATAACTCACATACATCACATGAGAAAAGGACTCATTTTTAATATGTATATAATTGGTCTGGCATGAGGTCCTCTCGTGTGAACGTACAACCTCTAAGTACTTATTAGAGAAAAGCCATAAATCAACAATTAAGTTTGCAGTGAGCATCAATATTGCTTAACAGTTGCTCTCATCAGGCTTGTAAATGTATTAGTTCCGTGGGAACATGAAATAAAATGGGCTCTTTCCAACAGAAACATGGTCTGCAACAAAGATTTCTCATTCTTAAAAGCTTTGCACAATTGTTCTCAATTGACCTGTTAGAATTTAAACAAAGAAACTGTTAGAGTTTTTTTAAAATAAACCAGTTATATTAAACATCTTGTCCAGGAATGATGATGTTCGTCCATGTAAGATGACGTTTTGCCTCTTTCTGAGTTCCGTTTTTTTGGAGGGAAAAATCCGAACTCCACGTGCAAACTCGAACCTATCAGAGCCTGCACATCCCTAATTAAAATCAGTAACAAACAGTTCATGATTACTATACGCACTTCATGTAACATTGTATTCAGCCTGCAAAATTGTTATGAGACAAAGGAGCCAGTACAATTAACTGGGAGGTTCTGTCGGAACTTAGGGCCTGATTCAGAGCCGCTCGTAAGCGGCCGCTCGTTCGTTCCGAGCGATGTTAGCCCAACTGCGCATGCGTACGGATCGTTCTACGCATGCGCTAACCAGTCAGTGCGGCCGAAATTCATGTGCTCGCAAAATAGCGAATGCCTGCTATTTTGAGTGACAGAAAGAGGCGTATGTGGGTGGTAACAGGGGAAGGTGCTTGAAAATGGGGAGTGGAAATCAGAACGCAGGCGTGCTTAAAGGTCAAAACGGGCGTTTTATGGGTGAGCATATTTAAAACAGCAGCGTCATGGACCACGTCACTGGGTTATTTTATAGTCAGAACTGCTCGCAAAATTGTGGTAGCAAACACCAACCCCAAGAATAGCGAGCAGTTCATACCCTTGTCGATGTACTCGATTAATCTAATAAATAGCGGACATGACGTAGGATGCGAGCGGCCAAGGGGCGTATTTTTCCAAAAAACGAACGCAAGTTTTGTTCGCTCGTTCAGACATAGAGGCGTGAACAGACCGCAAACAGCGAACGGTTCATTTGAATAGCCACCCCTAGTTTTAGAACGAACGACCGCAAATAGCGAGTGGCTCTGAATGAGGGCCTTAGCGCACTAATGCATCATGGGATTTCCGGTCAAGGAATAAGGCTGTTATCAGCTCGCACTCTGTAGTGGTGGAAACTGACACAAGTCAGCTTTCCGTACTGTAATGGCTGAAATCAGCGCAGCTACAGATTACTCTAGGTTCCATCAGAAACTTGTGTGCAATTGAATCGGCTGCAAAACAGGTTCAAGTATAACAATCATTTATTTCATTGACTTGGGGTGTGAAAAAAAAAATTTCTACTTCAGGGTCCATAGGGTATCCACAGGATACCTTGGGGTATAGGTGTGACGTCAGTCGCTGGGCACCATAGAGTTAAGCTTTTCAGCCTCCCAGGATGCACTAGGGTCCCCCTCCTATACCCCGCCCCCGAGCCAAGGCACCTCAGTTTAGTTTGGTGCCCGGCCGGCGTCGGGTGCACCTGTCGGAGTGGGGGCTAGAAGAGCCCCTGAAGCTTTCTTCAGTGCAGCTGTGGCTGCACATCTGGATGTACAGCATGGACAGTCAGTCCTGACGTCCATGCTGTCTTCCCTACACCCCCGCCGGTACCAGAACGCCGGTACCGATCCGGGGATGCTGGTGAGCATCTGGGGTCACAGCTAGCGGTGACCCCAGATGTTCCGGACCATGGCCGGATCCAAGGGGGACAAAGGTAAGCAGCGGGGTCCCGCGGTGGGTCCCCGCTGGTCACATGGTCCTAAGTCCCCAGGCAGGGGGCTCCCTGGGGACTGGCTGCAGCGTGGAGCCAGGCGACCAACCTGCGCTTTCCACTACCCCCTGGGACAGCGGACCGCAGCAGAGCGGTAGCGCTGCGGCGTCCCAGGGGTTAAATGCATGCCAGGGGAGCGCGCCTTCCCTGTCTCACAGCCGGCGCCTCCCCCGCTGCACACAGCCCTCTCTGCATGCTGCCGACTGGTCCTGTGGCAGCGCTCCTCCCCCAGGCCAGCCTCCTCTCTGCTCCTCGGCGGCCATCTTCTCCAGAACGCATGGTGAACGCTGCTGGAAGCGCTGGACGGAAGCATCGTGGTCTGGGTCCCCCCGCATACCTCTCCTCCGCTGTGGCTCAGGTCTGTGTATGCAGCGCTGTGTCCTACCAGGCCCTGTGTCTGCGTAGTTGAGTGATCAGCGCTGTTAGTGCAGGAATTGATTTTCTTTGCATTGTATGTGACTGTGCTAGCGCTGCTGCCTGTAACTTTTCTTCTCTAAACTGTCAGCTTTATTACTGTCCCTGTTCTTTCCGCTAAAGCCCTTGCGGTGCGGTGCTGCAGGGTGGTCTCTCGCCTATTTAATATATAATTGGTGAGAGAGGTCACATACGTGGTGCCATCATGTCTGAAAGTGATTTTCCCCTCCGGCTACAGTGTACCACGTGCAAAGTACCGTTAGCGGAGGGGGAGGGTAGCGCGGAGGGCCTTTGCCGGCAGTGTTTGTCCATGGCGCGGCCTATTACGGTTACAACACCGGTACAGGAGCCGCCCTGGGCTTGTTTCGCTCAGGCGTTAACAGCTTTAGTGGGCCAGTTAGCTCCGCAGCCCGCGTTTACTCCGATGGGTTTGTCCCAGCAGTCTGTGGTGTCGTCACCCATGCAGGGGTTCCCACGACAATTGGTGGTACCCCACAGTCTCCCTATTTCCCCGCTCCAGGGTTCTCAGGAGCCAGCGTGGGTTAACTCCCTGACGAGTTCTGTACAGCACTTGTCGGATGTGTTGCAAGGGGAGTCTGTGATGCGGCCTCATAAAAGGCCGGTGGCGTCTCTGTCCGCTCCTTATGAGGATGACGAAGGGACGTCTGATGATGGGGAGATTCTGGATCCTTACGATCAGGAACCTCTCCATACTAAGGACGCTGATGCTAAGTCCAAAGTATATATTCCTGGACTTATTCGGGCGGTCCGCACAGCCTTGGTGATTGAGGACGAAGTTCCCCCAGCGGCTAAATCTAAGTATGCCTTTTTCAAAGATGTGAAGGAAGGGCGACGCCACAGTCTTTCCTCTTTCGGGTCAGTTGGTGGACCATTTAGAGGAGGCGTGGAAACAGCCTGGCAAAAGATACCAGCCGCAGAGACGCCTGGCGGTGGCTTATCCGTTCGCGGATAATTATTTTGCTAAGTGGGAATCCCCTCCACAGGTGGATTCTCACGTGACCCGTCTTGTCCGTAGTGCCACATTGCCGATGCCATCCATGTCCTCCCTTAAGGATGCTACGGACCGCAAGGTAGAAATCTGCCTGAAGTCCGCTTATTCCCTTGCAGGGGGGGCAGCACGGCCGGCTATGGCCATTTGCTGGGTTGCCAGAGCGATGGAGCGCTGGGCGGATTCATTAGAGGCTTCTTTTGAATCCGACTGTCCGGCCGAACAGGCGGAGTTGATTGGCAATCTCCGTGATTCGGCCACCTACATCAACGAGGCGGCTCTAGACATTAGTACTCTGGTGTCTAGAATTTCTTCAGCAGCGGTAGCTGCTCGTCGCACCTTGTGGCTGCGATCCTGGAAGGCGGACGCAGATTCCAAGAAAGGTCTGGAAGCGTTGCCGTTTACCGGAGAAGTTCTCTTCGGTCCGGATCTGGATAAGATTGTGGCCACGCTGGCGGCAGCCAAATCTGCTTGTCTCCCGTCGGCCGCTGCTCCTTCTGGTTCTGGACCATCGTCCTTTCGGTCATCTAGGGCCCAGGGCAGGCCCAAACCACAGTCGTTTCCTCGACAGGCTGGCCCTAAGAAATCGGTCAAGCCCCGGAAGCAGGCATGGAGTACCAGACGTCCGGCCCCTAAGCCAGATGACAAGCCTGCGGCCTGACGGTCCGGGCCTCCCTTTGGGGGATCCCAGGGTGGGAGGCCGCCTGCTACAGTTCGCCCAGTGTTGGTCGACCACTACGACAGACACTTGGGTTCTGGAGGTGGTTTCCCACGGATACACCCTCTCCTTCCGGCACAGACCCCCGGCTCGCTTCTTCACCACGGGTCTACCATCAGACCGGAACAAGGCTACGGAGCTGCGGAAGGTATTGCACACTATGCTATTTGGACGACCTGTTATTGGTGGCAGGATCTCCAGAGCTCCTGTTACGCCACTTGGACCTGACCATTGCACTGCTGCAACGGCACGGCTGGCTAATCAACTGGCAGAAGTCCACTCTAATCCCGTCTCGGAGGATTCTGCATCTTGGAGCCTTATTGGACTCGGGACAGCAAAGGATCTTCGTGATGGAGGACAAGATCTCTGCTTTACAGTCAAGGGTGCGCAGTTGCCTGCACAGCCGCCGGGTGTCCTTACACTCGGCGATGAGGTTACTGGGCTCCATGGTGTCGGTGTTCGACATGGTGGAATACGCCCAGTTTCACTCCAGACCTCTGCAGCACCTGATCCTGTCCAAGTGGAACGGGCTGCCTCAGTCTCTGAAGTCCCAGACGATTGTGCTCACCCCGGAGGTTCGCCTGTCCCTTGCGTGGTGGTTACAGACGACCCACCTCAACAAGGGACGTCCGTTCTGGGTTCCAAATTGGGTCCTGTTGACAACGGACGCCAGTCTTCGGGGCTGGGGAGCAGTTTCGGGTCCACACTTGTTCCAGGGCAGGTGGACGCCGACAGAAGCGGAGCTTCCAATAAATATCTTGGAACTCCGTGCGGTCTTCAATGCTCTCCAGCAGGCACAGCGGTTTCTCCAGGGTCGCCCGGTGCAGGTCCAGTCGGACAACGCTACCACCGTGGCCTACATAAACAGGCAAGGAGGAACTCGCAGTCGGGCGGCTCTCGTAGAGGTCTCTCGGATCCTGGTTTGGGCGGAGCGCAATCTTCCGGCCATATCAGCGGTCTTCATCCCGGGAGTGCTAAATTGGGAGGCGGACTTTCTAAGTCGCCAGGACGTTCATCCGGGGGAATGGTCCCTGCACCCGGACGTTTTTCAACTACTGGTGGACAGGTGGGGTCTTCCAGAAATCGACCTCATGGCGTCCCGGCACAACAACAAGTTGCCGGTGTACGGGTCTCGCACAAGAGACGAAGGGGCGTCTCTGGTGGATGCTCTGTCCGTCCGGTGGACGTTCCGGTTCGCATACCTGTTCCCTCCGGTCTCCCTTCTTCCACGGGTAATCCGGAAATTCAAACAGGAAGGAGGGACGCTCCTGTTGATAGCTCCCGCGTGGCCCAGACGGCACTGGTTCTCAGACCTTCAGGGTCTGTCCGTGGACAGTCCTCTGCGGTTGCCGCTACGACCGGACCTTCTGTCTCAGGGTCCTTGCCTTCACCCGGACCTGACTTGGCTGTCTTTGACGGCGTGGCTGTTGAGACGGCCATGCTGAGGTCCCGGGGGTTTTCCAGCTCTGTGGTGCGTACCATGTTACGAGCTCGGAAACCGTCTTCCGCGAGGATATACCATCGCGTGTGGCATACGTTCTTCCAGTGGTGTCGACCGAGAGGTTATGCACCGCGGGAGTTTCGTCTGTCTCGGATTCTCGCCTTCCTGCAAGCGGGACTAGATCATGGGCTTCGCCTTGCTTCTTTGAAGGTACAGGTTTCGGCCCTATCTGTCTGGTTTCACCGTAGGATTGCTACAATCCCGGATGTGCGCACCTTTATGCAGGGTGTTTTCCGCATTCAGCCGCCCTTTGTTCCACCTGTGGCGCCTTGGGATTTAGCTGTGGTCCTGAGGGCTCTCCAAGGACCGCCGTTTGAACCACTGGGCTCAGTGGATCTTAAATGGCTAACAGCTAAGACTGTTTTCCTTCTGGCCATTGCTTCGGCCAGACGTGTTTCTGAGTTAGGGGCTCTTTCTTGTAGACCCCCTTTCTTGGTTTTTCATGGGAACAGGGCAGTGCTCCGCACTCGGCCCGAGTTTCTTCCCAAAGTTCTTTCCCAGTTTCATGTTAACGAGGAAATAGTTGTTCCGGCCTTTAACTCACCGGGTCTTTCCGTGGGTGAGGCCTCTTTGGATGTTGTGCGGGCCTTAAGGACTTATGTTGACCGCACTTCTTCGTTTAGGAAGTCGGACGCTTTGTTTGTCCTCTATGGCTTCCGTAAAAAGGGTTGGCCTGCTTCGAAGCAAACTTTGGCAGCCTGGATCCGTATGGCTATTTCTGAAGCTTATCTTCATGAAGGCCTACCCGGTCCCTCCTTCTCTGAAGGCTCATTCCACTAGGTCTGTGGGTCCTTCGTGGGCAGCTCGACGTGGTGCCTCGGCAGTTCAGATCTGCAAGGCTGCTACGTGGTCCTCTGTCCATACCTTCGTGAGGTATTACAGGTTTGACACCTTCGCCTCTCAGGATGCTTCCTTCGGGCGGTGGATTCTCCTTTCTGCACAGGAGCGTCCCCACCCTTAAAGGATACTGCTTTGGGACATCCCCAAGGTATCCTGTGGATACCCTATGGACCCTGAAGTAGAAAATATGAGATATGGTAAGAACTTACCCTTGTTATCTCTATTTCTACGAAGTCCATAGGGTTCCACAGGACTCCCGCCCTGTCGCACCTGTGCTGCAGATGGGCTTTGCTCTGGTCACCGGTTTTCCGTCTCCCTCTGGTGAGAATGTGATTCTTGTATGTGTCCAGATCTTTTTTCTCTCTCTTCCTTCTCCTCCTCCGGCCTATGGCTTGATAACTAACTGAGGTGCCTTGGCTCGGGGGCGGGGTATAGGAGGGGGACCCTAGTGCATCCTGGGAGGCTGAAAAGCTTAACTCTATGGTGCCCAGCGACTGACGTCACACCTATACCCCAAGGTATCCTGTGGAACCCTATGGACTTCGTAGAAATAGAGATAACAAGGGTAAGTTCTTACCATATCTCATATTATTAAAACAATAGCTCCATTTGTGTTTTGTCAGTAGGGGAAGGAGGGTGATAAACTCCAATCCTACAGTATATCTAGAATAATGCATATAGATAGTCCTTCCCTGTCCTAAATTAGTCCATAGCATGTATTTTGTCTATGGTTGGACCCCTCCACTATGCCTTTGGTTTTTAAAAGTAAAGCTAAAGCCTATTGAAACCACAGGGGTGTGTGAGATATACATCAGAGGGCCAGCAGCACACAGTGACCTCTGGTCTGCCCCCAAAGGTATACAGGAGCTGCAGGATTGATAACTACTACACACTGTCTAATGGACAGTGTATACAGAAAATTGATAGACATTTATTTATTTATTAACAGTTTCTTATATAGCGCAGCATATTCTGTTGCGCTTTACAATTGGAAACATTGATAGAACAAAACTGGGTAATAACAGACAGACATAGAGGTAAGAGGGCCCTGCTTGCAAGCTTACAATCTATAGACATATAGGGGTGTATGTAATTGCCGGCAAGTTGCAGGCGATTTAGCCTGTAGATTTAAAGCGGCAATAATTTCAAAGAAAGAACCAGCAGGCTAAATTATTGGCGCTCTATTATTTCCCCAAAAACCACTCAGAAATTGTATGTTATCTTATTCCATTTCACAAACCTTAGAATAGATTTTTTTTTTTTTTGATGGATTTAAAAGGTTATTGAAATAAAACGCCTAGTGGATATCTCACAACCCCCCCAGTGTAATAGTGCCTCCCACTCAGTGGCAATAGAACCCCCAGCAGCACTATGTCCCCACTGGCATTACGCAACCACCCACCTAGTTTTAATAGATCCCTAGTGGCATTACCCCCCTGCCGCCAGTGTCCATAGACCCCACAGAGGCACCCCCAATACCACCACCATGTGTCAATATAAATAAATGTTTAATCCACCCCTCCCCACAGGACCACAAATTCTTATGTGGGGAACTACCCCTCCACCACCACCTACACCTGCTGGGAGGCCTATCTTTTCCATCTGCCTAGGATGACTTGTAGACATATATACTGGCAATGCAGAGATGGGGGCATATGGAGATGCGTACAGCTCTGTGTATGTGCGAAAATACACTATTTTTCATATACTTGTCTTTTGAGTTATTTACTCCAACTTTACTACCAGCTCTGCATAATCACATACTCCGGATAACCACATGTCCATGCAGAGCAAGATGGAAAGCCTACTCCAGAACCTCAAGGAGGATCAGTTACTATAGGAGATGAAGGACTGTGATGGTTGCCAGCAGCTGTCTTAGGGGAAGTCAGGAAGCCGGCGGACCCAATCCCGTCAGCTGGCTTCCCGAGTGCCATATCCCAGCAAGGGTCTAAAGACAGTCGTTGATATGCCGAGGCCTGTCATTAGACATACGCCAGGAGCCCGACATCCCGATCGAAGAAACGCCGGGAGCGGATAGCTGCGGGGGAGGTGGTTACATGGGAGGAGGGTTAGGTTTAGGGTTCCCAGGGGGGACTTAGGATTAGGCACCCCCCAGGAGGTTAGGTTTAGGCTAGGGGGAAGGGGGGGTTGGCGTTATGCACCCCCCGGGGGACTTAGGTTTAGGCGGCGGGGAAGGGGGGGGGGATTAGGGTTAGGCACCCCTAAGGGAGGGTTGGGGGTAGAAATAGGTTAGTATATACTTACCTTTGACGATCAGAATTTCCTCCTCTGCCGGGATGCCGCTGTCGGATTTCCAACCGCCAGGCATGGGTCCGGCGGTAAATCATTCCAATTCCTATAATTATTTACTTTTTATAGTGACAGGTTCATCTCTCAAGTCTTCAGTTGCATCTTCTCATTCCAACCGCAACACATCACCAGTAGCTGTACAGAACTCCCAGTCACCAGTAGCTGTACAGAACTCCCAGTCACCAGTAGCTGTACAGAACTCCCAGTCACCAATGGCTGCTTCAATACTGGTGGCTGATAATGCTTCTGCTGGGCAACAGCCACACACGATCCCATCACCAGCAACTACAGCTGTTATTCTACAACCCTTTGTACAGAGTATTCCTCAATCACCTTAGATTGTAAGCTCATGGTGTCAGGATCACCTTTTACCTTCTATTTCACATCACTGTACGTTATTCAATTGTATCATGATCCCTTTGATCTATAACACTACATGAAATATTGGTGATATATAAATAAAAATGAGCAATTCTATTAGACAATTAAATGAAAAATCCTTACCAAGTTCGGTAACCTGCCTGTCGAATGGACAGCGTATTGCTCGGCCATGCAGGGGAAGGCGTGTCAGGCAGTCATGACAGACAGTATGTCCGCACAACAGTAACCTTGGAACCTTGTCCCCTTGCAGTGTAAAGACATCTTCACAAACACCGCACTCCAGTACCTAAAGCATTTCAGAAGACAGAGCGTTATTACTGACTGATGCATGCACATCCCAAGAGAAGAGCCAAGAGTCACAATGGTCTGGCTACCTAGATGTCACATGCAGTAGCGTTCATTCTAGCACCATGCACAAGCCACAACCCATGCAGTTCCTCTTTCCTGCCAGAGGTGTCGATCTTTGATCTAGTGCTTCTGGCACCCTCTGGTCTCTATATCAGCAGTTTGTTACATCAGCTGAGTGTCCTAGAAGCACTAGAGCAAAGAGCGCCACCCATGTAGGATAGAGGAACTGCACGGGTTGTGACAGGTACAGAGTGCTAGAATGAACACTAAACAGAAAACAAAAGAGGCTTAAAAGCCGTAACTCAATTGTCCTGAGCGGGCAAAATGCTGTCTCTTTTAAAGTTCAGACATTAAATTATCTGGCTCATATTTCCAAAAAGAAATTTACTACTACAGAATCTCCCAACAGCTGCTGTGATTTCATAGAATGTCCAACTAGAACACATACACTGACAACATTTGAGGTAATCTTCTTTTGAAAGTCTGCTAAAATGAATACAACACATACACGCTGCCTTTACATAAGAGCTAATAATAGGAGACAAACAAAAGACATGCAAAACTGCCTACACCTAGCATTCAGCTATATACCAAATGAAATGTCTAACTACTGTTCTCGGTTATCAGCTATTTACTGCAGAAGATAGCTAATAAGGTTTGGTCCACATTGTTCTTTAATGCATTACTAATATGCAGTCTGCTTCTCCAGGGAAATATGTCAATTAAAGGTGGCCATACATGGTGCGATGCACCGTGTAGGGTGACTGCCGATACGTCGGCAGATGGATCGTGCTGTCCCCACTGACCACACTATATGCCGGCTCCCCCCTCCAGCATCTGAATGGATCATACATCGCATCCCAGATCAGATGAACATGCGGGAAGATCTGGGGATGTGATATACAATCCCGCGGGAGTGCGCAGCACGATATTGTGCCCATACATGACACGATATAGCACCTATATCGTGCTGATCCGTCGGATCGGCACATATATATCGTGCCGTGTATGGCCACCATTAGAGTTTGTTTAAGATAAAAAGTAAACTTTTTCTACAGCACATCACAGGTGCCATGTACACCAGGAAGCATTGATTTATTAAAAAACATTACTTGATTGTGCTTGACATATTAAAAGTCAAAGACTTTCAATAGCTCTATGAAGCATGGATTGCTTTTCTATTGTTTTCTTACGTCTGACCTTGCTATTGTTCTCTATTTGTCTTTAGCTCAGAGGTTCCCGAACTCGGACCTCAAGGCGCCCTAACAGTCCTGGTTTAAAGGATATCCATGCTTGTCCACAGGTGACTTAATTAGTACCTCAGTCAATATGATTTAACCACCTGTGCTCAACCAAGGATATCTCTAAAACCTGAACTGTTGAGGTTCCTTGAGGACCACGTTTGGGAACCTCTGTATTAAGTATAGCGTTCCCGCTAGGCTGTTTTAGCGGGGTGCGGCACTCTGCCCTCCTTCTGGAGGGCAAAAAGCACCCTGCCCTCCAGGAGGAGGGCAAAAAGCACCCTGCCCTAACAGCCTGCGGGAGCCGTTCTCACCCGCGGGACGCAGTGTCCCGCGGGTGGAGAAACATGCGGTGACCCGGTCACCGCCGGAGAATAGACGCCGGGCGCATGCGCCCGGCATCCATTCTCCCTGTCTGCAGGGCTTGGGGGCTGCCCGGCGTGTCTGTAAGTGCCGGGCACGCCCCCAAAAGTGACGAAGAGGGGACGCGTCTTATAGACACGGCCCCTTTTCCGATGACCACGCCCCCTTCTCGGTTGCGCGCACAGGCATGCCCTCTCTAGCTCCGGCGCCCTGCCTCCCGCCGAAGCTAGAGGGAACACTAAAGTAGATCCAAATATCTCAAAGACTGATGCAGAGTTGTATGCGATTCAGAATGTGGACGGATCTCGCGATACTTCGCTAACTGTGTATGCGTCGTGGTTCTGCAAACGCAACTTAGAGCATTTACGAGCAATTCAGTGTTAAATGCATCTCGGTCGCTTCCCAGTTATGACTGAATGTGCATTAATGGATAAAACGTCCCATTGGGGCGTGTAGGAGTTGTACACACAGATGTTTGATATTAAAAATAAGACATTAAATTTGTTAATAGATAGATAAAAAAATAGATCAAATTTCAACTTAAATGTCAATATCAAAAAGGGAATCTAATTTATTATTATTAGTCATAATAGTTACTTGGAGCCCTTGGTGCATAGGTTGGTAATACTTGATTTATTTTGTTTAATTTGTTGCGTGCACAGCATAATAAAGGTGAAGGTATTATAGATTCTTTACTCTGTATATGGACAAAGACATTTCTGTATCAGTCATTGTATATATACACTTGTTACTTTGTAGCAACTCCTGCTCCCTCCCTCATATTATATAGATGTACATGGCTCTAATTAGTATCCGGTCTTACAGCATTTAACAACATAAACAATAAAAAGTTTAGTTTGCTTAAAGCAGGCAAAAGTACAAGCGACTCAGCCAGACACATCCCTGACGCTTTCTCATATAAGGTTAATAGTTTGCAAAAGAGAATACTACTCAAGTAGGTCTTACTTCCCAGTGCCATATACGGTTCTGGTCATAATAAAATAGGCACTATTCACCTGATCCATATGGTTGGCCAGCAGCTTGTATAGTCCCATGCTGATTTGTACATATAGATATGGCTCTCTGAAACAAGCCAAATGGGTGCCAATGGCCCGTCTCAGCAAATTTCCCATTCACAAAGTGACAAACCCAATAGATAAACCATATATATTTTTTTGTGTATGGTAAATTCATGACACGCACTTAAATACTAATTTTTACATTTCAGGTGGAGTCTTTTAATGTTTTAAAAAGACAGTGATCCTTGTAACTGGTAAACTTCTGTATTACTGAATGATTACACATCATCAATTTCCACAGATCATTCATCAGCATGGCACTGATCGCACACAAACATGAAGCCACTGTTAATGGTACACAATATGCGATTTGCAAACGATGTAATGTCGTCAACGATTTCCTTTGAACTCCCGGACAAACGATATAGTGCAATTTACAAAACAACCAACGATATGTATTATATTGTATAAGACTTCTTAACAAAAAAAAAAAACACATGACCAATGTCGTGTGGTTGAGCTGCATGTATGGACGACAGGGGATGTTGTTGATGATCCGCAGGAGCACGCATATAGGGTGTATAAACTATACGATGTGAATGATTTATCGTTAAGATTTCCCTCGTAACAATAAATTGTCCAGAATATTGTATAGTGTGAACCGGGCTTAACACTCCATAAGAGATAGACACATCCAGAGTTAATAGGCAATTCATATACAGTCAGGTCCATAAATATTGGGACATTGACCAAATTTTCAGATTTTGGCCTCTATTCACCACCACAATGGTTTTGAAATGAAACAAACAAGATGTGCTTTAACTGCAGACTTTCAGATTTAATTTGAGGGTAATTACATCCAAATTGGGTGAACGGTGTAGGAATTACAACAGTTTCAATATGTGCCTCCCACTTTTTAAGGGGCCAAAAGTAATGGGACTATCAACTCAAAAGCTATGTCATGGACAGGTATGGGCTATTCCCTCATTATTTCATTATCAATTAAGCAGGTAAAAGGTCTGGAGTTGATTCTAGGTGTGACATTTGCATTTGGAATCAGTTGCTGTAGACTCTCAATATGAGATCCAAAGAGCTGTCACTATCAGTGAAGCAAGCCATCATTAGGCTGAAAAATCAAAACAAACCCATCAGAGAGATAGCAAAAACATTAGGTGTGGCCAAATCAACTGTTTGAAACATTCTTAAAAAGAAAGAACGCACTGGAGAGCTCAGCAACACCAAAAGACCCGGAAGACCACGGAAAACAACTGTGGTGGATGACAGAGGAATTATTTCCCTGGTGAAGAAAAACCCCTTCACAACAGTTGGCCAAATCAAGAACATTCTCCAGGAGGTAGATGTATATGTGTCAAAGTCAACAATCAAGAGAAGACTTCACAAGAGTGAATATAGAGGGTTCACCACAAGATGCAAACCATTGGTGAGCCACAAAAACAGGAAGACCAGATTAGAGTTTACCAAACAACATCTAAAAAAGCCATTACAGTTCTGGAACAACATCCTATTGACAGATGAGACAAAGATCAACTTGTACCAGAGTGATGGGAAGAGAAGAGAAGGAAAGGAACTGCTCATGATCCAAAACATACCACCTCATCAGTGAAGCATGGTGGTGCTGGTGTCATGGCGTGGGCATGTATGGCTGCCAATGTAACTGGTTCCCTTGTATTTATTGATGATGTGACTGCTGACAAAAGCAGCAGAATGAATTCTGAAGTGTTTCGGGCAATATTATATGCTCATATTCAGTCAAATGCTTCAGAACTCATTGGACAGCTCTTCACAGTGCAGATGGACAATGACCCGAAGCATACTGCAAAAGTTTTTTAAGGCTAAAAAGTGGAATGTTATGCAATGGCCAAGTCAATCCCCTGACCTGAATCCAATTGAGCATGCATTTGACTTGATGAAGACAAAACTGAAGGGAAAATGCCCCAAGAACAAGCAGGAACTGAAGACATTTGCAGTAGAGGCCTGGCAGAGAATCACCAGGGATGAAACCCAGCGTCTGGTGATGTCTGTGCATTCCAGACTTCAGGCTGTAATTGCCTGCAAAGGATTTGCAACAAAGTATTAAAAAGTGAAAGTTAGATTTAGGATTGTTTAGTTTGTCCCATTACTTTTGGCCCCTTAAAAAGTGGGAGGCACATATAGAAACTGTTGTGATTAATACACCGTTCACCTGATTTGGATGTAATTACCCTCAAATGAAATCTGAAAGTCTGCAGTTAAAGCACATCTTGTTTGTTTCATTTCAAAGCCATTGTGGTGGTGAATAGAGGCCAAAATCTGAAAATTCTGTCAATGTCCCAATATTTATGGACCTGACTGTATATATTTATACCTGAATCTGCTCTTAAGTGCAACTATGTACTTTTCTGAACATATTCAGAGAGATTATATAAAAAAAAAAAAGGGAAGAGCAGAGAATATATATATATATATATATATATACACACACACACACACACACACACACACACTTCACTCCAGCAGCACTCCTCTCCAGATAATATGAGTGGTAAAGTAGGTGCCTTCCTCACGCAAGCCAACACAGGTGGATCACGATACACAACATCCAAGTCGGGCGGCACTCATGGTAATAATGTCACAGGACACAGGCGTAGCCAACGTTTCAATGTTTATCCAAACATTTTCCTCAGGGCATGCCCTGAGGAAAATGTTTGGATAAACATTGAAACGTTGGCTACGCCTGTGTCCTGTGACATTATTACCTTGAGTGCCGCCCGACTTGGATGGATGGATGGATGGATGGATGGATGGATGGATGGATATATATATATATATATTTATTTTTTATCTGCACCACAAGTTATGCAGCATAGGTAAAACCTGAGGAGACCAGCACACCACCGTTTAGTTTTATATCCAAAAGCGTATTGTTTAATGAAGCAGCAAAACAGACATCTTCATATGAGAAGCCATCATGATAGTAAGCATATTATAGTCATCCCTGTAGTGTGGGCAAGTAATAGCAACAAATGGAGGCGGTGCATATATATATTACTACAATCCTCTGAGCTTCAAATCACTGAGCAGCAAGTGATATACATACTATATGACATAACTGCAATTACATCACACGGATAATAGATAGTTGCAGTTTTAAAAATAGTCCACCATGTATGTAATTGCAAAATAAATAATGTAACAAGTGCATTCCATATACAAAGAGCTGACACACATTAAACCAGAATAGTTTGTGCAGGTATCAATAATGACACCGCCATAAAGGGTGACAACAAGGCGCTACCCTGAATAAGAGGTTCCTACCCCTAAGAGATACACCAACCACTCAGTGTTCTCACACTATTCAATATAAATCCACTAACTTCATATACAATCTGCACTGAATGAGAATGCGTTCAGGTGATGATTTTAAGGCCAGTAGAAATAAAATGTGAGTGTATGCTGGGATGTGTAGTTCCACAACAGCTGGAGGGCCACATGTTGAACACCCCTGATCTATAGATAGATACCAGCCTCTCTATATAGTTATATATAAATGAATCTCTCTATATACATATAGATATATCAGTTGTGCTTTAAACCCCCTCATATTGGAGAATGCCATACTATATGTATAAGGCAGACGAGCCTTGTGTCTCTGGCTCAGCCTCCAGCACATCCTCCCAGCCTCTCTTAGCAGTGGCATGCGGAGACTGGCAGAGTAGCTGGTGGCATTTATTATAGCATAAAGTTGATGTGCTGACGTGTAGACGGTGGCCCCCTGGACAGACTCCTAAGGACGTGAGCCAGTCCCTGTGAGGAGCAGCAGATGCCACCTCTGCCCTTCAGCGCACCCACTGGGTGCCAGACTCACCTTTACAGCTCCTCCCGGACCCGTCCGGCTCTGCCTGTTGCTGATGCCCTCCATCCTGCCCGCTGAGCCGTGCCTATTTGCAGCAGCAGCTGCAGCGACAGCCATATTGACAGCTCGGCCTCTTCCAACGCCGAGCAGGGGCGTTCCCGCACAGCTGGAAGGAGGAGTACAACCAGTGTTTAAAATCAACCAGGAAAGAGTTCTTGAAGAGTAAGCTATATATAATATAACCACTTGAATCAGGTCACATGTTACCTCCTGGCGATGTCCTCGGAAATAAGAGTATAAATTAAATCCAGTATCCCCCCGCCGTGTGACGAATCGTCGAACCCCAACTCTGCCAGTAGTAGCAGAACACAATAGAGCGGCGCTCACGCTCACTGCGCAGCAGTCGCCATCTTTAGTATGGGAAAATAACCACGTCACGCTCGCATTCTGCGTTCCCTTCCCCTGTGGCATTCATACTATTATCTGTCATCTATGTGCCGAAACACACGCAGCCCGAAGACAATGCGGAATTTGGGAACAAGTACAGACTGTGATTCCCCCCCCTCCCAGGGCTGAGCCTTGTTGTTACATACCGCCCTCACTGACGGGGAGGCTGATCACATGACCTGACAGCTGAAGTGAACGAGTGAGGGTACTGACAAGTTCATAGTTTGCACAAGCGCGACTGCATATTTTTGGCCAGATCGGCGACCCGTAGCGATTGTATCCTGGTTGTTGTGAGCATTGCGGCTGTGTGGGCACTTCAGGCGCCATGGATGTGAATCAGCCCAAACAAGAGCACCTACTGGCCCTCAAAGGTACTGGGGACACGGGCAGGGTGGTTCATTGCTTCTTCCCCCTGCTTTGTATCGCCAGTTCCAATTTCTGTCAGCCCAGGTCAAGCTTGTAGACTCTGAGGGAGGCAGGTAGCCCATAGCCATAGGACATGGGTGGGCTGCCTGTGTCTTCCTAGTGCTGTACTCTTATTCTGCAAATAATGATCCACAAGTCAAGTTTAGTGCTGCATATTAAAGCAAGAAAGAAAATTATTGGTGTGTGATACTGAAGCTTGATATGTGATATGGAAAATAGGATTTATTAATTCTCCCATAACACTGCAAAGATATCATTGAAATTATTATCCAGGCACTGCATATTGCACAAGGCGGGGTCTGCAGCATCTTACAAAGAGCGGAAACTGTGAAAATATAACAAAAAAAAACCACGCAAGAGACTTTTAAGGCCCCCATACACCCACTGGCAAGTTCTGCGATCGGAAACGCTGATCCGCTGGTTGGAAATGCTGACCGGCGGCCTTTGATGTTCTGCGATCCGTCAGAGGATCGGTGAAATTCTCCATGTTAAATTTCACAAATTTGCTAATCGCGATCATATTTTGATCATGACCAGCAAATCCGTGAAAGCTAACTTGTTGGATTTCACCGATCCTGCAACCCGGGATCGCAGGAAGGCGACAATCCTCCGCTAGTGTATGGGCCCCTATAGGGGGTAATTCTATGAGACCTGGGGGCTATTCAGTTAGCGTCCTGCGACTAGCTGTGAGAAATCCGCATTACGTGCTGCCTTGGGGCTAGTGGTGGGCAGACCGTGGGCCGCTAATTGAATAGCCCTGGGCACTTTACCTGGGAACTGAAGCCGTGTGGTAAAGCCGATTGCTAATTCAATTCCACCCTTACAGTACATAACATTGTAGAACATGGGATACAAGCACTACAACCAGTGCTGCACATGGAGTCAGAATACCCACAAAAGCAGTGCTGGTTGAACCCAAAGGTTAGTGGTTGCTGTTGGCAGTGGGGTGGAGATGATGGTATATTAGTGTTCGCTCCATGTTTAAATTAGGGCAGGGCACTGACCCTGAGAGAGTGCCTGAAAAGGGGATCTGGTCTGAGGGGTTGTAGCCTCCTGGCATCACCCCCCCTCCCCTTTCCATCACTCTAGTGGGTGTGCCCAGTACTCATGGACATTCTAGTCTGCCCCCAAGCTCTCCCCACACTGCGAACAGGCGGTGAGTGTACATCCACAACTCCACTCCCCCCCCCTCCCCTCCTTCCGGGGAGGGCGGCAGGACAAAGGAAGGTGCAGCAGGACAGCATATGACCAGTGGGTGGCCTCAGGTCTGGCAGGGCACCCTGCCCCGCTGAAACAGCCTAGTGGGAACGCTAGTATAAGTAAGTGAAGGAAAAGCACATGAGGGAGGAATTCCCTGCTTGTGAGAGGTTCCATTCAGAATACCTGACATTGACGTTATGTAAAATGTTGACATGCACTAATGTCAACGTTTTATATGTAGACACCAAAATTTTGACTATTCATATATTTTAGTGTTGTTTTTAGGATTTGGCTAAAATAAGCAATAAAACGTATGTTGACATTCTGGTGTCAACATTATGAACATGTCAGCATTTTAACCATGTCGACATTTATGAATGTCAACATTTTCCCTGGGGGCAGACAGACGGGTGGCATAGATGGGAGAGTGCATCAGTGTGCTGCAATAAAAGGATAGATCTGGGGCTTCAGGTAGTACCACTTACATTCCCAATACTATATACATAGCCGCATGATCAGCTGTATCCTGGCAGACTATAGGCCCTTTTGTATAGAGAGACCTCGCTCATGCCCAGCTCACAACGCAGCTGCCAGGTACCAGTAGCTACTAATGGCAGCTGTCCTCACCCATGTGATGTGTTACAGCACTAACGCTGCATTTCCTCTAGACCAGAGGTCTTCAACCTTGGCCCTTCAGCTGCTGTGGAACTACACATCCCAGCATGCACTGCCACTTTTTTGATATAACCGCATGCTAAAACTATGGCAGTGCATGCTGGGATGTGTAGTTCCACAGCAGCTGGAGGGCCAGGGTTGAAGACCCCTGCTCTAGACAGTCAGCGATTACACCAAGTCCATCCAACACCATGCGCTCTACGTGGTAACTGCTTCTTCCAGCGTAAAGTTAAATATTCTTTGTAGGATTGGCAGCACAGACAGTGTAATGGTTAGCATTACTGCCTCACAGCACTGAGGTCGTGGGTTCGATACCCACTACGGCCCTAAATGATATTCTCCCTGTGCTTGCATGGGTTTCCTACGGGTTCTCCAGTTTCCTCCCACACTCCAAAAATATACTGGTAGGTTAATTGGGTCCCAACAAAATTACCCCTAGTATGTGAGCATGTGGTAGGGAACATAGGGCCTGATTCAGACCCGCTCGCGAGCACTGAGCGCTCCGTCGTGCACATGCGCGAGACCCGGGTCTCGCACCAAAGGGGACGTACTGTCGATGTTGAGTGACAGCACGCCCCCTTTGGTGAGCGTGCCGGGGGCGTTGCTGCCCAGACAGAGGCGTTCCCATGGGAACGCCTACCGTCTGGAGCCGGCCCCACTGACATCACTAGTGATGTCAGTGGGAGTGCTTTTGGCTCTGATAGAACCAAAAGCACTCCTGGGCTTGCGGCAGCGAGACCCTACCGATGGTCGCGATGGTCTTGACCATCCGACCATCTTTTTGGCCGCTCGCATAAGCTGTGGGTGGTCACCCACAGCTATGCAAGCGGCCAGGAGGCCGCTCCAATTTTAGGTAGGAGGGCCCTGATTCAGAGCGAGCGCTCTGGTCAGAGCGTCCAGCTCTGAATCAGGCCCATAGATTGTAAGCTCCACTGGGGCAGGGACTGATGTGAATGGCCAAATACTCTCTGTAAAGCGCTGCGGAATATGTGTGCGCTATATAAATAACTGGTAATAAATAAATTGTCAATTTAGCAACAAAACAACCCTAGTGATGTGAAGTGTCTGGTTACTACACTGGTGTTTTCTTAATAAGCAAGGCACATTTCCTATTTAAAGCGTTGTCTGCACATCAAATTGTCATTAGCCGCTATGGCTGCTGTGCATTACATTGGGAAATGAAATTGCATATTTGTATTTGTGATGTTGTCTGAGTATGTTTAGGACATTTCACACATTAACAAGAATTGTATCCCCCTCCCCTTCCCTCTATTCCTGATCGATACCACCACCCTTTATAGAAACCCCTGTATGGATACTACTTTTATTAGTAATACTGATTATAAAATGAGTTCATATATTTGTTGCACAACTGCACCAGAGTAAGTCTCCCAAGCTAGTTGGATGCATGGTTTATACAAGTATCGTAAAGTGTACCTGCTACCGGCATACACATCAGACAGCTATTTTGAGAGATGAACCGATAATTTGCCTATGATTTTACATGGAGTAAACAACACAGTCTTGTGCCTTTCTGGCGTCTCTAGTTCTAGATGAATTGTCTGAATATTGGCTCAGCTCACAAGATGTCTGTCTCCAATGTACGTAGGTATGAAGTGCGCTATAATCCATTGGCGATTGTATCCCTGACCACAACGTCACTCAGCTGTCTGGAGAAAGCATGGATAAACTTTAGATGGGAAATGGACACAGTAGCGTGCTGTAGATGCTCCTGATTATTGTTTAATTCTACTTTTATCTCCTTAATAAATAAGTTTATTAAAATTTGTAACCAAACCTAAAATAAATAGATATAGAGTGGAGCAGGAGAGATGGTTACATACTATGGCTGTAGTACAGTGAGCCCCACAGACAGGTGTTATTTAATAGTGTTCATTCTAGCACTCTACATCTGTCACAACCGGTGCAGCTCCTCTTTCCTGCCTGGGGTGTCGCTCTGGTGCTTCTAGCACACTCTGGTCTGTATCTCAGAAGTTATTGCATCAGCTGAGTGTGCTAGAAGCACCAGAGCAGAGGTGGCAGATGGCACCCTAGGCAGGAGAAAGGTACGGACAGGTGCAGGGTGCTAGAACGAACACTATTATACAAAGAGCAGAGGCAGATTCAAATACATTGAATTATCATTATTATTATTTTTGTTTTTTTGGGGGGGGTGAAGTGTACAAACATTCCTTTCAACCTATGGCCCTTCATATGTACATATATCGTGCTTTGTTTATCCATAACGTATGATAATGCTTAGTGGGCTGATCCTAAATGTAAAAAGCCGCTCGCGTCACAGCAGCGCCATAGTCCAGCTTCAATTTTGATGTCTGATCTCCTTTTTTTTTTTCATATGATAAAATCTCCTTAATCCCTCGTTGTGCTTGTACCATGGAGTGATGCCGCTGAAAATAATAGCGGCCGTTGCCACCTCACCAATATAGGCTGCTTCTAGTAGGTGTAGCAGACAGCGTAAAGTGACGAGAGATGGTAGAAGACTTAGCGGAATATGATGATTATGTTTTATGCCAACCATTTTGTGCCATGCTTCTGCTTCAGGTTGGAATCACATGTGATCAGAGAACATGGAACATGGTGTGCTGGAACTGGAGGCTGTTATGTGTTACTGACACCAGATGGGCACCAACTTACCAAATCTAATTTCTAGAGGAGCAATACAATGGCAGTAACATGAAGAGAATGTCATTCAAGCATCCGTGACTTATTCCGAGGACCACAACGTCTACTAATGGGATCAACCACTTCATTCTGCAACAGAACTATTCGAAGCTTTGACGTTGCCAAAATGATCCAGATCTTGCCAGTATCCCTTCTCACCTGGATAGGCAAACTGCATGGTGTAAACGTGTCTTGACAGGTGCCGCTGATGTGGGAAGTTAATTGGAGTAATGAGTGATAACAATAAACCGGAAAAGGAAGTGATTTTGCACTACCGTACCACACAAAATAGGCTAAAAGACTTACATAAATTAGCAGCAGGCTCCTTAGAAATATTTCCTCTTCGGCGCTTGCCAAAATTTTGTCCATGGTTTCCAGATCACACGCAGAACTTTATTCTCAAGCCTCGAATACGTCCTCCCTTAATCTCGGTAGCGCCTTGTGCTAAGATATCTCACGATGCCTTTGATCCAGTCCAAGTGGAGCCCTTTATGTGCTGTGACCCCACACCAAACCTGCTCGAGTTTAAGCCAAACGTACAGTCAAACAACGTTTATGATGAGCAAATAGTGACCACAAATAAAGATGACTTCATGTGTGACCCGCAAGCAATGGGTGAGAGCATTTCCAAGGAGATCACGCCTGTTCGTTCATGGAGTATTTGTACACAAAAAGCCAGCAGTGGAGACCCCTTCATTGCACCATCGGAGCAGCTGAAAGACCTCTTAAAAAGACTTACGTTGAATTTATTCCATAGAGGAAGATGGACAATTTTACCATCGGTCTGTGGTGCTCTGAGTTTGGAGGATATCTGGGGGAAGTTGAGCAGATTGATGCGGCACCGTGTACTTCCAAGCTGTAATGCCACAATGCAAAGAGACATTCCTGAGATATGGATATTCTGTGACTTGCGTTACTGTGAGCATATTGGGACATTAGTTAAATCAGAATTGAAACTCTGTGACAGAATTGACTTCTTTGTTCATAAACATGGAATTATATTAAGTATGTAGTCGCTGATCCTCTGTAAATGGCTTAGGTGTAGGCACACTGCGGTGTTGCATTTCAGAACACACAGTATAGACTCGCAGGGGAGGGATTGGAGGTGAACTTATAAGTTGCCCGTATACCTATGCACCCTTACATTCCCACCACTGGGTTTTACGTGTTAGGAGATGTGCAAACTTAAATTGAGCACATTGATGTGTTTGGCACAAATATCCGACAATCATTATCAATTTGAAACCGTACATGTGCAGAATTAGCACCTGATGAGGGGTATTTTTCAAAGACCCATGTAGACCCAAAATAAGGTCATTTTGCATCTGCCCATCCTTACATTACTGCACTAGCACATGTAATCCCCTGATCTGCTTCTCCGAGAGTAAAGAGACGTCAAGTGTCAGGCGCCTGCAGCCCGTATTATTGGTGCAAGTTGTGCACAAGCGCAGTGCAACACATTTTATACAGAATACAAGTTTATTCGGAGCAAATGCACTTGTGTCCAACTTGTTTTCTTTTCTTGCATCATTGCAGGCAGTGTGCAGATTTTACTGCAGTAATATTATGGGACTAACACAACCAAGGGGCCAATTCAATTACCTACAAGCTGCCACTGTAATGGCTTCCGCCAGCTCCGCAGGGTGTGTCTCTAGCTGAGCCTAAGGAAGTCCCAGCAAGGATTAGGCCACTGTAATTGTGCTTATGTGCACTCTGCAAGCTGCCCGCCGCAGGATGTGTGTAACTGAGTCTGCCCCCTAGTGTTTACTGATGAGAACTGGCTTTATGATTAGCAATGCAGGTGGGTGATGTAATATTGTTTTCTAGGGGAAGAAATTCCTATTGAAGGGAAATGAAGACCCTTTGACATTTTTGCAAAACAGTTAAAGAATCATAATGTCACCCTGTAAACCGCGCTTTAATGTTTTAGCAGAATATTAATATTTCTGAGTTCTGGACTGACTCCTGACACGGGGGTGCGATTCCAATCCTCCTTTACTTTTTATTACCGTGCATCTTAGTATACATTAGTTTACGCCACCTGTGATGATAAATGAGGAAATATCTTATATTTTGTAAAAAACTGAAACAAAATGTTACAATACAGGTGACGATATGTAATTGTAGGTTGTGTTTCTCAATCTGCGTTCTTCAGACTCCTGCGCTGTTTTCTGTATTCATTCCAAGGTCTCCAGGTTGTTTATCCCTGTGTGACTGGCCATTATCTGGCTAACACATGGAAGGGGGAAGAGGGGGGTTATTTAAACATTAAGTGGAGTACTCCTAACTTTTTGTATAGTATAGTTCTGTGTTTGTTTTTGTGGGGGGAGTTGGATAGACTTTTATAATACGTTTATGGCAATATAAAATGAAATTAAAATAAATTTTAAACTTCAATATTTGACTTTTTATTCATACCTTCAGTTGTATTTCCTATAATAACTATTCTGTGTTTGTAATGATTAAATAACTATTTTTTTTTAATATGAGGGGGGGTTTTAATTAAAGTTTTTGTACTTAAATTGAAATGTCTGTGTGTTTTTTGTTTTGGAGGGGAATATTCTCATTTTGTTTTTTAACTTGAAGTAAAAAATAATGAACTTCCATTAATAGGCACCAAGAAGACCTTTAATATAGTTCTTAAAGCTGCTCTGCCACTTGGGCAGGGGGGGCCTGGTTCTGGGCAGGGGGGCTTGGTTCTGGGCAGGGGGGGCCTGGATCTGGGCAGGGGGGCCTGGTTCAGACATGGACGCTATGCAGACTGCTCCTCTTTGGAGGCAGCTGCTGTGTGTAAATACGCTAATGCTGCAGAAAGCGTCTGAGGATAAGTCACCTCCTGCGCGGTATCACAGATCTGAAGATGCTGCATCGGATCACCATCGTGACCACCACTGGCTACTCAGGTTGGCCGCCTCATCTCTGCTGCTGAGACTAGTAACCCTTACATGCATATATGCACCTTAGCCGATGTGCATAATTCTGGCACTTGTATTTGAATGTGATTTGCAAATATATAATATAATTTTTTATTTTTTCTTGTTTGTTCAAATATGTGTGTGTGTGTGTGTGTGTGTGTGTGTGTGTGTTATATAATTTATTTGACCCCTTGATGAAGTCCTAAGTGGATGAAACATGTCGGGCGCGCGCCTCCTCCTCCTGCCTTATGAACTTTAAACTGTTTTGTCAGATAAGCATTTTTGAAAAATAATTCTTATTACTTTTAAATGTAATTTTTTTTTTCCTCTGTGTATTTTTGACTGACCTATAGTACTGTGAAAGCTGTTTATGGTATGTATTAAGTAGAGTAATTATCTGAAAGCTGTATGACACAACAAGAGGATTGTTTATATATTTTGCACAGCACGAAGCACTTTTTAGCACTGTTTGCGCAATTGTAGAATAGCTAGCTGCTGCGATAATTAATCTGCAGATTTATTGATTTAGATTTTGTTGATATATGTTTGGTCCTTCTTTTTATACATGTGAATAAATAGTTTTAAAGCTATTTCTGGAAGCTAAAACTAATTATTTTATGTACTTTTATTCCACTATATACTTTTTGATTAATATAGCACGTATATACATTGTACATTTTTGGACTTAATTTCACTAAACAAGTAGATATAGATTACCTATGGTTTGTTTTTTCAACACGCCAGTCGCTTGGATTGATTATATTATTATTATTATTATTATTATTATTATTATGTGTGTATATGAGCTGGTGCAACAAACCACCTCACCCCCTTGTGCCTGAACCTAACCTCCCCCCTAAGGCCCAATACTTACCTTCAGGATGCCGGCGGGCGGTGTTCTGGGGATTTTGGCGCTGGTACTTCGTCTGTCGGCACCCCACGCGCCGGGATGTAGAGAATGAGTATTATATAAGCAAGTTTGAACAGTCATAAACTTTGCTGTGAGGAGTGTGTGCAGCGTATGCCTGGCGTCAACTGGCTGCATACCTGACAGTGTATAAGTGCATGCGTTTATGTGTCAAAGTAGATGTGGTGGGTTTAAAATAAAACATTGGATTTATGAATTTAATTTCATATTTGGCAGGCCCTAGTCCTACCACACTACCTGCGGCTTCCTCCATCCCTCCGTTCCCCTCTTCGCAGTCCTGTTATCCATAGTATAATAACTTGTGGAAGGGTCACAGCCTCCCAAAATATTCGCACTTAGACCTCCTGTTGCTGTGAGCAGTCTGATAAAATGGCTAAAAAAACAAGTCCCATGCAGACGAACAGGGGATGAAGATTGCATACAATAATGTGCAGTGTACCTAGTGAAATGTGCCTTAAAACAAGAGTATGCGTTTTGGAAGCCATTGGCCAATTATGTGAATATTTATTTGTTTATTTTTAGTTTACTAATTTATTAAAATGAATGCGGCCCGATTCTCCATTCTGCCGGCGCCGATCTATGGCCATCGATGTTTGGCGATCCGATCAGGGAAATACAGCATGTTAAAAATCCCCGACTTGCTGATCCCCAACCATTTTTTTTTTTTTTTTTTCTAAGTCAGGATTGGCGAATTGAGGATTTCCCCGGCGTCAGCAGAAAGGGGAATTGGGTCATCATCACAGATGTATGGGCCCCAATTCAGATCAATTTATCATCTCTGTACTAGAATATATTTTTGTGAGGATTCTGTAGACTGCAAAATATTTAAATGCACAAAACATTTATAAGTAAATGGTGTCCAATTTCTTTTTTATTTGTTTTTCTCCATGTCTAGTGATGCGCCTTACGAAACCAACCTTATTCACGAATATCCCAGTGACCTGTGAGGATCGAGACCTTCCGGGTAATTATGTGTTTACCTGCCGTACACTGAGGATATCTACTGTAGTCAGTGAAGCAATATTCTTACTATATGAAGCAGCCATTGCAGGGAGGTATCCTGGTGTCCTCCTGGCGGCTCGCCTGCACTGCTAGTATCCAAGCCCACCATGTCTCAGTCATGTCGTCATTAGTACATATGTGGACGAGACTTGGTGGGAAAGTAATGGGAACTGGAGAAATTGGGAGACGTGTAGAGCAGAGATGATAGACCGGTTTAGTTTTTCATTTTATTTATCTTTTAGTGTACACTAAAACGTTATAAAAGTAGGTTATTTCACATACTTTGCTTGTAATGATAAAATGATGTAACTTTCACGAGCTGCATCAGAATAGCTTTATATATCTGTCCCACCTAGCTCAGAAGTGTACATTAAAGAGCAGCTGTATATAAGCTCTTGAGCATAGCTTGGAGAAGTGCTACATATATACAGGGGTAAAGTATCGGGCGCGCGCCCGCTTTATCCCCGTCTTCAATTAAAAAGCTACGACAACAGGAGCCGCCGGAAAAAAAAACGGGATTTACCTGGAATAAATTGTAGGACCCCCCTAAAGCTGTCAAAACATGGGGATCACTATGGGTACCCCCGTTTTAGCCTGCAAATGAAAGTCGGGGTTTTAAATAGCCGCAGCAGGTGTTTTTTTTCCGACATTGAAGAAGTGTTGCAGAAGGGCACTTAGGTTATTTTTTTTCGTTTTTTTAAGTGGTCCCATCAAATTTGGGGTACATGAAAATGGGTACTAGCATATTTTTATGTCCCTAAAGTAATTTTTTTAAAATTCTGCAAAAATGCACCTGTCGCTAATAATCTATTCTAGAAAACACCTGCCGCATACTTGCAGAATAGCCCTGAACCTATTGCTCTATTTTTAAACACTTTTTTCCTTTTTTTTTTTTTTTTTTTTTCACACCAATTTTTTTAATTTTTTTGGGGTGTCCCTAATTTTTTTTTTTTTTACTTTTTTTTGACAGTTTATTTTTAAATGACAATCCCAGGGTTGCAGGCTATTTTTTTAAGCCTGCACCCCTAAACCCCAATTCTTCACTTTTTTTTTGCCACCTATTAAGTGGTGAAAAGTTATCCCCGTTTTTTTTTTTGGTTGTTTTTTTTTTTCGAACCTGCGAAAAGTCTTTGAAATTGAATACGGGGATAATTGAAATCGGCGAAAATGACTTCATCCAAAATTTTCGCTCCAAATTAAATAACCCTGATAGTGTACATTACATTCAATGTTTTTCTCTCTGCTGTCCTGCTAATCTGTTACTGCCTACAGGCGATCTGTTTAGTGCTCTCATGAGGGAAGATCCTTCTACGGTGAAAGGAGCCGAAATATTAATGCTGGGAGAAATGCTGACATTACCGCAGAACTTTGGGTATGACACTAATAATTGCAGATTTCAAGTTTAATTATCTTTTTTTAAAAACAAAAAAAAAGGCTTATTTGTGCAATAACACTTATATACTAGGTGGTTGTAAATCATAGTTTATTTCTAGTCTAGTTAATTCATAGTTTATTTTGGGTTGTACAACTGTATTTTTGTTTCAGTCCACTAGAGGGCACCTTTTCAATATGTAACTACTATAATACATGGAGACACTGACCATTCTAAAGTCACAGTTATGATGTTACAGGCCTGTTATATGGAATACATAGGATGCTTTGCTTTCTGGCTAAAGTGTTTTTTGTTTTTTTTCTTTTACCTTTATTTCTTTCTTGTACTGTGCCTAAAATATGCTAAATGCTTGTTTATAGATCCCACAGTGCCCAGGTATTCCCTGCCTCCTACATTGTGTAGCGGTGTGTTCCTCATAGTGCGTTTATGGGGAGAGCTCTGTTCTCATGTCTGTGAATATGTCCAGAAGTGTTTATGTGCTTTTATCGTTCTAGTTTTTATGAACTTCTTTGATACTGAATTTGCAATTTAAAACTATAGCTCTTATCACATAAAACAGTCTCCCACCACATCCCTGGGATTCCCGCCCCTCTTGTCCTGCATCAAAACTCTTCCCCCGTTACTGCATTCCAACTAAACCTGAATTGTTTCCTCCTGGAGCACTTGTGTACCATCAGCCAATGCATTGCATGTGTGCACGTACTGATTACATCGCCAGCACTAAAACGGCGCCTCGTTGGTATTATACCTCACTATATTCCCTATTACCAAGCTAGATTGTAATTCACTATACATTTTCTTTTACTAGCTATGCAAGCAGCACAAATGTCTTCTGTGACTTCAAATACATTCATTTGTTGAGTTTTGTCTTAATTATTTTCTTAAATCTAAATGTATTTAAAAGATTAAAAAAGTTAGTGTTTGTCATTATACATACTGCCGTTCTTGGTTTCTAGCATTGTAGCAGAATGTACATAACCGTATCGGTGATTTTTTTTTTTTTTTTTTCCTGTAGACTACTTTGATGCCTTTTTATATACTTCTAGGTACATTTCAAAATGACATGTTAGCAGGCTGGTTCCTGCTGAGAAATATGACTACGGAGGTAGCTAATACAGCCTTAGAATCAGGTTTTGTTATAGATCTCATAGGAAATCTTAGAGTGAAACACTCTTGTACAGGGGCCTGTTATCAGAGGAGGGGGTCCGCGTGCAATCTCCATGGGGCCCACTCCCCTGGTAGAAATTAAGATGGCACATATGCTGAAATCTCTGGCTCTGTGGCAGTCTGCTTGGCATGCAAAATGTCTCCAGGAAAATATGTCTGGTGCCATTTTCCTGTGAAAAATCTGGCACTGGCACAAGATTTGTGAAGAAAGCCACGGGAAAATGGCACCAGCTACAAGGTATTACATACAATGGGTGCAGGAGGTGTGGGTCCGCCTTGTCTCAGTGGCTTCTGTGCCCCCGTTATAGCTATCACTGTGGCTATTGTAGGTGCTTGTTAGTGGGTCATGCTTCCCCAGTACAGAGTACAGTACATGCAGCCAGGGATGTAGTGACTGGTATAGGAGATCACACGATGGAAGTTTCTGGAGTATTACTCATTTTCCCTTTAAAACCACCTCTTCTCTAGTAAAGTACGATGGCCTATGGACAGGTCTGATTCAGTGGTTTGTCTGTATCAGAAAGATGGCACAGTATTTGCAGATTGCCAATGTTACATTTTGTGCACTGTTTCTCCTTCAACCTACAGAAATATCTTCCTGGGTGAAACGTTTTCTAGCTACATAAGTGTTCACAATGACAGCAACCAAATAGTTAAAGATATACAAGTCAAGGTAGGTTTATTTTTGTGACGGCTGTGCCTGTGTTATAGCAGGACAGGTTGACCTGACCTGTTTCTGATTGTGGTATTGTGTTGCAGTCTGATTTATGTCATACCCATAGCATAATGAGGAAAGCTTGGCAGCAAAGTGTGTGTGTGTGTGTGTGTGCGGTTTTATTTCCATTATTCATGTTGATCTTTAACATGATTGGTTAATTTGTACAGCATATTGTTTTCTAACTCTGATCAAGACACACCAGTGATGCTTACATAGGTTAGCTGTTTATCTTTATATATACATCAACTACTGCAATTACATTGTCTATGGACAATGCTGCTGAGCAAACCGTTACCATATATATTTGCACAATTTTTAGCATTGAAAATTAAATATATTTCCCCTTTAATCAGCGCCAGGATTTTCAACAAGTTTCTCTTTTTAAATAAAGAATGTAATTTAAAGCTGTAGGTTGTTCATAGTAAATGCTGCTCTGGATGCCCATGGTAAGAACAGGCGTAGGCTCTAGCACTGTGCAGTGAGATACAGTCAGGTGCATAAATATTGGGACAGTGACAGAATTTTCATATTTTGGCCTCTATTCACCACCACAATGGTTTTGAAATGAAACAAACAAGATGTGCTTTAACTGCAGACTTTCAGATTTAATTTGAGGGTAATTACATCCAAATCAGGGGAACGGTGTAGGAATTACAATGGTTTCTATATGTGCCTCCCACTTTTTATGGGGCCAAAAGTAATGGGACTATCAACTCAAAAGCTATTTCATGGACAGGTGTGGGCTATTCCCTCATTATTTCATTATCAATTAAGCAGGTAAAAGGTCTGGAGTTGATTCTAGGTGTGACATTTGCATTTGGAATCAGTTGCTGTCGACTCTCAATATGAGATCCAAAGAGCTGTCACTATCAGTGAAGCAAGCCATCATTAGGCTGAAAAATCAAAACAAACCCATCAGAGAGAGAGCAAAAACATTAGGCGTGGCCAAATCAACTGTTTGGAACGGGAAGCAATCGGGAAGCCGACTGCCTAAATATCGGCACCTGGCTTCCCGACTGTCTTATCCCGGCATGGGTGAAATGTAGATGTAGACGCCCGCATTTCCACGACGCCGGGAGGCCGGCACCCAGCATCACGATCGTAGTGAGGCCGGGCGCCGTGAGCGGACAGCCGCAGGGGGGGGGGGTAGGTTTAGAGCTCCCGGGGGGGACTTAGGGTTAGGCACCCCCGGGGGGAACTTAGGGTTAGGCACCCCCCCGGGGGACTTAGGTTTGGACAGCGGGGAAGGGGGTGGTTAGGGTTAGGCACTTGGGGGGGAAGTTAGGGTTAGGCACCCCTAAGGAGGGTTAGGGGGGTTGGGTTAGGTTAGTATATACTTGCCTATCCACGATCGGGATTTCCAGCGCTGTCGGGCTTCCGCTGCTTCGCACTCTACTCGTGTCGGGCTGCCGCTGACGGGAATCATACCCATTCCGTTTGGAACATTCTTAAAAAGAAAGAACGCACCGGAGAGCTCAGCAACACCAAAAGACCCGGAAGACCACGGAAAACAACTGTGGTGGATGACAGAAGAATTATTTCCCTGGTGAAGAAAAACCCCTTCACAACAGTTGGCCAAATCAAGGACACTCTCCAGGAGGTAGGTGTATATGTGTCAAAGTCAACAATCAAGAGAAGACTTCACAAGAGTGAATATAGAGGGTTCACCACAAGATGTAAACCATTGGTGAGCCTCAAAGACAGGAAGACCAGATTAGAGTTTGCCAAACAACATCTAAAAAAGCCATTACAGTTCTGGAACAACATCCTATGGACAGATGAGACAAAGATCAACTTGTACCAGAGTGATGGGAAGAGAAGAGTATGGAGAAGGAAAGGAACTGCTCATGATCCAAAACATACCACCTCATCAGTGAAGCATGGTGGTGGTAGTGTCATGGCGTGGGCATGTATGGCTGCCAATGGAACTGGTTCCCTTGTATTTATTGATGATGTGACTGCTGACAAAAGCAGCAGAATGAATTCTGAAGTGTTTCGGGCAATATTATATGCTCATATTCAGTCAAATGCTTCAGAACTCATTGGACGGCGCTTCACAGTGCAGATGGACAATGACCCGAAGCATACTGCAAAAGCAACCAAAGAGATTTTTAAGGCTAAAAAGTGGAATGTTATGCAATGGCCAAGTCAATCCCCTGACCTGAATCCGATTGAGCATGCATTTCACTTGATGAAGACAAAACTGAAGGGAAAATGCCCCAAGAACAAGCAGGAACTGAAGACATTTGCAGTAGAGACCTGGCAGAGCATCACCAGGGATGAAACCCAGCGTCTGGTGATGTCTATGCGTTCCAGACTTCAGACTGTAATTGCCTGCAAAGGATTTGCAACAAAGTATTAAAAAGTGAAAGTTACATTTAGGATTGTTTAGTTTGTCCCATTACTTTTGGCCCCTTAAAAAGTGGGAGGCACATATAGAAACCGTTGTAATTCCTACACCGTTCACCTGATTTGGATGTAATTACCCTCAAATTAAATCTGAAAGTCTGCAGTTAAAGCACATCTTGTTTGTTTCATTTCAAAGCCATTGTGGTGGTGAATAGAGGCCAAAATATGAACATTCTGTCAATGTTCCAATACTTATGCACCTGACTGTATATGGTGTTTGTGGACTGTCCCATTCCTGACCATCTGCAGGCAGATCTCCAGACAAGCTCCCAGCGGCTGAACCTCTCCGCATCCACGGCTGTGGTGGCCGATCTGAAGCCGGACAGTTGTATAGATGACGTCATTCATCATGAAGTGAAAGAAATAGGCACACACATGTGAGTGATGTATTTTCAATAATGGGGGTGGGGATAATAAAACACATAGTATATAAGACTTTTGTAACTGGGAAGGAGATTTGGTCATTTTCACATACTGTTGCTGGGCATACATGATGCAGTTATCGCACCATTGGCTTATCAGGCCGATAATTGCACAGTTTATGTCTGCAACCAATGTGTGATGGTCGCATGGAAAATCTTCCAACATGCCAGACTGATCGATGATTGGTTGGCCACATCTGGCAGTGTAATGCACTGGAGCTGCTGACCGCCCGACTTTTCACCTGTTCCTTCACGGGAGGAACGGGTTAAATGTCTCCTCCCCAGGTGAGGAAAGCAGATATCGTGGGCCATGTACTGTAACCTATCTCAGTGTATGGCCATGGGTGGATTCAGGCTGTCAGATCATGTCTGTTGGTCTGACAGACCTTTAATGTATCCTACAAATGTATAATCAGGGCAACCACACTGGTGTCAGGAAATGGCAGAATGCTTGTTTTAAGTTTACAAAACTGAAGCACAGATTCTTTTAGAAACCGCTGTATACTTGTTTAGCACAATTCTACCAAACACCTTGGTGGACATTTCTGAAAATTGTTCTATAGGTAATTAAGTACAATCGGAGGCCTGACGCAACCAGTCAAATTATGTCATTATTCTAGTATGGTTTAGAAAAGAAATGTCTTGTTACTGTGAGTAACACCAGCTCTTCTACACGGTTACCTGTGGACCAGTTGCCATAAATTCCTGAACTACCTGCACTCCTTGTGCTCCTGTGTTTTAGATTAGTGTGTGCTGTAAGTTATACCACCCAGACTGGGGAGAAGATGTACTTCAGGAAGTTCTTCAAATTCCAGGTAAGGTTTTACATCCAATCCTGTTCTGTAAGTGTTCTCGTGCAGTTTCCCACTTTGGATCACGTGTATATACCTGTTATATACTAAGTATATCACACCCCTGCTCAGAGTGTAGGGTTATGACCAACAACTGCCCTACTCCCCACATCCTGAAATGATAGCCACCCCTGTGCCCCTATATAGAGATCGGACGGTACACCGAAGACAGGCAGACAGAAGAATACATTGTGGCTTGCCTTGCACAGATCCCTAGGACAGGGTCTAAGAGCAGAAGCTTCACCTGTTCATTGTACATTATCACTGGCCGCTGACCAGCTGCGCTACATCCACCGCACACATAGTTACAGTGACTGGTATTGTGGCCGCATACACGGAGATGGCTGGCTGCCCAAGGTTACAGGCATTACTAGTAGAAGAATTCCTGGAAATCCTCCAATTTGATGCCTTAGAGCGAGATACAATAAATGAGGCCCAGGGGTGGACAATGTTTTACTCTCAGTATTACAAGCCAAACACATTTCTGGAGTACCACTACCACTACAAAAGCTACACACATTTATAATAGTAATAGATGAGAACTAAAGATGGCAGTGGCTCGTCGTCTTCTTCTTATGTTTTTTAGTTTTTTTTTTTAAGCGAGTTTGCTGAGGTTAGTGTGATAATTTGTAGTCTGGAGATGGGGGGACATGCTTCCGAATTTTGTACTTTCACCAGGGCCCAGACTTCTCCGGGCATGCAGGCCACACTTTGTTCTTCAGTTTGAGAAGGGTCTAGTGCACCAAAAAAGCCTCCTGTGTGAGGGAAGGATGTGAGTAGGGGAGAATTGAACCTAGTAGGAGAGGGCCTTACCCTGGGTATGTAGTCGGGAAGCCGTCAGACCTAATCACGACAGCCGGCTTCCCGACTGTCATATCCCAGCAGTGGTCTAAAGACAGGCGTCGATATTCTGATGCCTCTCATTAGACATATGCCGGGAGCCCGGCATCCCGATCGAAGGGACGCCGAGCGCGGATAGCCGCGGGGGGGGGTTAGGTTTAGGGTACTCGGGGAGGGGGGGGGGGGGAGACGACTTAGGGTTAGGGGAGGGTTAGGGGGTAGAAATAGGTTAGTTAGTACTTACCTTAGGACGATCGGCATTTCCTCCTCTGCCGGGATGCCGCTGTCGGGATTCCAGCCGCGGGCATGGGTCCGGCGCTAAATCATACCGATTCCTTACCTTGTGAGTGCCACTCAATACATGCTCAAAACTAGTGCCAAGGGTTGCCTACCCCTGAGGCAGTCTGTAATATTGATTACAGCAAACTTGAGCACATAGAACTATTTTAAATAAGCCGATCCTCCCCAGTAATGAAAGTGTGATGTATGGGAAGACTCTGGGCCTGATTCAGAGCTGAACGCTCTGACCAGAGCGCTCGCTCTGAATCAGGGCCCTCCTACATGAAAATGGAGCGGCCTTATGGACGCTCACATAGCTGTGGGTTACCACCCACAGCTTATGCGAGCATCCATGATGATGGTCAAGATCATCGTGACCATCGGGCTTGCGACGGAGACCCTGCGGTAGGGTCTCGCTGCCGCAAACCCTGGAGTGATTTAGGCTCTATCAGAGCCAAAATCACTCCCACTGACATCACTAGTGATGTCAGTGGGGCCGGCTTCAGACGGTAGGCGTTCCCATGGGAACGCCTCCGTCTGGCAACCACGCCCCCGGCACGCCCACCAAAGGGCGCGTGCTGTCAATCAACATCGACAGCACGCCCCCTTTGGTGCGAGACCCGGAGCGACGGAGAGCCCGTCGCTATCTGGGTCTTGCGCATGACAGAGCTCCCTCCGTCGTGCGCATGCGCAGTGGGGCAACATCGACCCTTCTTGAGGCTTGTGGTGTTTGCGGAGCTGTCGGGAAGTAATTAGCAGCACCGTGCAGTATTCCTCTGTGTGCTATTGCATGTGCTTCCTAGAACAGTAGGTTGCAAGATTTGCCTCTGTATAGTAGTAATAACTGTATGCATTTGGGAGGGGGCAGCAGACTGGGCAGGAGCAGATCTTCCAAACCTGCAAAGCGCTGTCTCCTTCAGATGGAGGACCGGGCACTGTATAACGTCCCTTCTGTTTTGACGCAGGTTCTTAAACCTCTTGATGTCAAGACAAAGTTCTATAATGCAGAGGTGAGTCCGTCTGTGTCCTATTGCCTGTTTAGCACAGAGTCTGATTATACCATTTCCACAGATTAAAGATTACGCAATGATACATCCAGCATTAAATGTGACCAGGGATGTTTCGTGTGACATTGGTATCCGTCTTAATTCGAATGTGCTTTGAATTTACCATGTAATTATGAAGTTTATTGCAGAAATGAAAAAATATAGCTGTAGATTTTTATTTTATTTTTTTGTCTTAAAACAAATAAATAAATCGAGGCTCTCTGCTGGCTGTTCAGTACCTGGGGAAAGGCTGATAGACTAAAGGTTGAAGATAGTGGGTGTATCGAACGTCACATTGTTAAACTACAATGCAGGATTTCAAATGACATCTCTCACTACTTTGGTTATTAGATAGCGTGTATGTATCCAGTGCAGCACATGTTGTACAACTGTAAGCCACGTGCATGCTTGTTATTACTAATGGAGTAGCCACGTCCTTCTCTTGCATCAGTGGTATGTAAAACACTAAATAACTGCAACATGTTTGTGTATATGTGGTGATGGTTGAGCTACTAATGGAATGGTTCGGTCGTAGTGTCTGCATCACTCTCAGGTCACAGGCGGATGTGCAGCTGTCAGACCTAACGCTGAGTTTTATGCCTCGGGTGTACATTGCACATGATTGGCTAGCCCTGACACTCGCTACTGCTTTTTTACATTTTTACCCTGGAACAATATATTGGGGCGGTCATTCTACACCTCCCCTTTCAAGCCAATCCGCTTTTGGGCCCTCATTCAGAGCCGTACGCTCTGAGCAGAGCGCACGCTCTGAATGAGGGCCGGGCTCCATTTTCATGGAGCGTCCTCCTGGACGCTCGTATAGCTGTGGGTCACCACCCACAGGCTATACGAGCGTGCATTGTGATGGCCGCGATGGTCGAGACCATCGCGACCATCGAAATTGGGAGCCGGAGCCTGCGGTTGAGGTTTTCAACCGCAAGCTCCGGAGTGATTTTAGCTCTATCAGAGCCAAAATCACTCCCACTGACATCACTAGTGATGTCAGTGGGCCGGCTTTTGACGGGAGGGGTTCCCGTGGGAACGCCCCCGTCAGGGAGGCACGCCTACCAAAGGGGGCGTGCTGTCAATCAACATTGACAGCACGCCCCCTTTGATCGGACACAACGAGCGAAGGACTTTCCTTCGCTCGTCGCGTCTGGCGCATGCGCACGACGGAGCTCCCTCCGTCGTGCGCATGCTCAGTCCATAACATCGACCCACTTGCGAGCGGACAGCCGCTCGCGAGTGGGTCTGAATCAGGCCCTTGGTGTTTTAGTTATACAGAAAGATCGTACATTAGCTTTTACTAATGCTATGTTAGGCAGCGATTTAATGTGTATTTTGTTTTAGCATTCCTATTTTTAACATTTAACCCTCATTTCTTTCTCTAATTTGTTTTTTTTTTTATTTTCCCCCATTAGAGTGACCTCAGTTCTGTGGTAATTTTTTTTTCATAATTTAATTTAATCATTAAGAGCTTTTTACATTTTATTTTTTGTTTCTGCCTGTTAACAGATTAATTTCATCCTGAAATTGTTGCACAATGGAAAAGTATGATCATAACCAAATATGTGTAGTATCGTTGGTCAGTACACTTGTGTACTGAAGGTTAAAGCCTTGTATATGCAAAATACACATACTACTGCTAAATCCATCTCAGGGCAGTGACCTGTCACGTTACTCTGCCAGATCCTGTAACGTTTATGGAGATCCCACCTTTACATTGTGGCCTGGCATTACATTGGCGGGAAGTCTGGGCAGCTTTTCTTCCCAGCGTTACAGAATTGTGATGTCTCAGATCATTCCTATGGCGTTGCGGCACTGACCCATCACATTCCGTCACACCAAAATATTTTGTTGATGATCCTGCTCTTCTGTGCCGCTGCTAATTTTAACTTCACTTTCTGAAACTCTGCTAAGCCTTTCACTTTCCGCTAATTATTGCATCACTGATATATTTACCTGTACGCAGAACATGGTTCAACAATAATGAAAACAATGGATTATGGGAGAGGAACAGTAGAATACAAAATTCATTCGTTTAGCTGCAGATTTTGGACATTCCTATAGTTTCCAGGTCTTTAAATAAATAACCTCAGTCTCTGTTACAATCAGGGCAACTGAGACTATCTATAATCTGGAACCTCCGTTTAATTATCCTGCCAGCCAATTGTTGGCTCTGAATGGACCACAAAACCTTAAAATAGAAGTTATCTGTCGAAAAGAGCAGTTTTATAATATCTATAGCATTCGCAGGTGTATTTATGCAATATCTTTTTTCTGGTTTTAAATATTAAATGTCCCCCCCCCCCTCTATTGGTGAGTGAGTGTTCTTTGTAATCGCTGCGCAAAAATATGGGTGCGTCTGTATTTGGGGTCTGTTTTGTTACAGTACAACTTAACCTAACAACTCCTATCTAACAACTGATAGCATTGCATACCACATTACCAGCAAATGACCCACATTGTCTTACCCAGCAGTTGGTTGCCATCATCATGCCAAGTAAGTCTTCCCTGTAATAACCTGTATTGCACAGGGGTGTTCTCTAATGGTCAGCCATACCTTGCACAGATGCTTCCCCAGTTTTCCTCCGTGTGCTGCTTGCCCCAGCGGGTGCCTAGGAAGCAGGACCTCTCGCTCTCCATCTCTCTGCTATCTAGCAGACAGATACAGGTAAAGTCCCATTGGAGCGTCACATGATCTGCTCCTGCGCAGATTTTCTGGACCGGTAAGCATTGCGTTGTATCTCTTGCAGCCATTGTGACACTGGATACATTAGGGGTACAGAGTGCACTGTAGGTTCTTGGGCAATGGGCACTTTTTCCAATTTACCTCCAAAACCTTAAGCTCCTCTCCTCCTACACCTCAGAGGGCCCCCAGGAGCTGCTATATTTTTCTAACAGTGTCCTGAAGCCAGAGCCAGAAGTACAGAGCATGAGGGCGATGTGAGAACAGAAACGCAAACCAAAGTGCGGAAGGGGTCGGCAGGGTGGCAGCGACCCCTATCGGACCCAGAGAAAAGGATTTAACTTTCTTTTTCATCCATCCTAGTGTGTACCGCTGGGCAAAGCTGTCCTCATAGGGAGGGTGCACTCCAAGGTAGCCACACCGTAAACCCAGAGCAGGATATGCTGGGGTATCTGGTGTCCATTGGGTATATGGTGTCCATATCTTTAACCCATTGTACTCAGAATGACCTGATGAGGCAGAAATTTGGCCAAGTCTGTTGGCGTAGCCGCAGCTCAGGATTCATATCGATGAAGACACCACAGAGGAATGTGGCCTAGTTACCCATTTCACGCATGCCTACTAAGTACAAGCAGAGAGATGTGGTTCATTCATTGGTATGTATATGTTGAACAGGTTATTTAGTAAAGTTCGTCTTTGCACGTATACTTATAACCACAAATTCCGTTAAGGTGAGTGCTAGTCCTAGGCTGTTGGAACCCGTGGTTCAGGTGTTATTTAAAATTCTGTTCCTGTACGTATGTAAGAATCCTCCACGAAACTACAGGATAAACACTGTTTCTAATTCAATAGTAAGATGACTCCTTACTGAGCCCATCAGGCTGAGATGCCCCCTCCTCAGACAGAGGTCTGTTGATGTGGAGATGGAAGCTGTCCTCTGTTACCAGATGGTGACCAATGGGCAGCCACGCACAAGGCCGCACACCCTCAGCCAGTGTGTGTGTATGTATGTATGTATATAGGGAAAGATGATCAGCCCAGGAGATGAATAGTAATATACATTTCCCATGCTATTAAATTGTGTGTGATTAATAGAGGTCCCCAAACCTGCTTGTTAATCCTGTGCGGGTAACAGTAGCTCTTTCCTGGTAAGCTAGAGAGCACTAATGGGAGTAATACAAGCATGGTTTTGACTTTTATCATATCTAAATGGCTGTGAGCAGGTATAGCACAGCTGGTAAGCTGGCGCACAATCTTTCCATACAAATGCATGTACCCGGCTGAAATACAGAGCTCGTCTCCTAGCGATGTGTCCGATGATAACAGCCCCATCTCGCTGGTACTATGCAGCACCTAATCCTGCTGTGAGACTGTTCTGGGTCACATCGCATTCCATTATGGAGAGTGTTGTTACATAGATCTATGGGTGGTGCCCAGTGATAGAACACATTTCTGACAGATGACACTCTGCATGTTGTTCATTGCAATTACATACACTGCTAATGTTCTAATCACAATAAATACTACACTGTGTATTGTTATACAAACAATATGGACTGTAGAAGCTCCCGCACTGCATACACGGAAATGATTGCGTATATTTGCCCATATGAGAGCGGACTGCCCCTATCCGTAATATATGTCCTCATCGTGAGTGTTTGGTGCAAAATATACTAAAGAAAACATGTACGTACACTTCTGCCCAACTATGCATAGCCCGCAGTTTGGCCACATGAGGACACTTTATCACAGTCCGTTCACATGTAGAGATGTGTACACATCCGGTTCCAGAGCATGCGCCACGCGACAACACACAAGATATGCTCCACAAGCGGGTGTACGTTCAACGGCCCTGTGTGTGTGTGTGTGTGTGTGTATTTTTATTATATCATTGTTATTTTTTCTTTGGCTTTGTTTACAAGACAGCTTGTATTTTAGGTTTTAGTGGTCTTTTAATCATGGGAGGAGTTAATAATAAACACTAGAAAGCAGAAAAAGTTACTCCCACTTCATAATTTGGTTATTCATCTGAGCCTATCCCACATCCATTGTATGCTCCAATATACCATTTGACTAACTTTGCTTCTGATTCTTACATTTGGGATGCCGGTTGGAACGTCCATTAATTGTGACAACTTTGATTTCCAGGCATGACACTAATCAAACCCAATAACAATGATATACAGTGCATTGTGTCTGCCTTCCCTGTGCCCGGAGCTTGCCTCTAACCAGCTGTGTGACTTTACAGACAGATGAAGTGTTCCTGGAAGCCCAGATCCAGAATATCACCACCTCCCCGATGTTTATGGAGAAGGTGTCCTTGGAGCCGTCCATGATGTACAACGTGACCGAGCTGAACAGTGTAGTCAAGGACGGAGAAGGGTACGGGGTATAGATCCTTTTTCTTTTTTTCTTTTAGTTTTTTTTTTAATGTGTATGTATCTATAAGGGCCACACTTAACCATTTGGGGATGTACTTGTTCTAGGCCCATGTACTCTGATCTTAGGGATCGTATTACATATATAGGTATGTAGTTGGGATCCCGGTGCCGGAATCCTGACAGGGGTGAGAATGCTGGCGGGTAAGTATGAGGGTTAGGCAGCAGGAAAGGTGGGTTAGGTGATGGTTAGGGTTTAGTGTAAGGCTACTTACCTTTGGGCGTCAGTATTCTGACCACTGGCATACCGACCGCCTGGGATCCTGTAAACCCATACATAGGGGTAAATTTACTAAAGTGAGAGTTATTAGAAGTGATGTTGCCCATAGCAACCAATCAGATTCTAATTAACATGTAACTAGCACCTTCTAGAAGATAATAGCTAGAATCTGATTGGTTGCTATGGGTAACATCACTTCTAAAACTCACTTCTAAAAACTCTCACTTTAGTAATTTTACCGCATAGACCACAAAACCTTATTCAATACAAGTGCAGTGGTGTACAACATTACATTTTTCAGGGACGAAAACACAGGGTGGCCCTTGGTCTTACATAAGGGCCAGACTTCACTGTTTGGGTTGTATGAATATTTTACACTGGTGCTCAGATCTAAAGCTGGGCATCCACTATACAATTATCTGTAAGATATCTGATCAATCTGGCTGGATGGAATGGAAACCTTGTAATGTATGGGAGCAAATGACAATCGTCCATTTGATCACAAACACTGGAAAATAGCCAAAAATGGTTGTTCAGACAAATTGGTTAAAACACAAAAATGTAACCAATTTGAAATGTATTTATTTTTTGTCCTATTTTCAGTGTTTAAAACCATATGATTGACTGTCATTTGCTCCCATACATTACCAGGTTTTCATTCCAACCAGCCAGATTGGACAGATATGACAGATAATTGTATAGTGGATGGCCAGCTTTACAGTGTAATGTCATCTAATGCTGCTAGGTGAAGGTGAAGGTGAATTGGCATTTGGCAAGCAACGGAAAGGACATAATAATCCATATAACTGGACACGTAGACCAAGCTAATGGCACGGATTCATTTTGTCTTTAGAATCGCTGCCATTACGGAGCAGCACACTACAGCCAGCAACATCACTAGTTTTTCCTCACAGCCCTTAGAGATACACAGGGAATGTAACATAAGTGGGTGCATAACCGAACATCGTGGGATGTATGTCGGCATATCGCCGATAACTGAATGGATCATAAAGTGTTTTACTTACTCCAGTAGAGGCTGCAAAAATGCACCCATCACCCATAATGAAAGGTCTACCAGAATTAGATGCATTTTTACTAATCCAGGATCTCTGCAATGTAGATTGTCTACGTTTGGAACAAAGACTTATCTACAGCCTATGGACACACGACAGTACTTGTACTGCTTGAAGCCCAAGCCAGAATTTGCTGAGAAAGCCGGAGTTATCAAGGGGGTGACGGTGATCGGCAAACTGGACATAGTGTGGAAAACCAATCTGGGGGAGAGAGGAAGACTACAGACCAGTCAGCTACAGAGAATGGTACAGCACGAGCAGAGAGCATCCCACACTCTTACCTAATACTAACGTTTCTATCATTTAAAGAGCTGTGAAGTTTGAATCTGCTATATAGTTACTTTTATGTATATTATATCTGTCTCTTGGGGAAAAAGAGAAAGAAAAATCAAATATTTACCTAGTAATAAATCCTCTGAAATATCATCTGTTGGCTTAAATAAGTTATTTGAGGTGATCTTAAATGTTCTACTAAAAACACAGAGGTTGATGTGGATCAGTGGCCATGTGTGGGCCATTTCCCCCAGAATTGCTGTTGGAACGGCTGCAAGTGCACCCTCAATCGCCTCTAAATTGTGCATTTTAGTTCTCGACCCCATAGGGGAGCGTGTTTAAAATCCAGAATTTAGGTGCTATAATTAATCTGCATAGAACAGTAAAGCACTTTATCTTTCTGGGTTATAAATATTCCTGCTTGTGTATACATAAAGATAAACACTCTTTCTTATCTCTATGGTTTTTTAGGCTCCAGGATATGGGGATGTAAGACTTTCATTAGAGACTATTCCAGATACTGTCAATCTGGAAGAACCATTTGATATCACGTGTAAAATCACTAACTGCAGGTAATCTGACCTCAGATAGACACACGGCTACCTACCTGTAGGTAATGTAATTTGTTGCACCTAGCTACTTGTTGGTAATCTCACCTGTAATACACACCTACCTGCAGGTAATCTCACCTCTGTTATACACCCCTACCTGCCTGCAGGTAATCTCACCTCTGTTATACACCCCTACCTGCCTGCAGGTAATCTCACCTCTGTTATACACCCCTACCTGCCTGCAGGTAATCTCACCACTGTTATACACCCCTACCTGCCTGCAGGTAATCTCGCCTGTTATACACCCCTACCTGCCTGCAGGTAATCTCACCTCTGTTATACACCCCTACCTGCCTGCAGGTAATTTCACCTCTGTTATACACCCATACCTGCCTGCAGGTAATCTCACCACTGTTATACACCCCTACCTGCCTGCAGGTAATCTCACCTGTTATACACCCCTACCTGCCTGCAGGTAATCTCGCCTGTTATACACCCCTACCTGCCTGCAGGTAATCTCTCACATCTGTTATACAAACCCATATCTGTTTGCAAGTTACCTCACCTGTTATACACACCTACCTACACTCACAGCTGCAGGTGATAACACCTCAGTCACATGCACTTACAGGCATGTAATCTCACCTATGTTACACACCACTGCAGGATATTGATCACAATGTGCTTCTGTACTGGGCTTCCCAGAGTATTCAGAAAACTAGCTGTCCCTTTTGGAAAGACCATGCATTTTTTAAATATGTTTACTCCTCATTTTTTAATTGCTAAAACTAAATTGAGTATTGACAAACATTTTCTCCAGAGCAATTGGTAAAAGTATGTATGTATGTGTTTTTATAGCCTTTCTGCAGCACAGAGGGCTGCAGCTTTGTATTAATAAAGTAGAATACCAAAAACCTAACAACAGTAGTGGTCTCCTGCCAAGTTATATGTTAGTAATCCGGAAAGGTGCACTCACACTACTCGTTCATTACACACTTGTACAGTTCTACTGACATATTCATGAAACGCGTAGATACTGTAGAAGCCAGGGTACTTGAGTACTTTACAGACTCATTGCAGATAGAACCCAAGTGTCCTACTTTTATTATTATTGTCAATCATGGTAATGTCTAAATCCCCTTCACGGAGAGGACCCTGACGCCATTAGCCAGTGTCCAGCATCATTCCCTACCATCCAAGTGGGCATAGAGGGAGGACATAACCTTGTGGCGAGTGCAGCGAGCCCGCTAGGGAACAACTTTCGGTACTTGTGTACATAAATACACAGGTACCATTTAAAACATTCATTGGGTTCTCTCTGCAATGAGTCTGTAAAGTACACAAGTACCAAAGACCGTTTAGTATATGCTGATTTTTCCACCAGAAGGGCAGCACAGCCACTAATGGGCAAGTCACCTAATCTCTTCTCATTGGTTATTTGTCATCTCATTCACAGCAATATATATGTTTGCGCTTTGTTCATATAACAGCGGTGGGCCTCTCGCTATAGCAAGTCTAAGGGCATGCTCCTGTCTCACCTGTACACAGCCAGAACCAGGATAGTGATGCATTGTCTTCCCTTCTCTCTAGCAGTGAAAGGACAATGGATCTGATACTTGAAATGTGTAACACGAATGCAATTCATTGGTGCAGCGTATCCGGAAGGCAGCTCGGCAAACTGCACCCCAGCTCGTCCCTCTTTCTAACACTTACCCTGCTCTCATCTGTGCAGGGGCTGCAGGTGAGTGTTGCATCAGGTGTCTGCTGAAATATATATAGCTATTCAGGTGCATCTAATCAGTGAGACCTTTAAGAAAACTGGTGTATGGGAAAAGACTCTGGGCTATAATTACGAAGCTTCTCGGCGAGTTACAGATGAAAATGTAATGTGGGCTTTACACTATGGGCCGTATTCAATTGCAGGCGAAAAGACGTGATCGTCGAAAAGTTTTTGCAGATGACGTCATTTCGCCAGTTGAAGACTTTCCGCCCAAATCAATTGCAATGACTTTTCGCCTAAGCGGAAAGTCAATGCATTCAGATAGGCGAAAAAGATTCGCCTTTGAATGGAGGCGGGAAAGTGCAGTTTTGGGGTGCAAAGTTGCGGGAACCCCCATGCAGTGTTAGGACAGTCTCCCAAAGGTAAACTGTGTAAAAAAAAAAAAAAAAAAAACCTTTAGAACACCCCAAAACAGTACTTTTGTTTTGGGGGCGAAAAAGTGCAAAGTTGGGGGACAAACTTAAAAACTAGCTAAATAGACTCCAGGGGGGTCCCCAAGTATGCCTCAGGTGTTTTTTTTTACTTTGCAGGTGTTTACGGCAGGTGAATTTTCCATGGTTATTAAAACTTAATTTTAGCAACTTTTAAATATGCTAGCCCCCATTTTCAGGTACCCCAAATTTGCTGAGACTAGTTATTTTGCTGCAAAAATATTGCTAAATGCTATTCTTCACCCCTTATGCAAATTAGCACCTATTGAGACCATTTAAGTACCCCAAATACCTTCAGCAGGGCTATTCGGGGGTATCCATACTGATCCCCCATGTCACTGCATCTTGGTGGGATGTCAGGCTGATTACCCCAAAACTGACAGCACTTTGAGTTTCGCCGGGTCCCGTTTTCGTGTCCCTTGGAATTTGAATAGGGAGAAAAGCGGCCGCGCGCGATACTTTTCCGGACCCAAAACCAACGATGTATGCGGAAAGTGCACCAGTCGAAAAGTCCCGGACTTTTCGCCGGCAATTGAATATGCCCCTCAATATTAGTGGCTTATTTTAAATTTGCATCTGAAATGTGCTGATAAGATAACCAGCCCCTAACTTATAGCAATCGGGTGCTGTGATTTCCTTACTACTGCTCACAAATTAATGAACGGTTGCAATTAGTTACAGCACACATTTTCCTAAGCATCGGTCCCAAAACGTCTTTTGTTGTATATAATGACAATAAAAAGTGTTTAACCTGTTCACATATGCAATATTTTATGTATATCCCCATCCAACTGTATATAAGACCTGATTCGCAGCCGCTCGTAAGCGGCCGCTCGTTCCGAGCGATGTTTGCCCAACTGCGCATGTGTACGGATCGTAATACGCATGCGCGAACCAGTCAGTGCGGCCGAAAATCGTTTGTTCGCTAAATAGCGAATGCCTGCTATTTTGAGTGACAGAATGAGGCGTATGTGGGTGGTAACAAGGGAAGGTGCTTGAAAACGGGGAGTGGAGATCCGAACGCAGGCGTGCTTAAAGGTCAAAACGGGCGTTTTAAGGGTGTGCATAATTAATACAGCAGCGTCATTGACCACGTTACTGGGTTATTTTACAGCCAGAACTGCTCGCAAGATTGTGGTAGCAAAAACCAACCACAAGAATAGCGAGCAGTTCATACGCTGGTCGATGTACTCGATTTATCTAATAAATAGCGGACATGACGTAGGATGCGAGCGGCCAGGGGGCGTATTTTTTCAAAAAACGACCGCAAGTTTTGTTCGCTCGTTCAGACATAGAGGCGTGAACAGACCGCAAAGAGCGAACGGTTCATTTGAATAGCCACCCCTATTTTCTGGACGAACGACCGCAAATAGCGTCCGGCTCTGAATCAGGCCCATAGACCCCACTACATCTAACAAGTACCTAGAACTTATGATCCCCTTCAGGTGTGTGTGTGTGACACATTACTATACCCGGGCACCCTATCCATTTAAACTAGAACTGACCATCTCAAATATCTTTTGGCATTCATTGGTACAAACCAGACGTCTGCTGCTACAGAAGCGAGGAGTTCTAACAACCTTTGTTACTTTATTTGGTTGTATCTATTAACATTATGTGCATGTAATAGGCTATTTTATTTGTTTTTATGTAATTGTAATACAAATAAGTAAACAATGCATCTACAGTGTCCTCACCTGAATTTAGGTTTTTTTTTTTTTTTTTGTCAACATTGTGGTTCTCTAATACGCTTCTATAACCATCAGGGAACAACTCGCTCAATAACTGAGGGCATGTTTATCAAAAGTAAGCAAATGTTTTACCCATCCTCCATTTACATCAACCTTTTCTCTATGAATGATGTGTTTTTCATCAGAGCGTTTCTGGATTACGGCTAACGGACACATTTCTGAAGAGAACGTATGAGTACGATGATATCGCCCAGGTCTGTGTCGTGTCTTCAAAAATCCATCCTGACAGTTGAAACCCGAAAGGCTTTAGAGATCCCAGGAACCTTTGCATGGACTCGCACAATTGTAACAAGTTATATGTTTCTAGATGACTTTAGAATGATTTATTGTTTCCTATTTTCTCCATTCATGTGAGACGGTGTATTTTTTTTTTTTTTTTTTTAAATGGAATGTTTTTAAACACTGTATTTTACCTAATTTCAGAAAATAAAATTGTATATATGTTGATCTATAAGCTTTTCTACCTAGCCCTTAATACCCCCTCTAGAAATAATAAATGTAATAATCAAACTGCTGAATTTCATTATATTATGGTTATTATTCAGCAATGTGAATGCATCTCCCTCTACCGGACATGTCAAACCCATGTTGGAACCATTCCTAGTCTTGTCGGTTATATGATGGTCAGATAAATACTCTGCACCTTTTAAAATAGTTATTTCAACTATAACTTGATATCTTCAATTGTAGATAACTAATTTGTCTGAATGACAGTTTCTGTTTTCCAGTGTTTGGGAGCAAAAGGCTGATCGTCATTTGCTCCCATGCATCACTGGATTTTCGTTCCAACCAGCCAACTAGTTGGCTGGTTGGAAAGATCATCTTTAGGTGTATGGTCAGATTTATATACAATAGTCCACATGTAAAGATGACATGTTCACCATCAGTCCTTAAAATCTGAGTAATTAGTGATGCCTGTGCTGGATTAATTAGATATTTCTGAACATTTGAACTTTATTTATTTTTTTCCCTTTTTTTAAATGAAACTATTGCTTTATAAAATAGAAGTATGGAGTTGTATTTGTAAATAATAAACATGCAGATTGTTTTACAGAAGACTTTATTTGTATCATTTATAACTTTGCCTTAAAGATTTATGCAGTGCAGCTCTATAAAGAGATTGTATGAATTAGGTCACCTCTATGTAACGCAGACATCCTGCAGTGGGGATGTTATTATGGACTCGATACCGTTACGGGACTTAAGATAGGCGTCGAAATACAAACGCCTATCTTAATCCCAATGCCGGATCAAACGAGGTAAGTCCGGGGCTCCCCTAGCGTTAGCCACACGCAGGGGGTTAGGTATCGTAGCAGGGTTAGGGCTTTTTTTTTGGGGGGGGGGGGGGGGTGTTAAGGTTAGGCCCCCCCGGGGGGATGTTTAGGGTGCGGTAAGGGAGAGGTCAGGATTAGGCACCACTATGGGAGGGTTGAAGGGGGTAGGGATAGGGTACTTACCGGCCTTGTCGGAATCTTCTCCCTTCGGGCTGCTGGCGTCAGGATATGAACCAGCGGCTATTCAGCTACCGGGACTTCATACCCATTGCCTGCAGTGGCATCCAGTACACTGTACAGTCCCTTCTCCACTGGAACTTGTCTTACGACTCCTCATTAGACTAACAACAGTGTTTAGCTGATAAACAAAGCAAGCATTTTTCCCCTCCCCTCACAGAAGTTGCTTCAGTAACTGGTGGCAATCGCGTATCGGTTGTATCTCTTATTGTAACATATTGTATTATTATAACATACATCCTTCCCCTCAACAAGTCACACAATGCAGTTTTTCAAGATCTACTTTGTGACACTACAGAATAATGGTTTACTTTGAAGACCAGGTTTATTAAATCCACTTGAATTTAATTCACAGGAGGAAGAAGAAAAACATTACCCAAAATAACATTTTTATATTTGGTTTATCCTAATACACAGATTGTATTCACAATACTGGAAAATCTTCTTTGTAGGCCTGTCCACTATTGCAGAAATTAAGACAATGCACTTACATGCAGATTTTACATTAAAGCTCACTACAGTATACAAGCATTAACAAACAGTATAAAAGAACAATGAGGAACACTTATGTGTAAACAGTAAGTTATGTCACCGTACAGAAGGATGAAAAGTGTTGTGAAACTAAACTTTGCTTTCTTCAAAACTTCATTTAAATGGTTAGTAATGATATTTGCACTGTACAGTAAATGGAGTTTAAATAAATTTACAATATTAAACAGCACTTTATCTATCCATATTAATATTGATCCGGATTCCTGAACAATGTCATACACTAATTGGCTCAACCATAACATTTTACTTCCTGCCCATATAATTAAATATTGTTGGCAGAATGTTATTACTTACATATTTAATTTTTGTTTCCTTTTGAAATATCCTTAAAAGATCAACTGAAGTTAAAATACAAGTTGACACAATATGGAAAGGAATCTCGTAACATTCACAAATCTATGCTCTATACCTGAACAGAATGAGAGGTTTAACATTTTATTTGACGTATTTTATAATTCTGTGCAATATTGTTATTGGTCGAATGGCTCCTACTCACACAGTAGCTTTACCCTGCAGTAGTTTCAGTGCACCTGGCTGAAGAAGTATATAATAATGTAATTGATAATAGCTAAGCAGCATTCATAATTTATTTGACAAAACTACAGAGTTTATGCTAGAGGTTAGTGGTCCAATATTTTCTCCTTTTTTTTCTTTTTTAATTCTACCAGCAGTCAAGCTGTATCCATTGTCCGCTTAATGAGAAGGCATTTTACAATGGACCTACAGCTAGAAACTGAGGGAAGGAGCCCAGTTGTAAAAATATTGATTTATCTGTAACATACATTTGTCAGATTAGATGGATATGGAGACAGCATAGAGTGATTGTCTGATACAACCCAACACATCAGCAAAGCAGATTCTAGTTTGAAAATCACATTTTAGATTTTTGTCACTCCCCCATCTGGAGGACACTACTTGACCATTGGGTTGTAGGGAGGGTTGAGCTAGCACTTAATAGGTTAACTTTTTCTAGTAAGCTTCCCCCTCCCCTTCAGTACAAAGTTAAGTGCTGAAGGAGTAGGTCAGCACTAGGAAAGCTAATATTTCATATACAGTCACCATATAAGTATCCCAAGGAGGAGACTTGGCCAATCTGTGACTCTCTAGCTGTTTGTGAAACTACAAGTCTCAACATGCTTAACCAGCTGATTGATTGGGGGTATGCTTGGACTTTTAGATATACAACAGCTGGAGAGACACGGGTTGGCCATGCCTGCAATAGAGCCTTCTAAATTAGTCCTGTCAGCACTTCAGTTACCACCCTTTGCAGGAGGTGGACATTATATGGGTAAGTTGGAAGTTATCTTTTAGCTATTTCATCAGCTAGAATAGTTTCAGAATTAGGGGCTTTTATCATGTAAACCTCAATTTCTTGCGATTCGCAAAGATAGGGCAGTGTCTGTACATTACTTTCCTTTCAACCTAAAGTGGTGTCGGCATTTCATCTTAATAAATTGTGATGGAGGCTTTTGCCAAATAAAGTAAAACAATGGATCAGGGTCAGCTGTCTCTATTGAATGTGGTGACGGTGTTAAGAATTTATCTGGAGAGGACACAACGTTTAAGTAAAAAATTGATCACATTGTAAAGGTTAAGATAACTAAAGCTGCATACACACGTAAAGATTTTCTGTCCAATCATCCAACTAGTTGATTGGTTGGAATGAATATCTGGTAGGGAATGAAAGCAAATGACAATCAGCAATTTGCTCCCAAACGCTATAAAATGGACAAAAACTGTTGTTTGTTAAATGTTTGATCTAAACAATTTGTTCAAACTTGAATGACGACCATTTTCATGTTTTCTGGCATTTAGGAACAAATTGCTTAACATCTTGTACTCCCATACGTTACCAGATTTTCATTCCAACCAATCAACTAGTTGGATGGTTGGACAGAAAATCTTTACGTGTGTACCTATCTTAAGAAATGAGGTTGGCCAGAATCCAGTCTATAGCCAGATGGATTAGGGCCACAATTCAGCATGCATATCAGGGAGCTGAACGGCCTATTCCAGCTGGGATCTCTGCTTCTTCCACTCGCTCAGTTGGGACTCCAGAGCCATTGGGTAGAGCAGCTACATGGTCCTCGGTTTATCAAATTAAAATTTTGCAGATTTCAGGAATTTCCATCCAAAAGAAGCATCCCTGGCTGCAAAGTATTGGATTCAGCTAAGATTGAATATACACCCCCCCAGCTATTGTACATACTCATGGTCAAGAAGTGTCTCTCAGATGGAGGAAGGAGAAAATACCGCTCTCCATATGGACTCTCTTTCTCGGAGTCCATCTGGGGGACACTATAATCCCTCCCTTATTTTGTTGTATGTCAGAAGGATGTGATCTCTGAACTCAAAAAGCCTGAAGGATAGGCTAGAAAAATAAGGACAAACTCCTCCTTCTCACCAGTGTATTTCTTGTCTGTAGATTAGACAGGCAGGTTGCATTTTGTTAAGTTACCAGTGATCACGTCTCTCTATGGTCCTAGGGACACACCATTCCATGCTACATAAAAAGAGGCTGGGCTGGCTACTTGGGTGCTGTAGGCTGCAGTTCAGATAGTCATCTAGGCCAAGGAGACTACGTCACTTCCAGCATCATTTGTATACCAAGGTCAGAGGCAATAAATCTTTAAAGGAAATAGAACTATCATTCAGCAGTTCCACAATCCGGGAAAACCATGACACTACAGATGGAGCTGGAACCTGCAATTCAGCCTGTGCCTATGCCCAAATACACCTGCTCAAGGTAAACTCTAAAATTAGGAGTATACTAATGTTACTGGCATTTATTAAAGCCAGATAAAAAAATATATATATTTCTAGTACTATTGTTGAGCCTTTGGGAAAGAAGATGCCTTTACAAGATACGTGATGGTACGTTCTTACAAATTGAAAAAGTTTGTGCAAAATGCAATTTGCAAGCTACGGCCACACTTCAGGCTCCTGAACACTGTAAAGATCTAATTGCCTGGATGAAGCAAGCTGTTACCAGGAAAGAGCAAAGTTCTAATAAAAAACAAAGTGAAATAATGACAATTCTTCCAGTTTGGCCACGTTGCCCATTGTCCATGGCTTTACTATTTCATAGAGAATTTTTGTACCAGGGTCCAATTTTTCACATTTAATATACTCTTATCCAAGCAATAAAAAATATTTAGATAACTTTAGAGTTTTTAAAATGTTTATTCCATGGTACATTACCAAAGTGGATCCAACTGAAGCCCACTGCCCACTGAATGTGTGGTTAAAGAATTTTATAAGTATGAGATTTGTACGTTGGATTTTCACGGCTTCGCGCCATTAATTTGTGCCAAGTACAACGTAAGGCTGGAAATAGAAACAAGATTGGAGAAAAGGGTACAGGAAGGAGTTTACAGAGACAGATCTTCATGTCTTCTAAGGAACCTTAACTCCAGCTGGCAGCAGAATATGCGCCAAGCAGATCTAATGAAGTGTCTAGACAAATTACAATCTGAGTAGCATCTGCTTAAACTGTATGGCAACACCTAGAAATAGACCTTATTGTCATTGAACAACAAGACTTGGAGATTCAGACGTTTCTTCTGGTGAAAAGTGGCAGATGGGGGAGGTGGCATGACATTAAGCCTATTTTATTCCACCAATCCAACTCTATCAAAAATTCTGCTGAAAGGCCACCTCTTTACATATGAACTAAGACCTCATTCTATGTAGTTTCATAGAGTAGAAGATTCATCGCATACTATGGAACTTCTGAGAGTCCTACAGCCATCTGTTGCATGTGCAACTCTGTTGCAAGTCATTGAGGAAATCAAATCTATTATACGAGATAGAGCCGTGTGTCTATTGCAAGTCACATACAGAGATAGAGGGAATCCCGGCCCCTTCCCTCCTTAACAGCTCACTGGCTGTCTGCAGCCCACCCTTACTCTGCCAGAGGAAGAAGAAGCGGAACTGGCTCCTGGTACCTACCTAACCCCAAACAAAAAAGAAGGTGATCCAGTTCCCCAGCAACCCCTGCTTCATGGGAGAAACATATAGCTCCCACTGAGTCTTGCACAGTGCGCAGAGCTGTGACGGGATACCTAGAAGACCATGGGAGTTTGATGGCCAGAGGATGGTGCAATCTTGGGCGGTGGAGCCAATAGGGTATGCCCAGGAGTAATCACAGCACTGAAGGCAGGGTAGACGCAGGTGTCAGAGCTACAGCACAAGATGATAGCAAGGCCCAACAAAGATGTTCCTTATGGGGCAGAGATAAGGAGTAAGAGGGAGAGAGAGATACCGTGGGGAAAAGAAACACGGTGAGGGGAAAAAAAAAAAGAGACACACATACACACAACATACGGGGAAAGAGAGACACGGTGGGAGGAAGAGAGAGACCCAGGGAGAAGAGAGAGAGAGACCCGAGGGTGCGGGGGGGGGGTTTCGGGGAGATGGGAAGATGGAAGAAGGTAAATAAAAAAAAAGAAACCCCTGCAGCGGTGGGCACAATAGCTAGCAACCTGGCAAAATGATGGGTCCAAAATAAAATATTTTTAGTAGGACAAAAGAAAAACAGATTCCTCAAGAACTATTGCTCTGGGAAATCAAAAAAGCACATTTCTAAAGATTAAATTCGCCTTTACCAGCTAGTTTATTGAATAATACATTCATCAGTCACTGAAAGATAAATGCAGTGGACCGTTTATACACTACTGTTAAAGAATCTCTACTATAAACTGTGAGAAAAAAATTCCACATGCATGGCTGACGAACAAGGGTGTTCCTTCCCAGGCTGCTTCTACCATTTTCGGAGGTTTGCCGGAATCCCCATATGAATCAAGCTCCGGAAAGCAAAACTTGTACCCGATAGAGACTAGGGGCTTCTCTTCGCACAAATCTCCGGAAATGGATCCAAAAGATCAATCTCCTCACAGCTTTGGTTGCTGTCAGCTGACACTATCTTCCAATGGATTGCTACCTTAGGGTATTTAGACGGGCTCCATACAACATTTAGTTGCCTGTAGTCATCATTACTTCTGGTGTATACTTGCTGTTGCAGCGTTCCAGGTTCCAAGCTCCTTTCTTCCAGTGATACTCTCCTAGTGTTATGCACAGCGTGTGTACTCAGTTTGTCATCCGAGTACTATCTCCGAAGTGTCATCATCCTGTGCTAGTTCTGCGTCTGAAGCCACAGCGTGTGTACTTAGTACGTCATCCAAGTACAAACTTCTAGTGCCATTCTCCTGTGCTAGTTCTGCATCTGAAACCACAGTGTGTGTACTTAATATATCATCCAAGTACAATCTCCTAGTGCCATTCTCCTGTGTCAGCCCCACGTCTGCATCAATAGGGTGTGCACCCAGTACATCACCCAAGTACAAAACTTCCAGTATCATTCTCCAGTGCTATCCCTGTGATAGTGTTCTTCCATTTCCCACTTGTGCAGGATACCTGACCAAAGGGCCACGACCTGCTTGCTGGGTACAGCTTAAGCCCAAATCCCGCTTGGAGGGGTCACCTCCCAGTAAGTTAGACTCCGCACCTGCGGTCAGGTCTAGCCAACATCCGGTATTTGTGGATAAGGAGGGCATATATCCAGGCCCCTCGCCTCAGATTCCTTTCTGGGTCCACGTCTTCTAATCCCTCTACAGGGGACCACCACAGGCTCGGACTGGGGCCCCGGGGATTCGGGGATATCCCCGGTGTGCCCCGATAGCCATGCCCTCTTTTGCAAGAGGGCGGGGCCTAGCCCAAGTTTATTATAGCAGACTATGTTGACTGACCCGGCTGCTGACTGCTCCCCCTGCACTGGGCTGGCTCAATCACCTGCAGGGCATTCCGTGCTGCTCACTAGTGTTTACATTTACAGTGTTGTCTCGGCTGGTGTTCGTTGTGGCCCCTCCCCGAGGAAAAGCCACCAATGAGGCATGTTGTCTCTCTGACTGACAGCACTGCACTCTGACTGACACTACAGTGAGGCTGGCTGGAGGCTGCTGTATATTATACAGCATGGATTGCTTCATGTCTCCTTGTAGCAAATGTCTCCAGTAAATGGCTACAGGTAGCAAAGGACATTAAAAAAAAGTTAACCCCCCCCAACACACACACACAGCCCTAAATGTGTCCCTTTTCTCTGCATCCCAATCCGTGGAAGCCTTATCTCTGTAATGCAAGACCCTCTTTGCATCTGTATGTATGAGTATACTATGTATATGTATGCATGCATGCATGCATGTATCATTTATGTGTATACAATGTATATGTATACTATGTATAAGATTATCAGGGGTATTCAATATAGGAGCGATAACATAGTTTTTGCGTTAATATCGCACTTTTGACGTCATTATCGCAGGTTTGACTTTTACACCGTATTCAATTTCAAAGACTTATCGCAGTTTTGAAAAGTCTTTGATAAAAAATGGGGATAACTTTTCACCATTGAATAGGTGTCGAAAAAAAGTGCAGAATTGGGGTTTAGGGGTGCAGGCTTAAAAAAATAGCCTGCACCCCTGGGAATGACATTTAAAAAAGAACTGTGTCAAAAAGTAAAAAAAAAAAAATAGGGACACCGCAAAAAAATAATTAAAAAATTGGGGTGAAAAAAAAAAATGGGAAAAAATTGTTTAAGAATAGGGAAATAGGTTCAGGGCTATTCTGCATGTATGCGGCAGGTGTATTCTAGAATAGGCTATTAGCGGCAGGTGTTTTGAAGAATAGAATTATAGCGGCAGGTGCACAAATGCAGAATTTTTAAAAACTTACTTTAGGGACATAAAAATATGCTAGTACCCATTTTCATGTACCCTAAATTTGATGGGACCACTTAAAAAAACGAAAAAAATAACCTAAGTGCTCTTCTGCATCACTTCTTCAATGTCGGGAAAAGAACACCTGCTGCGGCTATTTAGATCCCCGACTTTCAATTAAAGGCTAAAACGGGGGTACCCATAGTGTTCCCACATGTTTTTACTACTTTAGGGGGGTCTTACAATTTTTTTAAGGAAAAATTCGTAACTTTACGCAAATCCAACTTTGGAGTTTCCCGTTTTCTTTTCGTTAATTTTATATTGAATACGGGTATAAGCGGGAGCGCATCCGATTCCTTAACGCAGGTAAAAACTCCGATATGAAACGTTAACTTCGACAGTGAAGTTAACGTTTCATATTGAATACCCCTCTATGTATGTAAACTATGTATATTATTGTTAGTAGGGTAAGTTCCTGCTGGGCTGGTCCAATAGTCCCCTCAGCCAGGCCAGCTCACACTGTTGGATGCAGCTGAGCTTCCAGTACTTGCATTCCACTGTGGAACACAAACTGGAAGCGGCCATATGCTCCGGATAGTGGGCACTTTCGTGTGCCGCTAGCCGGGAGCAGTGGCTGTGCAACGTGGCTCCAACTGGGATGATAGCCTACCCCCTGAGACAGTACATGACAGCACCGGGAAGCAGGCTAGCCAATAAGGGGGAGTTCAATATGTGAGCCTAAGTCTCCTCTCCCCGCCCCCTTCCCTAGTCCCAATCTTTTCCCTCTCTCTCCAGCTCTGCCTCCCTTGTACGCTGCGGCTGCAGCAGTCTGTGAGGACTTCTCTTCCCGCACCCTTCCTGTCCCCAATATTAATATCATGCCCCCACAGCGCCCCTCTATTTTACACAATGCCCCCATTAATATTATGCCCCACAGTGTCCCTCTATTTTACACAATGCCCCCATTAATATTATGCCCCACTGCCTCTAGTATTAAATATTATGACCCACAGTGCCCACTTCAGTATAAAATAATTATGCCTCATGGTCAGGGCTGCTATCTTATGGGGGGTTGGGGGGGACTGCAGGGACTTGAGTCCCAGGCCTGGAGAGAGGGGGGCCCTGCCGATTTTGTCAGTCCCAGGTCCCACAATTGCTTATGGCAGCCCTTCCCTGAACGGTAACTGAGGGGCCCCTGACCTGCTACAAGATGTGCGGTGCAGTTCAAATGTCTCGGAGCCAATCATGTCAGCAAGTACTGCAGTCAGGTCAGTCTTCGGTGGAAGACTGGGGCAATTATGTAGGTTTTATTTTTTTCCTGTGGGGGCTAATGTGTTTTTTTTTACTATCGGGGGCTAATGTGTTTTTTTTCCTGTCAGGAGCTACTGTGTTTGTTTTCCTATTGGGAGCCAATGTGTTTTATTTTTTCTTATGTGGGATAATGTGTTTTATTTTTTCTTATGTGGGATAATGTGTTTTATTTTTTCTTATGTGGGATAATGTGTTTTATTTTTTCCTATGTGGGACAATGAGTTTTATTTTTTTCCTGTTCGGGGCCATTGTGTTTTAGTTTCTTCTTATTGAGGCCAATGCTTGCTTTTTTTCCTGTGGGGGCTATTGTGTTGTTTTCTGTAGGGGGTCAATGTGTTTTTTTTTTCTTCTGTGGGGGCCAACGTGGGTTTTGTCTTGTGGGGACCAAAGTGTTTTTTACTCTTATGTGATGTTATTAGTCTGCGCATGCATCTGAGTTGCACCTCGCATGTGTCCCAATGGTGCTCATACAGAGTTGCAGTACAAATTTAGACAGATGCCCCAGGAAGTGTATTAGAAATGTGTTGGGCGTTCCTAGGCAGTTGGCTAATCAGACGCAGATGTCACGTAGTATGGGCGTGTTATTGGAGTGACATGGGCGTGTTATTGGAGTGACATGGGCGTGCTATTGGAGTGACATGGGCGTGCTATTGGAGTGACATGGGCGTGTTATTGGAGTGACATGGGCGTGTTATTGAAGTGACATGGGCGTGTTATTGGAGTGACATGGGCGTGTTATTGGAGTGACATGGGCGTGCTATTGGAGTGACATGGGCGTGCTATTGGAGTGACATGGGCGTGCTATTGGAGTGACATGGGCGTGCTATTGGAGTGACATGGGCGTGCTATTGAAGTGACATGGGCGTGCTATTGAAGTGACATGGGCGTGTTATTGGAGTGACATGGGCGTGTTATTGGAGTGACATGGGCGTGTTATTGGAGTGACATGGGCGTGTTATTGGAGTGACATGGGCGTGTTATTGAAGTGACATGGGCGTGTTATTGGAGTGACATGGGCATGTTATTGAAGTGACATGGGCGTGTTATTGGAGTGACATGGGCGTGTTATTGAAGTGACATGGGCGTGTTGCTGAATCGCTCATATTGGAAGCCATTCACAGGTGGAAGATCTGCATAGGGCTGGTGAAAGTTTCAATGGTACGAGCGATGGTGGCATCTAAACATGCACAAAGCATTATTTCAGTGTCTGTAGACACTGTCAGTGGGCATCTCAGTCCTTGCATATTCGGACACATGGATGTACACCAGGGAAGGGCACAGAATCAGGCCCTATCAGGAGGGATCCCGTTCCCCTTAACAGACCCTGCCCCCACTGGGACTGCTTCCATAAGCTTCCCGGGCTGTTTTTCTATCCCAATCCACCCCCGGCTACTTTAACAAAAGGGTCACCGATTATTGATATTTTTATAAAGGGGGCAGGGATTAATGCTTATCCGATTAAACAGAGCACAGATTATTGATACTATAATAAAAGGGCGCACAGATTATTGATATCATTTAATGGGGATGACCACAACCCTCCAATTGATGGCCAAACCTATAAAAGGCTGGCCACGCTTCTTCAGCGGGCCCCTGCCATTGAATTCCCCTGTGGGCCCTTTATACCCCAGTCCGACACTGGACCCCCATAGCCCAAATGTGACAAATGGGCAGGTTGTATCACACAGAATGTGATATGAGATATATCCCGTCCTCTTAACTCCATACAGTTCACCTGCCATTCACCAAAACAAAATTGAACTTCAGATGGGGCTCGCAATTCAGCAATCTCTCTGAGGGGATCACTATTGCAATGAACATATATGGTCAAAGGATGCAAGTCAGAGGATAGATGGAAACAATAGGACTCAAAGCATACATTATTGCAGAGCATGAGGCAGCCATCTTGATTGTTCTATGTAACCATTCACATCAGTCCCTGCTCCAATGGAGCATAGGGGTCTATTTACTAAGCAGTGTTAGGAGACAGAGTGAAATGTGATAAGGTGCCAGCCAATCAGCTCCCAACTGTCATTTTTCAAACACAGCCTGTGAGATGGCAGTTAGGAGCTGATTGGCTGGTACCTTATCACTTTTCACTCTGTCTCATAACACTGCTTAGTAACTAGACTTAGTGTCTAAATATACACACACCCCTACAGAGGTGTCCTTACACATCTTTTCTGCAGACGCGCTAAAAAGCTCCTCTTGGTCCTGAGAGACTCCGTTGGTGCTGGGCGTCTTTTTTAACATCTCTTTTTGCCAAAAATGTGTGAAATACTGTACAATGCGGAGCACTAAACAAAACCGCTTCTCAAAAGACGGACAATGCATAAAATTCTTCCTTTCTCTTTTAAAAGGTGCATTTAACACCCAAGTTTTTCTGCATCAATTTGCGAGGAGCTTTGCTGTGGCTTCCGCTCTCCATTCCCCTCGTCACACACAGCCCTGTCACTAACATAACAACGTGATTGGTCAGGTCCGTGCCTCCCAAAGGGATAGCGCGCTCTGCTAGTGACATACTCTGTGCTGCTGTGAGCATCCCAGTGATCTGATGAAGGATTGTTCTATCCCTGCTCCCATCGCAGCAGGATACACATAAATGAGTAACACTAATGGTGCCCAGACTTTAGTTAATTAAAAAAATTAAAAGAAATAAAATAAAAATAAAAAAAGTACAATGTGAATGGGATACTTTAAATCCCTAGTCTACCACACATTTATGACAGGTGTACAAAGCCGACAAGGGGCAATATATATTTATTATTACTTGTGTGCATGAGCCTTAACTGCTTGCCAACATCATGGTCAACTAAGTTTTCAGGCAGAACATGCAAATGAAACACAGGGCCGGATTCTGAGGTGGATGGTAATGCAGCCGCGACCGTGTCTTCGTGCCAATGCCGCAGCCGATCGGATCTGTACAGAGGCGCCCACTGACTGCGACTGAAATTGTGCCTAATAAATGACACCATCGGACATTAGTGCAGCCCTATGGCCATTTAGAATGTCTGCAGGAACATGGCTGCCAGTGCAACGGCGACAAAAAGACATGCCACGGGACCAACATACCCAGAAACGCCCACTGAATTGGTCTCTCTCTGCATCCAATTTCGTTCTACGTCCCCAGGCTGTACCCATGAAACGCATGCTCAGTGCGACTTGTACGACTAAAAACATTATCCGCTTGCGACCGACTATGACACTGCATTCACCTCAGTATTAGGCCCATAGTGTCCTAAATATCCCCTTGTTATCCCGAAAAGGACATGTATATGGATTTGTCATAAATTACTACAAATTATTTCAATAATTATATAATAGTTGTATATCCCTTTATATATACTTAAACACACTGCTTATTAGGTGCGCCATTACCAGCTAGCCGGAGCATACAGGTGCTTCTAAATACAAATTACTATCGCTCACTGACATTATACAATGTCAGGGGACATTAAGCAGGAGGACCAATCACAAGCCACAATATTTTGATTACAGCTTGTGATTGGTCCTCCTGCTCACACATCGCCCAGGGCCCAGCACCAGTGATTTTTGCCTGGATCTGTAAAAGTAACAAAGGAGTTGTCGAAAAAATGGCTACAGCTAGGGTTAGGCGCAACACAATAGAACATTGGTGGTGCCGCTTTAAAGTATACTTGTCAGGCAGCCATTTTGTGTACTCAATCAAAACTCAAGAGAAGGTGACCTATCCATTTATCAAGGCATGAGTCACAGCACCTGAAATGTCTGCCTATTCTGTGTGTAGACGACAGGTACACTATGCAGAAGGAGGTTGATTAAATGCAATGAAATGAGACAGGTAGATGATACTGGAAGATTTGCCCTTGTACATCACAAACTTCTACACTTTAACAACCTCAAATTAAGTTTACAGGCTAGGAATACATTATAAACAGTAGTAGTGCGGTAACTGTAAACAATTATATTGAATTGTGCAGTATAGTAAAATAAAAGCACAGATAATGTATAAATAGAAATAATTTTGTATAACAGAGAGTTCAGGGACATTGTAACTAAATGCACACAGTTTCCCAGCATTAGCCAGTTCACAATTTGTATGTCACTGTATCAGCTCCCAATGCTGTAATGTATGACAATTCTCCTTCATCCACAAGAAAAGATGTATTAAAATGAAGATAAAATGCAGGTTGGGTTACGTTCTGTCCTACACAAGGACCTCACCATACCGTGTACTACATGTGCCCCTGCTCTGCCTTGGTTACATGCGTGTGACAATGGAGCAGATTGGAGGAATGCAGTCTGATGAGACCCCAGACCCGCCAGACTCTTCTGCTAACACGTGCGCTGTGGTTGGTTAGTGTTCAAGGTGTCGGACTGTCCAGCTGAAACGGAATAGAACCAATGTTAGGTGGCTAAACTGAAAAAGTCCTATAAATGGTTTACTTCATAGAAAGATTACTCTCCCTTTATTTAAATACTACCTGCGATAGCCGGCGTTGCCCGGGTTTAAGACTGGACCCTGAAGTACACCTGCAGCCTTTATTTGTTTACATTGTCCTCGCCTATAACCTGGATAACTATGCAATTAGGAGTAGATGACAGTGCAGGCAGGTGTATTCTTATACCAATTGGAACGGGGTATATTAGGGACAGACTGACTAACAGAACCGACATCAATATAGCTTCCAAAGTCACTTGAGTTTCAGAAATCACTGCAGAACAGATGGGATGATTCAGCTGCGGATGGATATTATATTGCAGCTGCTAACGTTTGCAGCTGCAATAGCTGTAGTATAGTAATCTGCGTCCAAAGACACAGCATCGGATCATCTGCAATCTGTGCAGCAGACGACCATGACCAAGAAGTCACACAGCCTGCCTCCACATACGAGTAAAAGAGGCCAGGAAATCTCTCTCTCACATGAGAAATGTCTCTCTCACACTTGCGCAGTACGGGTCAGGTGCATGCACAGATTCCCGATAATCGGGAATCTGCGTGATCCCTGTCACTGCAGCTTTATCACCCACCGCAGCTTTATCACCCCCTGAAATCACTCTGCAGACCAACATTGAAGACCATGTCTAGCAGGGCTGCTATCATAAAAGAATGCCGGGACTGGAGTCCCGTTCCCGAATAGAAGGAGGCCCCCGTCTGCAGTGGCACTGTGCAGCTGCGATCAATCTCCCCTGCTGTTTGTAATCTCCATATGCTAAGATTTTACGGGATCAAAGATTGTGGATCGATTATGCCACAGTCTGAATGTATCAAGTCCTGAGGGCCTCAGTGTCCTGGTTTTATGGGACTGAGTGACAGTGTGTGGCCCTCACAAAGTTTAAACCTAGGCAAAAACCTAATCCTGGTCAACCTACACCACCATGCCAAATTTGGTGGAGCTAGGTACAAAACTTTGGCCGTGCACAAAGGACAAACAGACAGACAGACAGACACACACACACTTTCTCGATTATTATATAGACGTCTCTATGAGACATGGTGCTTATTTGGTAATAGATGTTTGACATTTTGTAAACAGACAGATGTAAATAACAAACAAATACAGATATTCGGTCCATGCCTGCTGAGGGTCACGAATGTTCCTCAGTGGTTCCGCTGAAAGATCTGCTCCTGACGTGGTTACGCAGTTGTTGTATTAGTTCAGGATTTTGCTGCTGAATCTGTTGTGCAAACTGCTGCCCACTGTAAGGAGAAAATAAACCTTAATTCCCAATAATAAAAACATTATTTACTGTGAAAAGGCAAAGAATCAGCCTATGTACCACTACAGAACTCAGCAGGAGATGTGAGAGCAGGGACAACTTCCAAAAGTAAACAGAGGTCTGCAAAAAAACAACACAACCTATATTTACAGTTTGTTTCATTGTGTTGTTTGGGGGGGGGGGGCTTGAGCTTTATCACATCGGAAGGAAACTTACAGATGTGTCCTCACTCATCTTTGCGGCAGTTGCGCCAAACAGCCCATCTCGGAGCGCCGGCCCCCGGGTGTCTTTTCTTGCTGAAAATGTGTCTAATTCAAAACGAGCTGCGACTAGAACGCACCAGGAGACTGTGCTGATTAATTTACTACGCGGCACTTGTGCGTTCTATGTGCGACTTAGTCTCTCAATCAGCATGCGAAGTGCTAGAATGCAGTGGCCGCAGGTTTTTTCCGCTACAAGTTCCATTTACAGTCTCAGTCGCACACAGAAATACAAGTGCTACACATCAAATGAATCAACAGTGTCTCCGGGCGCATCCCAATCACATCACATTTCGCCAAAAAAAAATAAAAAAAGACACCCGACGCGAACAGAGCTGCATGGGACCTGGCGGCTCACTCACTCCAGACGAGTCGCGCTGCATGGCGTATTGAGGACACATCTGTAGATAAATGGTTTTTAAAGCATGTTGCTCGGTAGCACACATACTGTACAACACGGAACAAAAGCAGACAGATGGTACCGTGCGATTCGCAGCCTTTAGTAACCAGCTTTTTTTATCTATACGGAGCCAACACTCTTTTCTAACTAAAAAGAATGCGTCAGATACTTACGCTTGTATGAGACTGGAAAGATCCGTTAGCCCCCCTACACCGGCAGCCGGACCCCCTCCAGCATTTGACATCATACCAGACATCCTGCACAGTACAAAGCAATGCTAGAAAATTGAAATAACTGTACATAATCTAATTATTTTCTGTACAGAGCATCACTACATTTACAGATAACAACCCCAGCGATCATCACTAGCTACAAAATGAATATCTAGGTTGGCCACACACCTGGGCCTGATTCAGAGCAGCATGCATTGATGTAGTTGAGCGATAATCTGTAACTGCACATGCACGAACATTTCTGAAAACCTGTACAGCGCATGAGTTATACAGAAAGAACACACAAAGGTGCTGCTGTGAGAGTGAGACGGTTTCAGAAAGGTAGTGGAAAAGTGATGGGCGTTCCTGGGCGGTGACTAGTTGTGCACGCGAAAATGGTCCGTTCAGTGGGCGTGTTATGGGAGCGTGGTGGGTATGTCCATGCAAGTGGGTGAGTTCCCAGCCGCAAGCATAGGAGGCCATGGTTAGATAGAGAGACTGCACCTGCCATAGGGCTGGTGCAAGTTTAAATAGCGCAACCATTGGTGGTGCACAAGGAGGCACCAATTGTTATTACAGCGTGCATGTGCACTAAAAGTGGGCCTCTCAGTCCTAGAACATTCGGCTGCACGGATGTACTCAAGGCGAAGGAGATTGTAGGCCATTTGCATAAGTTGCAGACAGGTGAGCGCCAACAGGCGCTGGTACGTGTGACTCAGAATCAGGCCCATGTACGAAGTCGAACTGGATGAAATCCGGCCAATTTACTCGCCCACTTCTGACATGACTGAGCCCGTAGGTGAAGTTGTGCCACATGCTGAATTATTGAGCCAATTGCCCCAAACAAAAGAAAGGACACAGCTACACCTCACCATCATACATCACCTGTGCTTCCAGTGCACTAAACCCCCACGTCCCATTCCCCTAAATGGAACTGTAACACCGTGCTGCACCTGTTCACAAATGCCCCCAGTTAATTGGGCATACCTCCCAACCTTATAGCCAATATTGGAAAAAAGCTATCCAATTCATGAATAGCTTTTTTGATCCTTTAGATCAATACAGTCACGCCTAAATGGACTCTAGTCCTGAGTTGGGCCCCGCTGCTCCCAGAATATATGATGTAATGACATCACCTCTCTAGGAACCCCTATGCCAAAGAAAGGTGCCACCTGTGCAACGACATTGCTCCCCCTCATCCAGTCACAGGGCTGTAAGAAGGAGTGTGCAAGCAGTGCCATCACTGTGGATCTAGGGGGCAGCACAATCGCTTCCCTGTGGCGGCTGTGTAGGGTTTGCAGGGTGCCTGGAGATGCCCAGCACATCCTTAGGATGCTCCAGGCTCCCATCTTCTTCCTGGTCCCGACCCCTCCCCATTTCTTCATGGCGTCACATATGCGGGAGGGCAGCCCAGGGCGCATTATCTCCCTGCTAAAACCCTGAACGGGATACAGTCGGTATGCCAGCGGCTGCGATGCCGGTGCTGATATTACCAATGCCTCTCGCAATACCAATGCTGGCATCCCGACCGCCGGGATGCCGAAGGTAAGTAGCGGGGTGGGAGGGTTAGGCACTAAGGGGGGAGGGTTAGGTTTAGGGTGTGGGGAGGGGGAGGTTAGGTTCAGGCACTAGGGGGGGGAGAGGTTAGGGTGCGGGGAGGGGAAGGTTAGGTTCAGGAATTAGGGGCAGAGGTTAGGGTAGGGAGAGGGGGAGAGTTAGCATACTGAACAACAGGTATCATTATGCTAGCCCTGTCAGGATGCCGGGATCCCAAACTCACCCCCCTCTTTATTATACGCATCCTCCTCTGATAGAATTCTAATTATTCTTAACTAGTTTTGATTTACTTCTGACTTAGTATCAAACTTTTCTGAGTTTCTACTGTAAATCAAGTTAAAAAGTAGCAGATTATAATTATAGTAATAGTGATAAGTCTATTCAGGGCTGTAATGAGGATAGCGACTGTTCAGGGGGGTTGGGTATGGGAAGCCAGCAGAAAAGGTTTGATACCAAATCAGAAGTATAGAATAATTAGAATTCTATTAGAGCAGGATGCGTATAATTAAGAGGCTCCGAGCGTCACTAGAGGGAGCTACACTCACATATTTTGCATGGCATAGCAGTGATGTCTAGGTGTGAGACAACTGTATAGGTCTGTGCCTACGGTAGTAGATATCTGCTTTAATAAAACATTTGAAGCCAGTTCTTCATTACACTGTATGCAACTTAGGATCTGTCTAAAACATGAGTTCGTTAATACACATGGACCAATCCTGCAGCTCAACTGGTGGGATAGGATTAAGTTTTAATTTAGCTAAGAATGGTTGATATCCAGCCACCCGGCTTCCTGGGCTGACCATCTGGATCACTTCTAGTCAGAAGGTCAAAAGTTTAATTACTGCATTCACTGTCTGATGGTCATTGTGGAGAATACAGAGGCAAAAGCTACCGGTTCTCTCATTACTGGGGATTACTGTCATTTTGGCTCATATACACAGATTTTCCACAATCAGATGAAATACTGCAGGGTGTATAGACACCCCAAATGCTACCTGACCATATATCATCCTCACAGACAGATCCCTCAGCATTCACAAGTTATCTGTGAATATTGCTTTCTTAATTTTAGTATGTAGAACACCCAATAGATGGCAAACAGCATCATATAATTCTACAATATGCAAAACTTCCAGCAGAACACAGCATTCCTCTATAAGAAACATGTCAATTTAATTCTATCACATGAGAATTATAGATGTTCCAAAAATGTTTAAAAAAAATAAAATAAAGAGTCACTCACAGCTGTTGTACCTGCGGGTCCTGCATTAGGCTGGCTGCCTATGAGAGATATGGAAAAAAAAAGCATCTTAGAGGCTCAGCCACCGAGGACAATGAACCATAACCAGTCACCCATAATAGATTAATACAGAAGGAGGCATACATGTAGTAATATACCAGTTGACAAAACAGTGATTTACTGGTTGCAGAATGAGGCAGCACAGCTTTGATATAATTTATAATTTTGCGAGCAGGGCTGCCAACAGAAATTGTGGGGCCAAGGACTGTCAAAATGGGCAGGGCCCCCCTCAACCCGCCCCTGCCCCACAACCTGCCTTCCCCCTTACAAACCCCTTCCCTCACCCCCCACAACCCCCCTTCTCCACTACCTTATTTATACACAATAAAAAATCTTTGTCAAAGACTGAACATTATACTGTATATGTCTACACACACACACTGTCCCCCATACAATGCTCCAAGTGGTGGTCCCCCCTATGCAGTGCCCCTTATATTGTGCCCCAAGTAGTAGTCCACCCTATGCAGTGCCCTCAGTAGTAGTCCCCCCTATACAGTGCCCCCCAGTAGTGGTCCCCCCTATGCAATGCCCCTTATATAGTGCCACTGCCCCCAGTAGTGGTCCCCCCTAATATAGTGCCCCTCCAGCAGTGCCAGTGCTCCCAGTAGTGGTCCCCAATTATATAATGCCCCCCCCCCAGCAGTGCCAGTCCCCCAGTAGTTGTCCCCCATTATATAATGCCCCTCCAGCAGTGCCAGTGCCCCCAGTAGTTGTCCCCGATTATATAATGCACCCCCAGCAGTGCCAGTGGCTGCAGTAGTTGTCCCCCATTATATAATGCCCTCCCCAGCAGTGCCAGTGCCCACAGTAGTGCCTCCCCCCAGCAGTGCCCCTTAGATATATAACGACAAAGACACACACAGACAAAAAAAAAAAACACTTACCTGTATCCCCGCTCCTGTGCCCGCCGTCGTCTGCTCCTCCAATCTTCCGGGCCAGCCCGCCCTGCAAAGGGAGCTAGACAGAAGGAAACAATGCCCTCTGTCTAACTCCCTCTGGGAGGGCTGTGACCATGGCGCACTGCCGATTCAGCTGGCAGCGCTTCCGCGTCAGGTGGTATGAAAGCCACCTGACGTGGAAGCACTGACATCTGAACAGGCAGCGGCCGGGCAGTACCGATCGTGGGTGGTGCCCGAGGATGGTGCAGAGATGGAGACAACGCTGTCTCCATCTCTGAAAAAAATTTAAATTGATAGGTCAGGGGGGGTTTCTGTGTACTTAGAATCCCCCCCTCCGTGCGCTAGTGCAGGAGGATGCCTGGATGAGAAGTGACTTATTAGTCACTTACTCATATTATTGTGCGGCAGCAGCGCGGGGGACGGGGCATGGCCGGGTCCATAGCATTGGACGTAGGCTGCTGCATCGTGATAGGAGTGGGCCCCCGGCTCAGCCTGTCAGTTGTCACTTCTTCCACTGTGGGCCACGGGGATAGTGGCAGGCAGGCGGGCGGGCCCCCCGAGTACCCGGGCCTAAAGTCCCGGCAGTCCCCCCCTGATGGCGGCCCTGACAGTGCGAGTCATAAATACCTTATAAGGGTTGTGCCGCTTCCCCGTTCATTCCAGTGTCACTTACCCCATTTTGCCACAAGTGACCCAGCTGCCCAATGCTACCTGTAGGCTGGGACTCTTCAGTCATTGCACTCTGAGACAGGTGGGGGTAATGGTAACAGAGTAAGTAGGCTGAAGTATGCTCGGTACACACTAGGATGATGGGTTTGGCCGACCTTTCTGACGATTGGCAAGTACATATACAATTTGCCAATCGGGCCTGACATCACAACTGGGCGGGCATTTAAATTGAGCTGTAACTCACCTCCGGGACCCTGCAGCATGAGTAGGGATGATCGGCAGGTCGTCCGTACACACCAGCAGTTGCACCATTATATCTATAGATATATCGGCCATTTGCTGTGCTGCACAGCCAATGCAATAAGTCTGTGAATGTCGTCATTCACAGACATATTGGAGGTACACACCCGCCGACGCGCTCACGATATATCGGCCGTTCAATGGCCAGTATATCACCCAGTGTGTACCCAGCTTAAGCAATCTGTACTACGATCACATTGTAGTGCACTTTCATAACAAATAATTGCATTATTTATATATAGTGCACATATATTCTACAGCACTTTACAGAGAATGTTTCATCATTCAGTCCCTGCCACTGTGGAGTTTGCAACCTATATTATCTACCAAATGGACGCACGCACTCACTCTGGGGTTAATTTAATCAGAAGCTAATTAATCTACCAGTGTCTTTGGATCAAGTCTGTATTTTAATAACTCCTAAAATCTAATAATTTCCCTGTATTTCATCTAGCCATGTACCAGTGACATATTATCAATTGATGCAGGATGTGCAGTGTACGTACTTCTCCAGGCCAGGGGGGGGGCGATGCTCACACCCGGTACCCACCATCTGCTACAAGCCATAAGTAGTATTTAATGAGCAGAAGAATTGCCGTCTATAGCCTCCACTCGTTCTTTTTTTTTTTTTTTTTAGCTCCGCCTCCCATGCTGCAAGTGGCACTCTCTCCGCCGGGACATGATCACAGGAGAGTCACAACCCTGCCTCTGCCACATACTCACAGATCAGGCCATAATATCTCATCAGGCCCACATAATGGATGAAACACAGACAGACAAATGAACCATTTGAACTTCAAAACTAAGCTAACTACTGTGCTAACTGCACGGGCATGGGTTCATTCAACCTTCCTTAAAGTTCATACAGCCTGTCTTATTATAAAGCAGTCCATACAGCCTTCCTCATTATAAAGCGGTCCATACAGCCTTCCTCATTATAAAGTGGTCCATACAGCCTTCCTCATTATAAAGCGGTCCATATAGCCTTCCTCATTTTAAAGCGGTCCATACAGACTTCCTCATTATAAAGCGGTCCATACAGCCTTCCTTATTATAAAGCAGTCCATACAGCCTTCCTCATTAGAAAGCAGTCCATACATCCTTCCTTATTATAAAGCAGTCCATACAGCCTTCCTTATTATAAAGCAGTCCATACAGCCTTCCTCATTATAAAGCAGTCCATACAGCCTTCCTTATTATAAAGCAGTCCATACAGCCTTCCTCATTATAAAGCGGTCCATACAGCCTTCCTTATTATAAAGCAGTCCATACAGCCTTCCTTATTATAAAGCAGTCCATACAGCCTTCCTCATTATAAAGCAGTCCATACAGCCTTCCTTCCTTATTCAGCAGTCCATACAGCCTTCCTTATTATAAAGCGATCAATGCAACTTTCCTTATTATAAAGCAGTCCATACAGCCTTCCTGATTATAAAGCGGTCCATGCAGCCTTCCGTATTATAAAACGGTCCATACAGCCTTCCTTATTATAAAGCAGTCCATACATCCTTCCTTATTATAAAGCAGTCCATACATCATTCCTTATTATAAAGCAATCCATAGAGCCTTCCTTGTTATAAAGCGGTCCATACAGCCTTCCTTATCATACAGCAGTCCATACATCCTAAATTATAAAGCAGTCCATACATCCTAACTTATTATAAAGCAGTCCATAGAGCCTTCCTTGTTATAAAGCGGTCCATACGGCCTTCCTTATTATAAAGCAGTCCATAAAGCCTTCCTTATTATAAAGCGGTCCATACATCCTTCCTTATTATAAAGCAGTCCATACATCCTAACTTATTATAAAGCAGTCAATGCAGCCTTCCTTATTATAAAGCAGTCCATACAGCCTTCCTTATTATAAAGCAGCCCACACAGCCTTCCTTATTATAAAGCGGTGGGTAAAATGGTTTATTTCTGGGACCGTAGTCCGTTTATAGAAGAGTGGGGTTCCTGCTGCCATAGTGCCATTTATGACGGCATGCTCTTTAACACTTATTACATGGTGGCCTGAGGCGGACACTCTGATTCTCCAGTGGTACCTGGGCAGTGCTGCCGAGCGCCGTTTCGGTTATTAAATTTGCATCTATAGAAGTACTTATAACACGAGTAGACAAATCTTGATTTCTGTTCATGGCACCTAGTAAAATAATTTCTATGGCATGTGATAAACATACAGCACATGAACCTCTCACCATGCTCACATAGGCCGGGTTATTCATCAGGCTGGCCATATCAAATCCCCATCCAGCACTTGTCTACAAAGAGAAAAACAAAGCTGTATATAAAAGTGGGAAGTAAACAAATCAAAACAGGTTGATAAAATATAAAGAGATCTTGTAACATCATGTATTATGTATATATTTAAATAATATGAGATATGGTAAGAACTTACCCTTGTTATCTCTATTTCTACGAAGTCCATAGGGTTCCACAGGATACCTTGGGTATAGGTGTGACGTCAGTCGCAGGGCACCAAAGAGTTAAGCTTTCAGCCTCCCAGGATGCACTAGGTCCCCCTCCTATACCCCGCCCCCGGGCCAAGGCACCTCAGTTAGTTACCAAGCCATAGGCCGGAGGAGGAGAAGGAAGAGAGAGAACAAAGATCTGGACACATACAAGAATCACATTCTCACCAGAGGGAGACGGAAAACCGGTGACCAGAGCAAAGCCCATCTGCAGCACAGGTGCGACAGGGCGGGAGTCCTGTGGAACCCTATGGACTTCGTAGAAATAGAGATAACAAGGGTAAGTTCTTACCATATCTCATATTTTCTACTTCAGGGTCCATAGGGTATCCACAGGATACCTTGGGGATGTCCCAAAGCAGTATCCTTTAAGGGTGGGGACGCTCCTGTGCAGAAAGGAGAATCCGCCGCCCGAAGGAAGCATCCTGAGAGGCGAAGGTGTCAAACCTGTAATACCTCACGAAGGTATGGACAGAAGACCACGTAGCAGCCTTGCAGATCTGAACTGCCGAGGCACCACGTCGAGCTGCCCACGAAGGACCCACAGACCTAGTGGAATGAGCCTTCAGAGAAGGAGGGACCGGTAGGCCTTCATGAAGATAAGCTTCAGAAATAGCCATACGGATCCAGGCTGCCAAAGTTTGCTTTGAAGCAGGCCAACCCTTTTTACGGAAGCCATAGAGGACAAACAAAGCGTCCGACTTCCTAAACGAAGAAGTGCGGTCAACATAAGTCCTTAAGGCCCGCACAACATCCAAAGAGGCCTCACCCACGGAAAGACCCGGTGAGTTAAAGGCCGGAACAACTATTTCCTCGTTAACATGAAACTGGGAAACAACTTTGGGAAGAAACTCGGGCCGAGTGCGGAGCACTGCCCTGTTCCCATAAAAAACCAAGAAAGGGGGTCTACAAGAAAGAGCCCCTAACTCAGAAACACGTCTGGCCGAAGCAATGGCCAGAAGGAAAACAGTCTTAGCTGTTAGCCATTTAAGATCCACTGAGCCCAGTGGTTCAAACGGCGGTCCTTGGAGAGCCCTCAGGACCACAGCCAAATCCCAAGGCGCCACAGGTGGAACAAAGGGCGGCTGAATGCGGAGAACACCCTGCATAAAGGTGCGCACATCCGGGATTGTAGCAATCCTACGGTGAAACCAGACAGATAGGGCCGAAACCTGTACCTTCAAAGAAGCAAGGCGAAGCCCATGATCTAGTCCCGCTTGCAGGAAGGCGAGAATCCGAGACAGACGAAACTCCCGCGGTGCATAACCTCTCGGTCGACACCACTGGAAGAACGTATGCCACACGCGATGGTATATCCTCGCGGAAGACGGTTTCCGAGCTCGTAACATGGTACGCACCACAGAGCTGGAAAACCCCCGGGACCTCAGCATGGCCGTCTCAACAGCCACGCCGTCAAAGACAGCAGAGTCAGGTCCGGGTGAAGGCAAGGACCCTGAGACAGAAGGTCCGGTCGTAGCGGCAACCGCAGAGGAATGTCCACGGACAGACCCTGAAGGTCTGAGAACCAGTGCCGTCTGGGCCACGCGGGAGCTATCAACAGGAGCGTCCCTCCTTCCTGTTTGAATTTCCGGATTACCCGTGGAAGAAGGGAGACCGGAGGGAACAGGTATGCGAACCGAAACGTCCACCGGACGGACAGAGCATCCACCAGAGACGCCCCTTCGTCTCTTGTGCGAGACCCGTACACCGGCAACTTGTTGTTGTGCCGGGACGCCATGAGGTCGATTTCTGGAAGACCCCACCTGTCCACCAGTAGTTGAAAAACGTCCGGGTGCAGGGACCATTCCCCCGGATGAACGTCCTGGCGACTTAGAAAGTCCGCCTCCCAATTTAGCACTCCCGGGATGAAGACCGCTGATATGGCCGGAAGATTGCGCTCCGCCCAAACCAGGATCCGAGAGACCTCTACGAGAGCCGCCCGACTGCGAGTTCCTCCTTGCCTGTTTATGTAGGCCACGGTGGTAGCGTTGTCCGACTGGACCTGCACCGGGCGACCCTGGAGAAACCGCTGTGCCTGCTGGAGAGCATTGAAGACCGCACGGAGTTCCAAGATATTTATTGGAAGCTCCGCTTCTGTCGGCGTCCACCTGCCCTGGAACAAGTGTGGACCCGAAACTGCTCCCCAGCCCCGAAGACTGGCGTCCGTTGTCAACAGGACCCAATTTGGAACCCAGAACGGACGTCCCTTGTTGAGGTGGGTCGTCTGTAACCACCACGCAAGGGACAGGCGAACCTCCTGGGTGAGCACAATCGTCTGGGACTTCAAAGACTGAGTCAGCCCATTCCACTTGGACAGGATCAGGTGCTGCAGAGGTCTGGAGTGAAACTGGGCGTATTCCACCATGTCGAACACCGACACCATGGAGCCCAGTAACCTCATCGCCGAGTGTAAGGACACCCAGCGGCTGTGCAGGCAACTGCGCACCCTTGACTGTAAAGCAGAGATCTTGTCCTCCGTCACGAAGATCCTTTGCTGTCCCGAGTCCAATAAGGCTCCAAGATGCAGAATCCTCCGAGACGGGATTAGAGTGGACTTCTGCCAGTTGATTAGCCAGCCGTGCCGTTGCAGCAGTGCAATGGTCAGGTCCAAGTGGCGTAACAGGAGCTCTGGAGATCCTGCCACCAATAACAGGTCGTCCAAATACGGCAACATGCGGACTCCCTGCAGCCGCAGAGAAGCCGCCATGACCGCCATCACCTTGGTGAAAACACGTGGTGCTGTTGCCAGGCCAAAAGGTAACGCCCGAAACTGGAAGTGGTCGCTGCGGATTGCAAACCTGAGGAACTGTTGATGGCGCCAAAGAATAGGGACATGCAGGTAAGCGTCCTGTATGTCCAATGACACCAAGTAGTCCCCAGGTTCCAGCGCCAGAATGATGGACCGTAGGGTCTCCATCCGAAACTTCGGGACCCGCAAAGACTTGTTGAGTGCTTTGAGGTTGAGAATCGGACGATATGACCCATTGGGTTTCTGTACCAAAAATAGATTTGAATAGAAACCCTGGCCCCTCTGGGAGAATGGAACCGCCACTATAACTCCAGCCTGGAGCATAGTGTGCAATACCTTCCGCAGCTCCGTAGCCTTGTTCCGGTCTGATGGGAGACCCGTGGTGAAGAAGCGAGCCGGGGGTCTGTGCCGGAAGGAGAGGGCGTATCCGTGGGAAACCACCTCCAGAACCCAAGTGTCTGTCGTAGTGGTCGACCAACACTGGGCGAACTGTAGCAGGCGGCCTCCCACCCTGGGATCCCCCAAAGGGAGGCCCGGACCGTCAGGCCGCAGGCTTGTCATCTGGCTTGGGGGCCGGACGTCTGGTACTCCATGCCTGCTTCCGGGGCTTGACCGATTTCTTAGGGCCAGCCTGTCGAGGAAACGACTGTGGTTTGGGCCTGCCCTGGGCCCTAGATGACCGAAAGGACGATGGTCCCGAACCAGAAGGAGCAGCGGCCGACGGGAGACAAGCAGATTTGGCTGCCGCCAGCGTGGCCACAATCTTATCCAGATCCGGACCGAAGAGAACTTCTCCGGTAAACGGCAACGCTTCCAGACCTTTCTTGGAATCTGCGTCCGCCTTCCAGGATCGCAGCCACAAGGTGCGACGAGCAGCTACCGCTGCTGAAGAAATTCTAGACACCAGAGTACTAATGTCTAGAGCCGCCTCGTTGATGTAGGTGGCCGAATCACGGAGATTGCCAATCAACTCCGCCTGTTCGGCCGGACAGTCGGATTCAAAAGAAGCCTCTAATGAATCCGCCCAGCGCTCCATCGCTCTGGCAACCCAGCAAATGGCCATAGCCGGCCGTGCTGCCCCCCCTGCAAGGGAATAAGCGGACTTCAGGCAGATTTCTACCTTGCGGTCCGTAGCATCCTTAAGGGAGGACATGGATGGCATCGGCAATGTGGCACTACGGACAAGACGGGTCACGTGAGAATCCACCTGTGGAGGGGATTCCCACTTAGCAAAATAATTATCCGCGAACGGATAAGCCACCGCCAGGCGTCTCTGCGGCTGGTATCTTTTGCCAGGTTGTTTCCACGCCTCCTCTAAATGGTCCACCAACTGACCCGAAAGAGGAAAGACTGTGGCATCGCCCTTCACATCTTTGAAAAAGGCATACTTAAATTTAGCCGCTGGGGGAACTTCGTCCTCAATCACCAAGGCTGTGCGGACCGCCCGAATAAGTCCAGGAATATATACTTTGGACTTAGCATCAGCGTCCTTAGTATGGAGAGGTTCCTGATCGTAAGGATCAAGAATCTCCCCATCATCAGACGTCCCTTCGTCATCCTCATAAGGAGCGGACAGAGACGCCACCGGCCTTTTATGAGGCCGCATCACAGACTCCCCTTGCAACACATCCGACAAGTGCTGTACAGAACTCGTCAGGGAGTTAACCCACGCTGGCTCCTGAGAACCCGGGAGCGGGGAAATAGGGAGACTGTGGGGTACCACCAATTGTCGTGGGAACCCCTGCATGGGTGACGACACCACAGACTGCTGGGACAAACCCCTCGGAGTAAACGCGGGCTGCGGAGCTAACTGGCCCACTAAAGCTGTTAACGCTTGAGCGAAACAAGCCCAGGGCGGCTCCTGTACCGGTGCTGTAACCGTAATAGGCCGCGCCATGGACAAACACTGCCGGCAAAGGCCCTCCGCGCTACCCTCCCCCTCCGCTAACGGTACTTTGCACGTGGTACACTGTAGCCGGAGGGGAAAATCACTTTCAGACATGATGGCACCACGTATGTGACCTCTCTCACCAATTAAGTATTAAATAGGCGAGAGACCACCCTGCAGCACCGCACCGCAAGGGCTTTAGCAGAAGAACAGGGACAGTAATAAAGCTGACAGTTTAGAGAAGAAAAGTTACAGGCAGCAGCGCTAGCACAGTCACATACAATGCAGAGAAATAACAATTCCTGCACTAACAGCGCTGATTACTCAACTACACAGACACAGGGCCTGGTAGGACACAGCGCTGCATACACAGACCTGAGCCACAGCGGAGGAGAGGTATGCGGGGGGACCCAGACCACGATGCTTCCGTCCAGCGCTTCCAGCAGCGTTCACCATGCGTTCTGGAGAAGATGGCCGCCGAGGAGCAGAGAGGAGGCTGGCCTGGGGGAGGAGCGCTGCCACAGGACCAGTCGGCAGCATGCAGAGAGGGCAGTGTGCAGCGGGGGAGGCGCCGGCTGTGAGACAGGGAAGGCGCGCTCCCCTGGCATGCATTTAACCCCTGGGACGCCGCAGCGCTACCGCTCTGCTGCGGTCCGCTGTCCCAGGGGGTAGTGGAAGCGCAGGTTGGTCGCCTGGCTCCACGCTGCAGCCAGTCCCCAGGGAGCCCCCTGCCTGGGGACTTAGGACCATGTGATCAGCGGGGACCCACCGCGGGACCCCGCTGCTTACCTCTGTCCCCCTTGAATCCGGCCATGGTCCGGAGCATCTGGGGTCACCGCTAGCTGTGACCCCAGACGCCCACCAGCATCCCCGGATCAGTACCGGCGTTCTGGTACCGGCGGGGTGTAGGGAAGACAGCATGGACGTCAGGACTGACTGTCCATGCTGTTCATCCAGATGTGCAGCCACAGCTGCATGAAGAAAAAGCTTCAGGGGCTCTTCTAGCCCCCACTCCAACAGGTGCACCCGACTCTGGCCGGGCACCAAACTAAACTGAGGTGCCTTGGCCCGGGGGCGGGGTATAGGAGGGGGACCTAGTGCACCCTGGGAGGCTGAAAGCTTAACTCTTTGGTGCCCTGCGACTGACGTCACACCTATACCCAAGGTATCCTGTGGATACCCTATGGACCCTGAAGTAGAAATTAATTTTCCTGGATAGAATTAGAAAGCTATTGTTTTCTGTTATCAGCACCTTCACACTTGAGAGTCTAGCTGAAGTGTCCTTCGGTAACATTAAAGATAGGAGGTCCTATGTGTATATAAAAGAATCTTACAAGTGATCACTTCATACCTAGAATAATATTATTGCTAAATCCTTTACATATGTATTTCAACATCCAACAAGAGGGCGATATATAATATTCATAATAATTTACAGTTCAGGGTACTTCATTCCTTATAACGCACACGTTGATTTCAGAACCCGCTGTCAATACAAACATTATTATAGCAGTTTATTCATAGATTAGCATCACTTCTGGAACCTGCATTTTAGGTATAGGTACTCTTTCGGGATGACATAAAGCAGAATGTCATATCTGAGCGATGACTAGAAAATAAATAAGTGTTCTACATTTGGGATGGGTTTGGTTTAATCGACATTCAGAATGTCGACAAGCACGAGAGGGGCAGCGTTAAGTCGAACCCAACATGCCGACATGCTAGTAGTGCATTGTAAAAGATTGTAGCCGTGGCAACTTTAGAACTATAAAGACGATAGTAAAGTATTATATTTAAAGATCTAAAGCAGTGATGATGCTGTATATCATGTTACTACCATGTTGGGATCGACATACCGCTGCCCCCATGTGCTTATAGACATTTAGAATGTTGCTAAGGTACTGTAACTACACCCTGTACATTCCACCATAGACTTAGCCAGTAGGGCCAAAGTGTCAGTGGTGACTACGGCAGGACTGTTCCAATTTATAGATGCAGACATGCTCTAATAACATGGCTTATGGCTAAGCACTGTACAAATAAGAGAGAAGACGGACTTACAGGACTGGGCACTTGTTTCAGTTTCTGTTCTGCGATCTTTAAGTAGGATTTGTAGGATTCATTGTCGGGATCTAGGCCCAAGGCTTTCTGGTAGCTGCTGATTGCCTCTTTATATCTACTCAATGCTGCCAGGGCTCGTCTGCAGGGAAACAGCATCAATAAGGCAACACAGTTCATTGCGTTTGTACGGCAACACCTAAAGGGGCATATTCAATTAGGTGCGAAAAGTCCCGGACTTTTCGCCGTCATTGCTGATTTTCCATGCGGAAAAGTATCGCACGCGTCCCCACTTATCCCTGTATTCAATTAGAAATCGTCGCAAATGGAAACGCAAACAGGCGAAAAGTGCTGTCAGATTTGGTGAAATCAGCCTGACACCCCCCAAAAGATGCACTAACATAGGGGATCAATGTACATGCCCCCGAATAGCCCTGCTGAAGCTATTTGGGGTCCTTATATGCTCTCATTAGCTGCTAATTAGTATATTTGCATAAGTGGTGAAGAATAGCATTTAGGAAGTTTTTTGGTGAAAATAACTAGTCCCAGTAAATTTGGGGGTACATGAAAATGGGTGCAAGCATGGTTAAAAACACACAAAAGTGAGGTTTTAAAAAAACTTGAAAAACGCACCTTCAATCCAAACAAAAACACCCCCATACTTGTAGACACCCCCAAAGTCTATTTCGAAAGTTTTTAAGTTTGTACCCCAACTTTGAACTATTTTGCCCCTTTTTCAAAGTCATTTTTTGGGGTGTTCTTTAAAAAAATATTGGATTTTTTTGACGCCGTTTACCTTTGGGGATCTGTCCTACGGGTGCAGGGTGGTTTTCCCACCTTTGCCTCCCAAAACTGCAGTTCTGCACTTTTTTTTTGATTGCTATTCATAGGCGAAACTTTTCCGCCTGGGTTCAATGCATTGAGTTTCCACACCGGCGAAAAGTCGTCACAATTGAATACGGGGATACGTTTCTGCAGGCGAAATGATGTCACCGGCGAAACTTTTTCGCTGAAACGGCTTTTCGCACCTAAATGAATACAGTCCTTAGTGTACTTTGCGTATATCCCCGATGTGTGGCACTCTCACATTCTTAAATACAAATAGACACTGTAATTAATTTTGCTTTGTTATATCAAAATACAGATTTATTTGTGCAAAATAGCATTTTGAGAACTAACAACAAAATATGATATACTGCAGATGTTGATATTTGATCTTCCAAACTAGTTTCTGTATAAACGTAACATATTGCACAAAATTATGGGGTTTGATTGACCAATCCATGTAGCTGTTCTTTTTTGGGTTGTATGATAGGACTACTATAGGATCACCTCAGTCTGCCTTCTGCTCTGCCACACCCCTCCCCCCTCTGCCCGTTGCTCCACCCCCTGACTGACTGATGTTTCACCCCCCCCCCCACCCCTCCCCATTTGAGTGCACAGCAGTCATCCAGCTAAGGTCTGTCTCGTAGTGATGCAGTGGCAGCCCACATGCCACTGCACATGCATATAGGAGACAAGGCAGACTGTAGATTATATAGATTTGTTCGGTTTTTGTCACAATTAATGGCTGTGCCCAATGGAAAATCTATTCTGAATATTCCTTGTTGAAAAGAAATGGAGGATACGGATTTGTGACTTGTCACATTTTAACAGGCACCCATGTATCAGATCCAAAGGATGCTCTACAATGGGCCTAATGATCAGTTTTACAGCAGCACAGAGATCATTAATGTCGCATGATAAATGGCACAAAATGAGAAGTAAGACTATAACTTTGTATGATGGACGTCTTCACTGGCTAGTGTGTGTCACGGACTAGCGTCATGATTGATACAGGATCACATAATTACAAAGATAAATGAAGTAGTGAGAACTCAAGACATTTTTCTCTATCAAATCTATTGTCCCAGAGGTATTATTTTAGTAATCAGCCTCTCTTATAAATATTGTAAATGTGTATTACATATGTTATATGGATGTAGTCAGCATCCCGACAGTCAGGATCATGCCAGCGGTCACAATACAGACGGTGGCATCCCGACTGTCAGAATATCGACAGATTGCGGAGATAAGTATTACGGTCAGGGGGAGACTTAGGGTTAGTGTTAAGGTTAGGCAGCGGGAGGGGAGGGTTAGGGTGCGGGTGGAGGGATAGACTGCAGGAGGGGAGGGTTAAGCTTCGAGAGGGGGAGGGTTAGGTTGCGGGAAGGGAGGGTTAGGTTGCGGGAAGGGAGGGTTAGGGTTAGGCTGCGGGAAGGGAGGGTTAGGCTTTGGGAAGGGAGGGTTAGGGTTAGGCTGCGGGAAGGGAGGGTTAGGCTGCGAGAGGGGAGGCTTAGGCTGCGAGAAGGGAGGGTTAGGGTTAGGCTGCGGGAAGGGAGGGTTAGGGTTAGGCTGCGGGAGGGGAGGGTTAGGGTTAGGCTGCGGGAAGGGAGGGTTAGGCTGCGGGAGGAGAGGGTTAGGCTGCGAGAAGGGAGGGTTAGGCTGCGAGAAGGGAGGGTTAGGCTGCGAGAAGGGAGGGTTAGGGTTAGGCTGCGGGAAGGGAGGGTTAGGCTGCGAGAGGGGAGGGTTAGGCTGCGAGAAGGGAGGGTTAGGCTGCGAGAAGGGAGGGTTAGGGTTAGGCTGCGGGAGGGGAGGGTTAGGGTTAGGTTTGCGGGAAGGGAGGGTTAGGCTGCGGGAGGAGAGGGTTAGGCTGCGAGAAGGGAGGGTTAGGCTGCGAGAAGGGAGGGTTAGGGTTAGGCTGCGGGAAGGGAGGGTTAGGCTGTGAGAGGGGAGGGTTAGGCTGCAGGAGGGGAGGGTTAGGGTTAGGCTGCAGGAGGGGAGAGTTAGGCTGCGGGACTGGAGGGTTAAGGTGCTTGTGTGGTGGGTAAGGGGGACAGTTAGTGTAAGGGTTATAATACTTCCAAAAATCTGTCGGGTTTATGATGATCGGGATGCCGCAGTCAGTATTCTGACCATCGGCATCCTGACGCTCGAGATCCCGTGGCCAAACCATTATATAGTATATGTGATGGACTTACAGCCACATACTCTCACAAATATGTCATGGTCTTAATATCGTTCTGTTTTAGCTATGGTTTCGTTCGTATGGAAAGCTAAGGATGCGACATACAGAATGCATAATGTTCAAAATCTGGAACCAGACATTATTATTACCAGTTATTTATATAGCGCACACATTTTCCGCAGCACTTTGCAGAGAATATTTGGCCATTGACATCAGTCCCTGCCCCAGTGGAGCCTAACTAAAACACACACACACACACACACACACACACACACACACACACACACACACACACACACACACACACACACTTTTGGAGTGTGGGAGGAAACCGGAGTACCCGGAGGAAACCCACGCAAGCACAGGGAGAGTATACAAACTCCACACAGTTAGGGCCGTAGTGGGTATCAAACCAACGACCTCAGTGCTGTGAGGCAGTAACGCTAACCATTACACCATCTGTGCTGCCCATACGTGTATGGGCGCGAGTTCTCGGTGGTCACAGATCATAACCCCCTTAGTTGGCTACAACGTACCGCAGGAGACAATGGACGCTTGCTAAGATGGAGTTTGGCCCTGCAACTGTACAACTTCTCTATTTCCCACAAACAGGGTAGAGATCACGGAAACGCGGATGGCTTGTCCCGTCAGCAGGAACCAGACCCAGTTCTACGCAACACTGGAAGACCTAGCACCGCCTCGCCCAGTCAGTAATGTAACCTTATCACCCCTGGGAACAAGGCCTAAAAAGTGGGAGAGGAATGTGAGGACATGGGATGTGTGTTACAAATTTACTGGCAGCATCTCAGTCATTGCAGAGATCAATTAACTTTTTAGTCCTTTTGTGTCCCCCATCCGTCTCCTAGTGTATTTGTGATCATTCTCAGGACACACATTTTCATTAGCATGTCTATTATGTATTGTAATAATGTAAGTTATTAAAATGTTTAATACTGGATAAGACTTGATGTTAGCCTGGTCCATATGTCTGTGTTAGAGCAAGGTGACACCTCCCAAAACAAAAGACCCTCTAAGTTAATTCCCACCTCCCCAGGGGACGCTCAGGATTTACTCCTCCTTCCATTTGCCTGTTTTGTGCTTCACGTGAACCTGGTAGACTGAACGGAACCATCCCAGCAGGTGTTCGTCAGGGAAGTAATACCCAGAGGAGGTAGGAGAAAGTGACAGCATAAGGGACTCGCACCAATCAGGAAACGGTGCAACCCCCCCTGGGAGGTCACAATATCGTGGGAAATTGGAAGATTTTAAAACAGGTCACTGAAGGTAACTCCACATGTTAGTCGCTGACTTTGGCTAAGAGGCCTCGCTCTGCCAAGGTGCTAGTGGAACGCATCACCAGTTCTGTGGATTTATACTTGGAAATTCTGCAAGGACCTATACGCTATTCATTGCTGTGTGTTCTGTGATTAGCTTCTACTGCATGGGGTCCTGGAAATGCTTGATTGTACCCAGGGACTATCACTGCTGTGTGATCTCTGATAGTTTCTACGTGTGGGGTCCAGGAAGTGATTGAGTGGACATACGCTATGCACTGCTGCGTGATCAGTGATAGTTTCTACTGTGGGGACTGAGGGTCTCTAGCTATTTCGTGGAATTGTTCTGGGACATTATACTCTACTGGGACTGCCTCTGTCTGGACTGCTACCTGTTTATTGCCCGTTCACTGGATTTACTGCTTGTCCTGACATATTATCTATTTCTGTGTGCTGTGGAAAAATAAACCATCACGTTGGTTTCATCTGCTCGGTGTCTGGGTGATTGAGTGAACCCCGTATCCTCACATTTCTACGACATGGTCCATAGGCAACAAAGGTAATACAGGCTGAAACACAAGGTATGTTAGTTGGTCTCTTACCCCATTCTACCATAGGCCTTGCTGTAATTTGCATCAATAGAAATTGCTTTCTCACAGTCTGTTATCGCGTCACTATGGCGGCCTAACTGGCCATGTGCAGCCGCCCTGGAAATAAATAATATTGTCAGCTGGATGGATTTATAATATTGAACGAATTATATAATAAAACAGGATACAACATTAATGAATCTCTCTACATCTGTGTGTTTATATACTAAACTGTGTTTATTAAAGTAAAACAAAATGAACCAACAAGATTAAAAAAAAAAAAGGTCAGTGCAAATAATATACGACAACACAATACTAATATGTTCTATGCGGCAGACATAGATTAGCCGCCAGTTCTTTAATCTTCATTACAGATCATAATCAAAACTGAGATGAAGCAAAGTAATTAGCCGGAGTCAGCAGGCTGAAGGCTGCGGTGTGAGGGTGGACGTAATGTAAGTACTCATAGCTTAATTATACGGGAGTTATATAAAGCTGTACAGTAACGATAACTAAAACTGCGCCATCCCAGATGACCAAATGTCTGAGGAATTTTTATAAAAGTTTAATTAATTTGGAGATTATCTGATGTACACTAGACGTGATGGGTTCTATTACTCCATATATAGACATAGTGAAATCCTTTTGCACACCCAGAAGGATAAGGAATATGGGCCTGATTTGCTTTGCTGATGTTTTCGCAGTTGAGCGATTATGGCCGCGTGCGCACGTGTCGCACTGCACATGCGTCAATGTACATTACTGTAGCCACTCGTAGCGTGAGCGGCAATCAGGGAGCATTTGGGGGAGATAATGGGGAGTAACGGCTAAATACGCAGGTGGTTCGCGATCGTTTCAGGGGGCGTGTCACACCCTGCATCTGCGATCCTGTACACTGTAAACATGGCTCCATCGTTTGTTCCCCCGTCCCTTCTACGCGACCAGAGAGTCACTCAGGACTGTTCATATCGAATGATCTGCGACAGATGCTGCATCTTTGTACGCAGGTGCTTGGATTTGCATAGACAATATTGTTCGTCTCAATACATCTCCATCTCCAGGCGGCTGCGACATTTGCATATTTATGTACAGGATCGCAGCTGCAATGGCATTAGCGTACATCACTGAATCAGGTCTATATTAAGCACCTCTTTAGAGAGTATGTATCATTCATACCAGTCCCTGCCCCGGCAAGCTTGCATCCCATATTCTCTACCACACGATCATTAATCTACCATTATGTTTATGGAGGAAACCAAACTTCCTTGGAAGAGCCTGAGAAGAACACAAACTCCCCATGTATAGTGCCCTGGTCAGAATTTAACCCATGTCCCAAAGATGTGAGGTAGCAATGCTGACCACTTTGCTACACAGAATATGGCTGAGCAAAAGACGGGTCCCATTTTAAAAACTTCTAGATAAGGCAAATACTGGCCTGTTGTTACAGTGCATTATTCATTGTATTCCCATTTACATTCTATTCTTCTATCAATTAAAAAAAAAAAAAAATCCACAATAACTAAAAATAATGGCCAGCCGTCTCAGCATCCAGTAGCCAGAGCATCACGTCATAGTATTACACAAATACACAGGCATACACATTAGAGGAGCATGTGATTTGCTCCTATTATATAAGGTATTTGCACCTTGTATATACAGGTTGAGTCTCCCATATCCAAAATACTCGGGACCAGGGGTATTTTGGATATCGGAATATTCCGTATTTTGGAATAATTGCATATTATATTAAAATGTCTAAGGTATAGGGCCCAAATCTAAACACAGAATGCATTTATGATTTATATACACCTTATACACACAGCCTGCAGGTAATTTTAACAATATTTTCAATAATTTTGTGGATCAAACAAAGTTTGTGTACATACATGAAATTTATTTATGTGTCATATACACCTTATACACACAGCCTATAGGTCATTTTATAATTTATTTTTAATAATTTTGTGCCTTAAACAAAGTTTGTGTACATTGAACCATCAAAAATCAAAGTTTTCACTATCTCAGTCATGCTAAAAATATTCCGTATTTCGGAATATTTGGATATGGGATACTCAACCTGTATACTGTACCTATGATAGCTGTGCCAGAGGAAGGGATCAGGGAATGAATATGTCCCAACACTTTCATACCTTAGTATATTCCAATTCTAGCAAAACTTTACTACTCTGCTGACTTTCTGAACCCTACACCAGCCCAACAGTCAAACAAACAACTTTCTCTATTATGGGCAGGACTCCTTCATGTCCTACATCATATGAGATCTGTGTCGAAGCCTCCCCCAGTTGGAAAATATCTATCAACTGTGGCCAGACTGCTCAGACTTCCACAATGTATATAATGACTGCAGACAGACTGCTCAGAGTTCCACAACGTATAATAATAACTGCACCCAGACTACTCAGAGTTCCACAATGTAAAATAAATGCAGCCAGACTGCTCAGAGTTCCACAATGTATAATAACTGCAGTCAGACTGCTCAGAGTTGTACAATGTATAATAACTGCACCCAGACTGCTCAGAGTTCCACATTGTAAAATAAATGCAGCCAGACTGCTCAGAGTTCCACAACGTATAATAATAACTGCACCCAGACTACTCAGAGTTCCACAATGTAAAATAAATGCAGCCAGACTGCTCAAAGTTCCACAATGTATAATAACTTGCAGTCAGACTGCTCAGAGTTCCATAATGTATAATAACTGCACCCAGACTGCTCAGAGTTCCACAATGTAAAATAAATGCAGCCAGACTGCTCAGAGTTCCACAATGTATAATAACTGCAGTCAGACTGCTCAGAGTTGTACAATGTATAATAACTGCACCCAGACTGCTCAGAGTTCCACATTGTAAAATAAATGCAGCCAGACTGCTCAGAGTTCCACAACGTATAATAATAACTGCACCCAGACTACTCAGAGTTCCACAATGTAAAATAAATGCAGCCAGACTGCTCAAAGTTCCACAATGTATAATAACTTGCAGTCAGACTGCTCAGAGTTCCATAATGTATAATAACTGCACCCAGACTGCTCAGAGTTCCACAATGTAAAATAAATGCAGCCAGACTGCTCAGAGTTCCACAATGTATAATAACTGCAGTCAGACTGCTCAGAGTTGTACAATGTATAATAACTGCACCCAGACTGCTCAGAGTTCCACATTGTAAAATAAATGCAGCCAGACTGCTCAGAGTTCCACAACGTATAATAATAACTGCACCCAGACTACTCAGAGTTCCACAATGTAAAATAAATGCAGCCAGACTGCTCAAAGTTCCACAATGTATAATAACTTGCAGTCAGACTGCTCAGAGTTCCATAATGTATAATAACTGCACCCAGACTGCTCAGAGTTCCACAATGTAAAATAAATGCAGCCAGACTGCTCAGAGTTCCACAATGTATAATAACTGCAGTCAGACTGCTCAGAGTTCCACAATGTATAATAACTGCACCCAGACTGCTCAGAGTTCCACATTGTAAAATAAATGCAGCCAGACTGCTCAGAGTTCCACAACGTATAATAATAACTGCACCCAGACTACTCAGAGTTCCACAATGTAAAATAAATGCAGCCAGACTGCTCAAAGTTCCACAATGTATAATAACTTGCAGTCAGACTGCTCAGAGTTCCACAATGTATAACAACTGTAGCCAGACTGCTCAGAGTTCCACAATGTATAGTAACTGCAGCCAGACTGCTCACATTTCCACAATGTATAATAACTGCAGCCAGACTGCTCAGAGTTCCACAACGTATAATAATAACTGCACCCAGACTACTCAGAGTTCCACAATGTAAAATAAATGCAGCCAGACTGCTCAAAGTTCCACAATGTATAATAACTTGCAGTCAGACTGCTCAGAGTTCCACAATGTATAATAACTGCAGCCAGACTGCTCAGAGTTCCACAATGTATAGTAACTGCAGCCAGACTGCTCACATTTCCACAATGTATAATAACTGCAGCCAGACTGCTCAGAGTTCCACAATGTATAATGACTGCAGCCAGACTGCTCACATCTCCACAATGTATAATGACTGCAGCCAGACTGCTCAGAGTTCCACAATGTTTAATAACTCCAGCCAGACTGCTCAGACTTACACAATGTATAATAACTGCAGCCAGACTGCTCAGAGTTCCACAATGTATAATAACTGCAGCCAGACTGCTCAGAGTTCCACAATGTATAATAACTGCAGCCAGACTGCTCAGAGTTCCACAATGTATAATAACTGTAGCCAGACTGCTCAGACTTACACAATGTATAATAACTGCAGCCAGACTGCTCAGAGTTCCACAATGTATAATAACTGCAGCCAGACTGCTCAAAGTTCCACAATGTATAATAACTGCAGCCAGACTGCTCAGAGTTCCACAATGTATAATGACTGCAGCCAGACTGCTCAGAGTTCCACAATGTATAATAACTGCAGCCAGACTGCTCAGACTTCCACAATGTATAATACACAATGTATAATGACTGCAGCCAGACTGCTCAGAGTTCCACAATGTATAATAACTGCAGCCAGACTGCTCAGAGTTCCACAATGTATAATGACTGCAGCCAGACTGCTCAGAGTTCCACAAAGTATAATAACTCCAGCCAGACTGCTCAGACTTACACAATGTATAATAACTGCAGCCAGACTGCTCAGAGTTCCACAATGTATAATAACTGCAGCCAGACTGCTCAGAGTTCCACAATGTATAATAACTGCAGCCAGACTGCTCAGAGTTCCACAATGTATAATAACTGCAGCCAGACTGCTCAGACTTCCACAATGTATAATACACAATGTATAATGACTGCAGCCAGACTGCTCAGAGTTCCACAATGTATAATAACTGCAGCCAGACTGCTCAGAGTTCCACAATGTATAATAACTGCAGCCAGACTGCTCAGACTTCCACAATGTATAATACACAATGTATAATGACTGCAGCCAGACTGCTCAGAGTTCCACAATGTTTAATAACTCCAGCCAGACTGCTCAGACTTACACAATGTATAATAACTGCAGCCAGACTGCTCAGAGTTCCACAATGTATAATAACTGCAGCCAGACTGCTCAGAGTTCCACAATGTATAATAACTGCAGCCAGACTGCTCAGAGTTCCACAATGTATAATAACTGTAGCCAGACTGCTCAGACTTACACAATGTATAATAACTGCAGCCAGACTGCTCAGAGTTCCACAATGTATAATAACTGCAGCCAGACTGCTCAAAGTTCCACAATGTATAATAACTGCAGCCAGACTGCTCAGAGTTCCACAATGTATAATGACTGCAGCCAGACTGCTCAGAGTTCCACAATGTATAATAACTGCAGCCAGACTGCTCAGACTTCCACAATGTATAATACACAATGTATAATGACTGCAGCCAGACTGCTCAGAGTTCCACAATGTATAATAACTGCAGCCAGACTGCTCAGAGTTCCACAATGTATAATGACTGCAGCCAGACTGCTCAGAGTTCCACAAAGTATAATAACTGTAGCCAGACTGCTCAGAGTTCCACAATGTATAATGACTGCAGCCAGACTGCTCAGAGTTCCACAATGTATAATGACTGCAGCCAGACTGCTCAGAGTTACACAATGTATAATAACTGCAGCCAGACTGCTCACATCTCCACAATGTATAATGACTGCAGCCAGACTGCTCAGAGTTCCACAATGTTTAATAACTCCAGCCAGACTGCTCAGACTTACACAATGTATAATAACTGCAGCCAGACTGCTCAGAGTTCCACAATGTATAATAACTGCAGCCAGACTGCTCAGAGTTCCACAATGTATAATAACTGCAGCCAGACTGCTCAGAGTTCCACAATGTATAATAACTGTAGCCAGACTGCTCAGAGTTCCACAATGTATAATAACTGCAGCCAGACTGCTCAGAGTTCCACAATGTATAATAACTGCAGCCAGACTGCTCAGAGTTCCACAATGTATAATGACTGCAGCCAGACTGCTCAGAGTTCCACAAAGTATAATAACTGTAGCCAGACTGCTCAGAGTTCCACAATGTATAATGACTGCAGCCAGACTGCTCAGAGTTCCACAATGTAGAATAACTGCAGCCAGACTGCTCACATTTTTACAATGTATAATGACTGCAGCCAGACTGCTCAGAGTTCCACAATGTTTAATAACTGCAGCCAGACTGCTCAGAGTTCCACAATGTTTAATAACTGCAGCCAGACTGCTCAGAGTTCCACAATGTATAATAACTGCAGCCAGACTGCTCACATTTCCACAATGTATAATAACTGTAGCCAGACTGCTCAGAGTTCCACAATGTATAATGACTGCAGCCAGACTGCTCACATTTCCACAATGTATAATAACTGCAGCCAGACTGCTCAGAGTTCCACAATGTATAATAACTGTAGCCAGACTGCTCAGAGTTCCACAATGTATAATGACTGCAGCCAGACTGCTCAGAGTTCCACAATGTATAATAACTGCAGCCAGACTGCTCAGAGTTCCACAATGTATAATAACTGCAGCCAGACTGCTCAGACTTACACAATGTATAATAACTGCAGCCAGACTGCTCAGAGTTCCACAATGTATAATAACTGCAGCCAGACTGCTCAGACTTCCACAATGTATAATACACAATGTATAATGACTGCAGCCAGACTGCTCAGACTTACACAATGTATAATAACTACAGCCAGGTTACACATATTTGTACTGTTTGTGTACATTAGATGCATTTGTTCTTATTCTATATTTTTTTTTTGCAATAAACTTCCAATACTATTTATATAAGGTGATCTCTCTATGAAATGCAGATCATCACGTATACGATACTACTATGGAAGATTACTACCTGTTGCAGTAATACACAGCATTGTTCGGATCCAATTCCACAGCCTGGGAGTAACAATCCACAGCAGCTTCATAGCTCTGCTCCTTCATATGATTGTTACCTGGAATGAAGATGTTCCTTAGTTCTCATGCCATATTATAATACCTACACGTCTTCCTGCATTATATCCAGGGCAGATGCTTTATTTAACATAATCATTTCAGTAGTTTGGTTGTTTCACTTTTCAGCCCTTAACACCTGAAACTTAAGGTGCCCACACACTGGACGTCCCGCAAATGATGCAAGGTCGTTAGCGATTTCCCTTGAACTACCCGGCAGTCCTGGACAAACGATCTCTTGTATAAACTGTGCAATCTGACAAACGATCTGACCAACGACCTTAATCTCATTAACGAGATTGCCAGATCTTACCTGCTGTAGATAAGATCTGAGGATATGACATATGACCAGCGGGACCGCACATCGGATCATTACGATTCCTGGAAGCTGCACGATTTACACGTTTTTAAACGATGTATCGTTCCGATACGTTGTTTCGTACATATCGTGCCTAAAATCATCCAGTGTCTGGGCACCTTTACCATGATAAAAAATGATAACAATAACTTAAAGACCACCAAACCTAAAATACTTTACATAAAAGAGCGACTAATGACAGTCATAACTATACATGTAATGCTTCAAGGAGGTTGTAAGACCTATATTTTATTCCCTTAAAAAAACATGGCTATTAATGACAAGTGCACCTCATCCTCCACAACTAGCGCCACAGATGAATCCCAGTACAAACACTAATGAAGGACAATTCTGGCTCCCTGGCTTTCCTACACATTTTGGCCCTGATTCAGAGCAGGACAGAATAGCAGAGCTGCACACAAGCGGCTGTGCAATTTCATCCATATAATCTGCTAATGCAGCAGGAGGTGTGTGTAGGAAAGAGACACCTCCTTGCTGCATCTGCGATCTCAACGCTGAGACCGAGATCGCAGCCTGGGATAACCATTGCGATAACCGGTTGCGATGGATGCTTATTTCGCCAGGCTACGTAAGCTGAAGCTTACCGCAGCCTGACTGAGTCCTGCTCACTTGCGAGGCCAGGAAATCCACCAGCACAGACCCGCTCCTCATCCCTCAAAAGAGGGGCGACAAGCGCCCGTTTACGGGAATGGTGTCCAGTCCACCGCTCCATACCCCCCCCAACACCGCAGCATGTAAATCATACTGCAGTTTGGGGGGTGGGGGAGGTCTGCAAGCAAGATTGCAGTACCCATTATTCACATGCGCAAACAGTAAAACCCCAAAACCGTCGGGTTAGCGTACATCTCTGAATCAGACTCTTTGACCTCAGCATGCAAAGGGTGGAGTGTGAGAATTATATGGCTCACCAATATTACTACTAGGTATGGCCCTGTGCAGGGTGGCAGCTGATGCTTGGTCAAAAGGTGTTATGCTGGGCATCCACTATACAATTATCTGTCAGATATCTGTCCAATCTGGCTAGTTGGAAAGAAAACCTGGTAATGTATGGGAGTAAATGACAGTCGATCATATGGTTTTAAACACTGGAAAAATGACAAGAAACAAGTGCTTAAACTTGTTAAATTTGTGTGTTTTAACCAATTTGTTTGAACGACAAGTTTTGTCTGTTTTCCAGTGTTTGTGAGCAAATGGACGATTGTCATTGGCTCCCATACATTACCAGGTTTTCATTCCCACCAGCCAGATTGGTCAGGGAATCAGTATTTGATATGGCGGAAGCGGAAGCCCGACAGGGGTGAAGATCCCGACAGCTAAAAAGGTAAGTATAACTAACCCTATTCTACCCCCTAACCCTATCCCTCCTTTAGGGGTGCCTAACCCTAACCTTCCCCCCTAGTGATTAACTCTAACCCCCCTCTAAGTGCCTAAACCTAACCTCCCCGTCCCTGCAGCCTAAACCTAAGTCTCCCGGGAGGGTGCCTAACCCTAACCTCCCCTCAGGGGGTGCCTAACCCTAACCACCCTTCCCCTAGCCTAAACATAACCCTCCCGGGGGGGTGCCTAACCATAAGTCCCCCCGGTAGCCCTAAAAGCTAACCCTTCGTTTGGTATGCCGGGCGTCAGGCTTAGGTCTAATGACAGGCGTTGGGATTTCGATGCCTGTCATTGGTACTTTGCTTTGCGACCGTAGGATTCCTGACTGCATCTCTTGGTCGGATATCTGACAGACAATTGTATAGTGTATGCCCAGCCATATATACGACAGACCAATTTCTGACAAGCATGACTAGCTCCATGCAGTACACAATCATGTAAATAATCAGCAAATAGCCATAATTGATTTTCACCATGTACCATTCACTGGTAATGGTAAGAAAATATTATTGTGATGTCCGTACAGGGGACCGGATTTAGGGGCCTATGTATCAAAGCTTGATGAGAGATAAAACTGTGAGAGAAAAAGTATTAACCAATCAGCTCCTAAATGTCATTTTTCAAACACAGCTTGTAAAATGTAAGTTAGAAGTGGATTGGGTAAGTTAGAAGCTGATTGGTTAGTACTTTATCTCTCACAATTTTATCTCTCTCCAGTCTTTGATACATAGGCCCCTTAGGGGGGTATTTATCAAAGCTGGGAGAGAGATAACATTGTGAGAGATAAAGCACTAACCAATCAGCTTCCAATTTACATTTTGCAGGCTGTGTTTAAAAATGATAGTTAGGAGTGGATTGGTTGGTAATTTATTTTTTACAATTTCCTCTCTCTCCCAGCTTTGATAAATACCTCCCTTAAAGATGTATGCTAATGCCATCGCAGCTGAGAATTTGTACGCAGTGGTTGTGTGAAAAAAATCTGCAAATGTCGCGGTCGCTGGGATTTGTAACGAGGCGCCTACCAGCGGCTTCGCAAATCCAAGAGACTGCCTATAAAGATGCAGAATTGGTCTAAGATCAATTATCGGACATCCTAGTAACTCTATGGTCATGCAGAATGGGCGTGGGAACTGAGACGCCGGAGTCATTCCATTGCGTACGGGACCGCAGTCACAGGCAGATAAAAGCCTTGAAAACGGTCGCACCATGCCTGCTTTTGAGTTGCCACCTCCCTGTTGCAGTTCACAAACAGTCCCTGTCTGTCAATCACTTTGCAAATATATCCTGTCTGCAAGCGACAACGCAAACAAACTTGACACATGCGCAGTGCGACGCTGATCACAGATATTCACTGGGCATTGCAACCATCGTGAATCAGCCCAGAATTCAGTAGAGCCATGCATAAAAAGGGAAGTTATTAAAAGCCAATTGAATAAACTTTGATGCATCATCTAGTGATACCTATTCTGTATTAGGAGCAGAAATAAAACTAAACAATGATGTACCCAAAGCAGTTATCATGAGTGTGCGGAGATTCATTTCTATGTATAGCAAACTGCATTAAAGTGAACCCGTCACCTACAGGATGAACCAGTGCTCAGTCTATCAGTTCGCTAAGAACCAGTGACATTAGTGAGGGCCTGATTCAGAGGTGCTCGCAGTTGCTGCCATGGCTGAGACTTTTTGCATAGCCGCCCCGGAGATCATATGGAAATGCTACTTTCCCCTTTCTTCTCCCCCCCCCCCCCCCCAAACCCTCCCCCCCACCCCTCCCCCCCCCCTCCCCCCGTACAGTATGGGACGGTGCAAGCACTGCTGCACGATGTAACAACACGGTGTTTCAGGGCACTCCACCATCGGTGCACCGTGTGCACAATTGGCACAGAAACCAGCCCTACGGCAGATGCAGTCTCTATCGGAACATGGCCTCTGTGGCTGCGGCTGTGCATCTGAGAACGCAACCACTCTCATGGACATACCCACCACACTCCCATGCGATGGATGTTTTTGCGTACACTTAAGGCCAGCTCCCAGTCACCACCCAGGTTCTCCATCACTATCACTGATACCAGCATTCCCGTGCGTAAGCGCATTTGTGCATACACACAGAGTAACACATGCACCCTAGGAGTCTTCAGTATATCTGCACCTGCGCAGTAACAAATAATCGCTCAGCTTCGTGAATATCAGCAGTGCGTACAATTAGCGTGCACCTCTGCTTCAGGCCGCGAGTCACTGCCTGACTTATACATGAGGTACTGGTTCCCTGCCAATACATATACTGCACATTCATGAATATTATATGAGATCACAAAATGGACTTGTCTAATGTGTTTAGAGGACAGGTCTAAGTAAATAACATAGGTACCTTCATCTTTTAGCTGTTCAGCTTTCTCTATGTCAGCCGGTGATGATGAAGGAGATTCTGCTGGTGTCAGCTCATCTGTCTGTAGAGAAATCACATATTATAAGCACTGGCTTCATCAAAGATAAGAGACAATTATGGTCTGCAGAAAAACAAACTAATATTCCAGATTATTGGGGATGTGAGATTCAAATCAATTAGTTTACCAGGTAGCTCAGTACCAATTATTTACATCAATTCACAAGCATTCAAGGTACAGGCTAAAAGAAGAACCAAAATAAAGGGGAGTTCAAAAGTATATATAAAAAACACATATATAGAGCATATCAATAAAAATACTATTCTAGGGGGCGTGGTCACGGAGAGCATGCTGTATCACAGGTTCTGGTGCGCTCTCCGGACCCGACTATCCGGCTCTAATATCCTGACCGCTCCCCTGGGACCCAAAACCGGTGTGCGGCTGGCGGAGTGTGAGGTGACTGCAGTGTGTGGCGCTGGGGAGGAAACGAGGGCTGACTTACCCGGCAGCAGGCTGATAGTAAGAGACGCGGCCGGCCTGATCACGTGCGCCGCCGGTGCCATCTTCCTTACAGGGCAGAGTCCTGCAGCGGCTCCTGGGAGACGGGAGGTGATACTCCCTGGCGGCTTGTGCCGGAGCTGTGGCACACCCTGCACTCTGGTCATGTGAGTGGCTCAGTTCTCCTATCTATACTACAGGGCTGTGACTCATGGTGTATTATTTGCAACCCCAGCCTCTTCTACATTTAATCAACTGGCAGCAGCTATTACTATTAAGGTGCCTGTCTGCGCCTCATCTATAAAGTATTAACACGAAGAAAGACGTGTCACCTAAACGCATTCCTATATTCTGCTATATACAGCATTAATCAGTCAGCTACTCCCATATACACCCTCATGATGGGGAAGAATTCAGCTGCTGCAGCTAAACTGGAAAAGTTCTCCAGAGTACCTCCTGCCCAATCCACTTCTGCAGCACAGCGAGGCGATTCCCCTCCTACATCCCGTGGAGTCGATGACCTTGGCTGTGTCCTCTGACACTGCGATTCAACGTGTCCTTGAGGCAGTGACAGCGTGTGAGGCTAGGTTGTCAGAGAAGATTGGGAAAGTACAGTCCGATCTTTCAATTATACACCATGACCTACAGTGTGTGCGTGAGAGAGTTGGTGAGGTGGAGACGCGGACTTCTACTTTGGAGGATAAGGTGACACCTTTAGGCGTCCGTGTTGACACTATGGATTCCCAGATTATCTCCATACAAAGGAAAATGTGTGACATTGAGGGACGCCTAAGGCGCAATAATGTCCGTTTTGTGGGGTTGCCAGAGAAGGAGGAGGGAACCAATCCTGAAAAATTCCTGGAAAAATGGCTGTCCGACGCGTTAGTTTCTACCTCTTTCTCTTCATATTTCACAATTGAGAGAGCTCATCGGGTGTCTTCTAGACCCCTACCACCTGGGGCGCCACCACGTACTCCCATAGCGAAGTTCTTACATTTCCGTGATCGGGACTCTGTTCTCAGACTGGCCCGCACTAGTGGTCCACTACAATGGAACGGGACTCGCGTTTCCGTATTTCGCAATGGAAATACAAAAAGATAGGGCCCAATTTCTCTCGATCAAAAGACGTCTACGTGATCTTAATATTTCATGCGCCATGCTATACCCATCCAAGCTTCGAGTTATTGCTGATGGGGAGACCAAATTCTTCACGACTCCGAGTGAACTGGCACTGTGACTAGACCGCCGCAGACCAGCCAGGGAAGCACTGGTTATTGATTGATATCCTGTTTTTTTTATCTTGAGTTATATCAATCATAAGTAGTTACAAGAATACTGCATAATGTATTTCCATTATAGCGTTTTGTTTTCTACTCTACCGGTATTGTTCTTGTGTAGACTAATCAGTATATATAAAAAAGGGCTTACTGCTGCTGCTATTACTACATATCTAAAGATATATTCATAATTATGTATAGTAGGTAACATTCTGTTTTATATGGGTAAATCAGCAAATGTTTTTTCTGTTGGATAGACACCGCATAATTTCTACTGCATTTCCTAAAGAAGTGTCTATGTCCTCGGAGAAGACTCCGTGTTGGAAGCCTCCATGTGTTTGTTCTTTAGTCATTATATATTTTGCTCCATTTACTTTGAGTAGGTAAGGTAATATATTTTATCGTATTGCCTAGTTTAGTTTAATAGAGTGGGATAGGAGGTTCAGGTACAAGGTATGCCTAAGTTGGGTGTGGTATACATCGTGGGGGGAGTTATAGGGGCGAGGCCCATACCAGTTGTATGGGATAGTTTGCTTATTTTTTTTTTTTCAAATATAGTGGTTTCCTTCTATTTTGTGTGGTGTCATGTACGCGCTTTCCATATGCTCTCATGGTTGTTTACATTTTGACACAGTTACTTCAAATGACAGCTTCACAAAAGGTTAATATTCTTACTTGGAACATAAGGGGCTTAAATGATAGGGTTAAGAGATCGTTGGTGTTCAGACAGGTAAAAAAATATGCTTCAGATATAATTTGTCTAATGGAGACTCACTTGACTGGTGGGAGATTGCTGTCGCTGAGGAAGCCGTGGATAGGATGGACATATCACTGTTCACATACCTCAGCGTCAAGGGGTGTATCTATTTTAGTGCGCAAATCTGTCCAGTTCTCTATAGAAAGGGTGCAGTGTAATGCCTGGGGTAGATATGTATTCTTAAAATGTATAATTAATTCTATGTCCTTATTATTACTGGCAGTCTATATTCCACCACCGTACTCCCACGATGTTCTCAAGAAGGTCGCTGGAATTTTTGGCCCTATTACCGGGTACATCCGCTCTTTGCGTGGGGGATTTTAATAACATATGAGACCCTCTATTAGATAGGCAAAGAATGTCTGCTTCAGTAACACAGGGAAGGGGAACTGGATTTTCGAGTATGATTAGGGGAATGGGCCTGGTTGATGCCTGGAGGATGAGGTATCCCTCTGTGAGACAATATTCCTGTTTCTCTTAGTTTTCCAGGATTGATCTGGCATTAGCTACACCGGATTTATTACCAAGAATACACAAGATAACATACGAGACTAGGGGAATCTATGACCACTCCCCTATAACAATTAGTTTAGACTTAGAGGGTAACGATACTGGATTAGAACTTCTATACACTCCTTCCTATACCTTCTAATATCCTGCCTATACCTTCTAAGGATGAAGCTAATTTGCGTACGCAGTTTATACAGTAAATAAAGACTCCAGACTTGGAACGTGTGGTTCCGAAGCACAAAGTATTATTCAAGTAAAAGTACAGTCAGTTACACGCTATTGATCCATACACAATTTGGCGCAAAGGAATTATACAGACCCAAGTACAGTATACATACGCAGCGCTCCTGGACCGGATGTTAGGCATCAGCAAGAAACCCTTCGTCAATCAGCATTCAGCACGAAGACTAAGACCCATTGTTGGAGCACACATATTTATACCCCCCAGAAATAGACAACACAATAGAGAAGTTTGTTGCTGATGCCATTGGTCCTCAAGGGGGATGCATCTGTTACAGAGCATTTAACAGGCTGATTTAAATAGACACAACCCAGCCTCCAACAACTGAGGGTCTCTGGTTTCCCGCCCCATGCAACATTCTAACAGTTGTTCATATAATATACATTTTGTTGCTTGAAGTCTCTGCGGTCCATAAGTTGAGAATGCATGATGCGATCTCCACACCGATAATACCGGAATTCTGTTGAAAGAGTACGCATCAGTACAAAACCAAACACGGCTTACTTAGCATGTATAAAACCTTAGTTACCAAATAATCTTTATTTCACAGCATTTATACTAAATGCACAAACTTAAATCTTATACCTTAAAGCTTATGGAACCTTGTATGTGAATATGTAATGTGTGAGTATGTGGGGTTTGATGTAAAGACGCTAGTTAATTTGGAGCAGATGCGTGCGCATAAAGCTAATGAACAGCGTTTTCATATAGGATCTTATCCATTCACTAATATGCGATTAGTTACCAGCGCAATTGTGCGTATTAATGTGTGTATGAGAAATGGTGCACTTAGATCTCACTTAAACCAAGTGAACACCTAGCAGTGTGGAATGCTGAGCCTTATAGTTCCACACGCCCCCTCTCTCAGCAGCCCCCACCCTTCCCAGGCTCAAAAGTAAAGTCCTTTGTTCTCCCAGACTCTTGTGTAGATGCTAATTAGCCCAGCTACAAGACCCAAACCTAAGAAAACACTCTTGGCTTTGAAGGTATTTTATTGCAGGAAGCCTGCTAATGTTTTAAGGTGTGTATTCGAGCAGGGCCACCTGGAGTGAGAGCAGACATTATATTCAGGAAGCTTGTCTACACAGGCTAGTTGTCACGTGGCCATTTGCTCTGTTTAGCTAATGCAATATATCCTTTAGGGGAATAATAATAATATACACTTTATCCAGAGCACCCAAACTACGTAAAGTCATGAAATGGGCTTTTGGTGAATCGCCGTCACTTATGGCGATGGTCACAGATGCAATCGCATGATGCTAATAGTATTATCGCCACATGTACTAAAGTGTGAGTTTATCTAAAATGGCGCTTAGGCGGCCATTCGCAAAATGGCGTCTTGCGGCCAGTCGCAAGATGGTGTCGCTGCGATTCAATTTTAAACTGATCTTCTCTCAGCCAATAATCCAGCTTCGACAGTCCACCCTTTGATAGCGAACAACATGCTATCACAATCTGCTATTACAATTTAATTTAGGCTTACATTTACATATTATTTAGTGTTATTATGGGATGGCACAAGGTGGTTCTTAATCCATCAATAATGTGTCTCTGAGTGGGGACATAAAACTACTATTATACGCACACCGCGGATCTTGGAAGATCATGTGAAAGGTGTGGGGATGCACCAGTCTTATAAAAGCAGTCTTGAAGGGGAATTTAGACTTTACATTATCTGAGGTGTTTTAAAAATAACATTTCAATAATACATTTAATGCATGTCTAAATATAATACATTAAATGATGGTATTTCCTAGTTCAGGGTTGTAATGCAGTTCTGTATTTACCTCGGTATTCATACTGGCCACCATCATAATTTCGTTCTTTCGTTTTACTCTATTTTTACATTTTCCACACTTCAACACAATAGGAACACACCGGACACATATGCCAATTATTATGATGACAATCAGTATAAGGATCAAGAATTTGCCTATGCTGGCGATCACTTCCTGGACCCATTCCCCTAGACCTGAGAACCATTTCACTGGGTCCAGACATGAAACCCATCCTTCTATCTTCTCCCCTACTTCAGCCACTGAAGCATTATGGTTCTTACGAAACTCCCATTTTAGCTGCAGAATTTCATCCATCTTTCAGTCTATCACCTCCTTGGGGTCGCTGGTATCATTGGTGACATAGGTGCAACATTTTACTCCAAATTGGGTGGCTAACGTAACGCAATACCCTCCAGTAACAGCAGTTAAATAATTCAACACTAGCCTGTGTTGCACCAGTTCTTTCTTATATGCTTGCAATTCTCTCCCTGTATACCTGAATGTGTCATCGTACAGCTCGGTAATATTATCTATCAATTTAGCAAATTCCTGAATATGTCTAAAATTTAGTGTTCCCCGAGCGATCCTGGTGGGATCCAGTGCTACTAAAATTTGAAAGCCAGTTGTCTCACTAATTAACTGAGTGGCTTTATGCACGTCACCAGGTATCATATTTCTTTTGCCTCTGTGTTCATATTGCGTGTGAAGGTATGGTGATGGTATGTTTTTATGTATACCAAGCATTTCAACATGTGTGAGGGTCATAACTTCTGGGACTACTCTTCCCAGGTAAAACAATAACAGTACTAAGATTGGTCAGACACTCCCCTGATTGGCATTGCACTCCTCCTGACTCCACTCCATCAGCACTGCCATCAGCTCCCATCTCCTCAATCGGTCCCCCGTCACAGAAACTGGATATCCCTGAACCGACCAGGATGATGAACACTCTAAAAGAGAATATGAAAATGAACACAGCAGGCCCGTCCATTGTCACAACAAGACCTGCAAATTTCTCTCAGTTCAGATATCTCACTATGACCTTTTCAATCCTCCCGGGAACAAGCTCGCGAGCGACAGGTCAACGCTATCAGCCTTGTCTCCGACTTGTTTCTCCACGGTTGATTGACCTTTTTGCAGTGAGTGGAATGGACTCAGGTATCTCTCTCGGCCACCTTCAAAGATGTAGTCCTTGTCAGCAGCACCTGGTACGGACCTTCCCACCGATCAGTCAAACAACCTGAACGCAAGAAATTTCTGATCATAACATTCTCCTGGTTCAACATCATGACAGTTAGTTTCAGGCATATCATTAGACAACAATTTCAGTTTCTGCTGCTGTTGCTTTAACTGCTTACTCATTGATATAAGATACTTTACAGTTACCTCGTTGTTACCCTTCAAGTCTTCCTGTGGACTTATAATCAAATGAGGTTGTCTACCGAATAGTATTTCAAATGGGGACAGATTTAGAGGGGGTCTAGGAGTGGTCCTTATGCTATGTAGGACCAAAGGTAACGCTTCTGGCCATCCTAGTCCAGTCTCTGCCATAATTTTACTTAACTTATTTTAATAGTCCCGTTCATCCTCTCTACCTTGGCACTGGCTTGCGGTCGGTAGGGGGTATGAAGTCGACTATTAATACCCATCAGCTTACACATATTTTGAAAAACATCACCTGTGAAATGAGTACCCCTGTCACTCTCGATGATTTTAGGGATACCGTACCTGCATAGAAATTCCTGAACTATTTTCTTGGCAGTAAATGCAGCAGTATTAGTGGCCGCTGGGTAGTACGTAAGTGCACACGAATACATACTTAAGATTCCTGCAGGGTGGTAACTGGATGAAATCAATTTGTATCACTTGGAAAGGTCCATCAGTCGGTGGAATGTGGGACGGTTCGGTAGGGATCGCTTTCCCTATGTTCTTCCTCAAGCAGGTCAGACAGGACATTGCTATCTTTTCTGCTTGTGAAGAAAAACCTGGTGCGCACCAGTATGCCCTCACCAACTTGCACATACCTTGTTTTCCCAGATGAGTCAGACCATGTGCTACCTCAGCCAGGCTGGGGTAATATGCCTTGGGGGCTACTGGTTTACCTTGTCCGTCCCTCCAGAGCCCGGAGGACTCTTGCCCACATCCCTTGGACTTCCAAATGGATTTTTCCTAAATTGAACACAAAGTTTGCATCTCAATTAATTTCAGCATATCAATTGTTTTGAAAGACATACTTTTTTCAGTTGGAGAAAACATTTTTAACCCTGCTGCCCATTTTGCAGCTTCATCGACTCTGTTGTTGCCCAGTGACACCGGATCATCCTCACATGTATGGGCTTTACATTTAATTACTGCCACCGCTTTGGGCAGTTGGATTGCTTCTAAGAGATGTTTTATGTGTCTGGAATGTGCAACTGGTGTGCCTGCTGCTGTCATAAAATTTCTCAGACGCCATAGAGCCCCAAAATCTTGCACCACCCCGAACGCTTACCTTGAGTCAGTGTAAATGTTAGCAGATTTGCCTGCTGCCAGTTCACACGCTCTAGTTAGTGCTACTAACTCTGCCACTTGGGCTGAGTGAGGAGGACCAAGAGGTTTTGCTTCTATGATGTCTGTGTCATTTACAACAGCATAACCTGTACATAACTCACCTGTGTCTGTTTGTCTATGACAACTCCCATCCGTGTAAAAAGTCACATCTACATTCTCTAAAGGTGTGTCATGTATGTCAGGTCTAGCAGTAAAGGTCTGATTCAGATATTTCATACAATCGTGCGTATCATTATGTCCGCTGAACTCACCTCCCGCCAGCAACTCGCCTCTTTCCACACTTTGTACATCATGTTGTACATATGGTAAATACGTTGCTGGATTCAGCGTGCTGCAACGTTTAACAGTGATGTTTGGTGGTGCAATTAGAGCTAGTTCCCATTTGGTAAATCTAGCCGAAGAGACGTGTCTAGTTTGAGCTGAGTTCAACAGAGCAGATACAGCATGAGGAGTGTATACAATCATATCATGACCCAGTACTACGTCCTCACTTTTACTCACCAATAGAGCGGTAGCTGCTACACTACTCAAACAATTGGGGAGTGATCTTGCTACAGTGTCCAATTGGGCACTGTAGTACACTATGGGCCTACTGGCATCACCATGTTTTTGTGTAAGGACACCTGCAGCACAACCATCGGCTTCCGTACAATACAAATCAAAAGGTTTTTCATAGTCAGGTATTCCCAATGCAGGAGCTTTTGTCAGACTATCCTTAAGATTAAGGAAAGCCTGCTCTGACTCCTCTGTGTGTATGACACGATCGGGCTTTGAGGAAGAGACTAATTCCTGTAAAGGCAAGGCCAAAATAGAAAAACCTGGGATCCACATTCTACAGTATTTCCACACATTCCCAAGAAGGTACGAATTTTCTGTTGATTCTGCGGCAGTGTCATGTTTTGTATGCCTGGATTCTATCATTCGTAAGATGTCGTAACCCCTGGGTTAGGCAGTGTCCCAAATATTTTACTCTGGATTGGAACGGCTGTAGTTTGTCCTTAGCCACCTTGTGTCCTGTATGCGAGAGATGAAGTAACAAAAGTTTAGTATCATTCAAACATGACATAAACGAGTCAGAACATAGCAATAAATCGTCCACATATTGAATTAGAACAGATCCATTGGCAGGTTGAAAATATTGTAAACAGTCGTGCAATGCCTGGGATAAGATACTGGGGCTGTCTATGAAACCTTGGGGTAACCGTGTCCATGTATATTGTACACCTATGTATGTAAATGCAAATAGATACTGACAGTCAGGGTGGAGAGGCACAGAGAAGAAAGCAGAACAGAGGTCAATGACAGTGAAATGGGTTGCATTTGGTGGGATCTGCATCAGAATGACAGCTGGATTTGGCACTACAGGGAATAGGCTCTCTACCACCTTATTAACACCTCTAAGGTCTTGTACCAGCCTATAACCCCTCCCACCACTCTTTTTCACTGGAAAGATGGGACTGTTGGCTACACTAGCTGTACGAACTAAAATTCCCTGTTGCAATAATCGCTCAATTATTGGAAAAACCCCTAACTCTACCTCCTGTTTTAGTGGGTACTGGGGAATTTTTGGAGCTTGCCTACCGCTTTTTAAATTTACCATTACAGGGCTTACGTTTGCCATTAATCCAGTGTCCTGTCCATCCTTAGTCCAAAGGGAATCTGGAATTTGGGACAACATTTCATCTACCTGTGATGGATTTTCATTTAAACTTGTAGAGTGATACATTATCCTTTGGGGAGTGTCCAACAAATCTCTACCCAGCAGGTTAGTAGGAGTCGCAGCAGCCAGAAGGAAAGAATGCCTAGTATGCAACGGCCCAATAGCAACCTCTGTGGACTTTGTTAAAGTATAATGTTCCACATTACCTGTTACATCCATTGTTGGTACTGTCTCGTTGGTCACCTGTAAATTAACGGGAGATTTCATCACTGACCTGGTCGCCCCTGGTCTACAAGAAAAGGATATTCAGTACCAGCTACATCAACCATCATGACCGGTTCTTCCCTAGTACTTCCCGTTAACCTGACTATCTGTAGTCTACAGGTATGACCTGAACCCTAGCGTTGGCTACCATTCTCCAATAAAGCATTTACGGACACAATTGGAGCAGGTGCCTGCTGGACATTTGCTGGTCTCTGTGCATATCCCTTATGGGGATGTCCAGGTCTTCCCAGATTTGAGGTTCCTACTCTTTTTACTGTACAGTTTCTTAAGTGTCCTGTTTGTTTACAATTAAAACATGTTCGTGGATCGGGTGAAGACATGTGTTGTTGTGAGGTTTGAGCAGAGGGTAAAGGTGGTGGATATGGGTAAGGATAGGGAGGGTAAGGGTATTGTGGGGGATATGAGGTTTGTGAGTAGTATGGGACCTGTGGTTGTATAGGGTTTGTGGAATAGAGCTGTGATTGTTGTTGCGTGGGGTTAGTGAGGGCTTATAACTGTTCAGGTGTAAGTGTGTGTGCAGGTGCGAGTGTGTCCGTTGGCTGTGATGTTACCGTCATTCCCTCCAGAGCTTGGATACTGACAGCCATTAGATTTTCGCTCTGGGTCTCTCTCGTCTTTGAGATGTTTTTATCATGTTCTATGGCGGATTCTATGACTGTATCTATTGTGACTCCCCTCCAGCCAGGTTGTGAGGTCTGAACCAGAGTCTTTAAATTCTCTTTAAGACCGTCCATGAGTACCGTGACTATCATTCCCCTGTGGTGAGTGCAATCTTTAATATCTTCTAACCCAGTGTACTGGGCGATAGCCTGCAGAGCCCGATCGCAATAATCTTCTGCAGATTCACTCTCCTTTTGCTTAATGGTGAAAATTTTGTTCCAATTAACTACTACTGGAAAATATACACCCAATTGAGTTACAATGCGGGAAATGTTACCTTGGTTTACTTGGTCTGTTAAGGGAACGTCACCATCCAATACACAATCCGTGATAAATTTTGTCACGTCGGTATTGCGTGGTAGATAGGCCCTTAACACCACACGCCAATCTTTATTAGTTGGCTCATGTGAACTACCCAAATTTCTCTAAAATCTTTGACATTTGGCTAGTTCCTTTTTGGGATCGGGGATATCATTTATGATGGAATTTAGTTCTGCTCTTGTCCAAGGACAATGCATTACCACTTCCCTCGTGGGCACTACACCGTTCGCATCTGCATTTCCATTCGGAACAGTTATTGTCTGAATGGGATGCAGACCGGCAGCGCTGCTACCTTTGACCTTGTTACCTGGCTGGGGGTTTAATCTGTTGCTGCTACGTATGGTATTAACAACTTCCTCTACGGGTGCAGAGGGTGTTAGCACTTCCCTTGCTGTTACCGACGGAGATGGCGGCACCACTCGTGATTGTGGTGATGCAGCATCTATCATTTGCACAGCATGGGAAATGGCAGACATTACAATAGGCTCATCATCCACATCATGAACATTTTCTTTATGGTTGCTTGTTACATTTTTATGGGTTCTTTTGGTAACTGTACTTGCACCTCCATCCACATAAGGTGGGGCAGGTGAGCGTGAACTGCTGGCAATACTCTCCACAACGCTACCTTGCCACACGTGCGTGCCACTTTGCGGCTCGCCCGTATTGCAATTTAGCGTCACGGATGTATTCTCTGTCAATGCGCTAGCAACACTAGTTTGCGTCACTTGCACATATTTTTAAGCCACGCAACCTCTTCATGCTGCCACAATTTTAAACATTCATAATATTTGACCTTTTTCTCTCGGGAGCGCATCAGACTGATGTGATCCCGGACATTATCTAGTACATTTTTATCAAAACTACCAATTCTGGGAAACGGTCTAACACTCTTCATCGTCATTTTAAACCATACATCACAATACCTTATCGCATAAGTACCGTACTTAGTATGCATAATACGACGGGCCGATCCAATCGGCGCTTTCATTAGCAGCACATCATTGTCTAACATCTCTACTGTTTGCATGGCTCCCATTCTGAGACAACTCCTATGCTTTTCAATAAAGATTTACACTGGTGAAAGACAATCAAGATACTTTCACTTACCTGTAGACGATTTAAACGGCAGCGCCCACACACCTGGATAAGATTTAAATAGGCAACTTCCACACCTGGATAAGATTTAAATAGGCAACTTCCACACCTGGATAAGATTTAAATAGGCAACTTCCACACCTTCTCTACAACAAAGACAACATGTACACCTGCTACTGTGTATAGAACGGTAAGCTGCTTACCGAGCGACTAGCACTTAGCCCTTAAAGGTCATACGGTACCTCTAACTGTATTGAACAAGTTACCCCTACCAACAAATACTCACTGTTACACACTTTTTCCTGCGCAGAAAAATACACGTTAACCCAGATATTGACAACAATTGAAAAATGTAAACCTCAACGGCTTTGTTTAAACACCGTGGCAGCACAACCGAATATACGTATACGCTATGGTGCAGTCGCATACACAATAATCCAACTACCACACAACCGTATGACAACTTTTTAGCTGCATACGCAAAAGTGCGTCTTTGCTGTGCGCAAAACTGCGACTCAGCCGTGTACTCAATACTGCGGCACCCCTTTAAACGTTAGGTTCTATCAACAAAGGAAAACACTTTTTCCTCTCTTGTCCCTGGATTCTAGTCAGCTTCCTTGGCTCACACAGAAACGGATAGCGATCTTTCAGCACCAAGCGGTTGCAGGTAAACCCTGTATGTGGCCACTCCACCCTTTGCTGAAATATCGATAACCGTATGTACCGTGTGAGTAGGTAAGTGACTTCACTACTAGCCCCCAACTAACGATACTGGATTAGAACCTCTATACACTCCTTCCTATACCTTCTAATATCCTGCCTATACCTTCTAAGGATGATGCTAATTTGCGTACGCAGTTTATACAGTAAATAAAGACTCCAGACTTGGAACGTGTGGTTCCGAAGCACAAAGTATTATTCAAGTAAAAGTACAGTCAGTTACACGCTATTGATCCATACACAATTTGGCGCAAAGGAATTATACAGACCCAAGTACAGTATACATACGCAGCGCTTCTGGACCGGATGTTAGGCATCAGCAAGAAACCCTTCGTCAATCAGCATTCAGCACGAAGACTAAGACCCAGTGTTGGAGCACACATATTTATACCCCCCAGAAATAGACAGCAAAATAGAGAAGTTTGTTGCTGATGCCATTGGTCCTCACGGGGGATGCATCTGTTACAGAGCATTTAACAGGCTAATTTAAATAGACACAACCCAGCCTCCAACAACTGAGGGTCTCTGGTTTCCCGCCCCATGCAACATTCTAACAGTTGTTCATATAATATACATTTTGTTGCTTGAAGTCTCTGCGGTCCATAAGTTGAGAATGCATGATGCGATCTCCACACCGATAATACCGGAATTCTGTTGAAAGAGTACGCTCCACACAAAACCAAACACGGCTTACTTAGCATGTATAAAACCTTAGTTACCAAATAATCTTTATTTCACAGCATTTATACTAAATGCACAAACTTAAATCTTATACCTTAAAGCTTATGGAACCTTGTATGTGAATATGTAATGTGTGAGTATGTGGGGTTTGATGTAAAGACGCTAGTTAATTTGGAGCAGATGCGTGCGCATAAAGCTAATGAACAGCGTTTTCATATAGGATCTTATCCATTCACTAATATGCGATTAGTTACCAGCGCAATTGTGCGTATTAATGTGTGTATGAGAAATGGTGCACTTAGATCTCACTTAAACCAAGTGAACACCTAGCAGTGTGGAATGCTGAGCCTTATAGTTCCACACGCCCCCTCTCTCAGCAGCCCCAACCCTTCCCAGGCTCAAAAGTAAAGTCCTTTGTTCTCCCAGACTCTTGTGTAGATGCTAATTAGCCCAGCTACAAGACCCAAACCTAAGAGAACACTCTTGGCTTTGAAGGTATTTTATTGCAGGAAGCCTGCTAATGTAAGGTGTGTATTCGAGCAGGGCCACCTGGAGTGAGAGCAGACGTTATATTCAGGAAGCTTGTCTACACATGCTAGTTGTCACATAGCCATTTGCTCTGTTTAGCTAATGCAATATATCCTTTACGGGAATTATATTAATATACACTTTATCCAGAGCACCCAAACTACGTAAAGTCATAAAATGGGCTTTTGGTGAATTGCCGTAACTTATGGCGATGGTCACAGATGCAATCGCATGATGCTAATAGTATTATCGCCACATGTACTAAAGTGTGAGTTTATCTAAAATGGCGCTTAGGCGGCCATTCGCAAAATGGCGTCTTGCAGCCAGTCGCAAGATGGTGTCGCTGCGATTCAATTTTAAACTGATCTTGTCTCCAATAATCCAGCTTCGACAAGGGACAGAGGGGGTCAACACTTTTGGAAATTCAACCAGTTCTGGTTATCATGCATGGGTTCAGGTGCAGAGTTGGAGGCGGAGTGGAAATAATTTTTTGAATTGAACAGTGGCACTGAATCTGTTGCAGTTATATGGGACGCCTTTAAGTCATTTTTAAGAGGTTCTTTGATTCGAAGGGTGGCTGGGTTGAAGTCTTTCTATAAAAAATCTGAAATGGATCTGGAGGCTTCTTGTAAATCTTTGGAGTTAGCCTATATCGCTAACGGGTCAGAATTAAATAAAACAGCATGGTGGGATGCCCAAAAATTATGGAAGGATTGTTTGAAGGACAAGGCACAATACAAGATTCTGTTTAATTCACATGTGCAATATGCATCAGGTGATAGACCCAGTTCATATCTAGCTAACTTGGCTCGTATCAAACAAAAGTCATCCAATACAGTGGTAAAATTAGTTGGGTCAGACAATGTTGAATATGTGCGTACCCCAGATATTGTGGGGCAATTCGTTAAATATTACCATGACCTATACAAATCTAGGCTGGTCTATACCCAACTGGAGGTGCGTGAATATTTGTCTACTGTATTACTCCCGACACTCTCCTCGGAGGCAAGGGTCTCTCTTGATTCTCCACTGTCACAAGAGGAAATAGAGGTGGCCCTAAACTCGTTTCCAAATGGTAAAGTCCCTGGCTTAGATGGGATCCCCCTTGAGGTTTACAAAAAACATATTTGTTCCTCAATTACTAGAGCTCTTTAATCAAATTTACATAAACAATACACTGCCAGATTCTATGTCTGAGGCACTGATAATTGTCTTACCCACTAGGACTGACTCATATAGACCTATAGCATTACTCCCTACAGCTGTAAAAATACTGGCAAAAATACTGGCCTCCAGGATTAACCGGGTCATAACCCAACTGATTCATCCTGATCAGACAGGCTTTATGCCCGGTAAGACCACGGCAGTAAATCTACGGCAGTTATTCACACACTTACAGATAAAACGTGGGGATCCACAAACCTTCATTATTGTGTCATTGGATGCTGCTAAGGCGTTCGATTTGATTGAGTGGATATTTCTTTGGGAGAACATGGAACGTTTTGGTATTGGCCCGGGATAGATTAAGTAGGTAAAGCTGTTATATACGGATCCTGTGGCGAGAGTGTCAGTGAACGGATTTATTTCCACCTCATTTTCACTCCATAGGGGAACAAGGCAGGGATGTCCCGTCACCCATTCTCTTTGCTATGGCCATTGAGCCCTTAGCTTGCATGATTAGAGCTCATTCTGACATTCACGGGTTTCAGCTAGGATCAAGGGTAGATAAGATTGCGCTGTATGCGGCTGACATACTATTATTTATCACGCAATATGTTACCTCTATGCCTAAGGCTCTTGAGGTTATTGATTTATTTGGGAAATACTCCGGTTTATTGATTAACTGGGATAAATCATGTATCCTACCCTTCAGGGGGACTTGTCCCATTGATCCTATTATTATTCTTCCTCTAAAATGGGTGAACTCATTTCAATATTTAGGAATATGGATCTTCAATATCCCTCAACAATATATGCCATTGAATATGTTGCCATAAATTGAATATCTTAAGTCTCGTGTCCCAATTTGGAGTAAACTGCCACTAACTTTAACGGGAAGAGTAAATCTTGTTAAAATGGTTCTCCAACCTAAAATCCTGTACACTCTATCATTCTCCGGTGTATATCCCTCAGTATTTTTTTTAAACAGATTGATTGCCTTTTATCTTCACTAATCTGGGCCAATAAAAGGGTCAGGATCAAATTGGATACTTTAACTAGACCTCGTGATTTTGGATGCTTAGCATTACCCCTTTTTACATTTTATTATTTAGCTGCACAATTAACACATATATGGGAATGGATTAATGATCAAACAGATAATTCCTTACCCACCCTGGTCATGGCTCATTCCAAGACAGGTTTATCACCATTGCGGCTAATATTGAGTGACAATATACGTATAGTTAATATGCCCATAATCAGGCAGACCATCACAATTTGGAGACTGCTCTCACGTCTATTACAAGCAGAGGGCATAGATCCAGATACTCCTCTTGCTCATGCTAATTGCTTTAGGGAGCTCTCTGCCCTTCAGGTCGGAGAAGCCTGGAGTCAGTGGGGTGTAGTGTCTGTTGGACAGATAATTCAGGCAGAAACTCTAAAATCCTTCCATCAACTGCGGCTAGAGTTTGACGTCCCTAACCATTTCTTCTAAAGATATCTTCAGCTTAGACATGCTATCAATGCCCAGTTTTCTGATGTTCCTCTGTCTTTACAGGAGTCTCCCATTAAAACCTTTTTGCAATCTGCTAGTTCTAGTCGCTTAATATCTACGATATACTCTAATTTATTGAACAAGCATCATAAATCTGATTTATTATCGTTGAAACAGCAATGGGAAAATTACATTGGGGTAATGGAGGAGGATGAGTGGAGAGTGGCTCTTGCCAGTCCTCGCATCGCCACCTCGTCTGTTAAATATCAGCAGATACACTATTTCATAATACATAGAGTATATATGACACCCGTTCGTTTACTGAGAATAGGGGGCAGGACGGACTCAAAGTGTCCTAAATCTAAGTCAGCAGAGGGGAACTTTTGGCATTTATTATGGTCATGTCCCTTGGTAAATTCCTTTTGGCAAGGGATATCCCGTGTTATTGTCTCTATGGGTATACCCCAGGCGTGTTTAACTATTAATTTATGGCGATTATAAATAACACGTGGGCTAGTAGTAGTGACGGGAGGTTGGTATAACGTAGACCATTTACGGAGGCTGATCAGTGTACTGCTTGGTAAAAAAATACAGTAGGCAAGAGGTGGTAGCAGGACTAAGGGGCCTATTCATCATACCTAAACTTTCCCTGGAGGTAATTAGGTTTAGAACTCACATGGAGTTCTACCAAATTACCAGAGGAATTCATCATTCCTCCCTATAACTATCTATTCCGTAAAGCTGTCATTTTTGCGATGACAGCTTTTCAGGAAATAGATAGTTTTCCCTCTCTACACTAACTTACCGCAGCTGTAATCAGTGCTGCGCATGCGCCGTTACATCCGTAATAGCAGCGCATGCACAGCACTGCCTATAGCTGCGGTAATTTTGTGTGTTCCCCCCCATCCCCCTCTGCTCACCTACCTACCTGCTGTCCTCTTAGCATTCCTTATTACTTTCAACAAGTGTGTAGGCAGTGATGGGCAAAAATCATCCCCAGGATTGCATGCAGCCCTCTGAGCGTTCACTTGCAGCCGCAGCTCCTTCCTGCATTGTCATATTTATATATGACGTCATCTCCAAGCGCCACTGAAGCCGGACCAATCAACCGGCATGCGGCATGATCCAGGTCATCGTGACCCAGAGCGTGACGTTCACACTGCAAGGTTTCACAGGTTACTCCCGTGTTAAGCCCTGCAATTTACCTGGGTTGGATTGCAGGGTCACTCGATCCGGGATCCAACCCTCACCCCTTTTACACCAAGGAGATACCCGGGTTAACCCAGCAATAACCCGGGTTTTAGCTCCAGTGTAAAAGGGATATCACTGAGATTTATATACCTTGTCCACCAAAATCCCAGATCCGAATCCAAACCAGGTCAGACCCAGCATAGATCTGGATCTCCCCATGCTGTAAATGGGGCCCGGGTTGTCCGACCTGGGTTACCCGTTTACACGGTCCCTTTACCCGGGTCCTTACTGGGTTGGATTCTCGGGTCACTAGACACGGGTTATTTTTTTGGGACCCTTTTCCAGTGAGCCGCGATCTGGGTTGATGCTGCAGTGGAAAAAAAAAGAGTAATGTGCAGCCCTTTTATATGTTTACGTTTACAGGACTGCTCATTGCGGCTCCTGAGTGTTATCAAGTTGCCAGTCACTGTTATAGGAAGAGGTAATTAACCAACAATAAGCAAAAGAATAAAATACAGTAACCCATAGCTACAAGTTGCATTGGGTCAACCAAACGCATTGCTGATTGCTTGTTATGGCGTACTGAACATTGGAACCACTTTAGCAAATCACTTTCTGATTATGCTATGCATTCCATACAATGATAAATAGGCTAGCAATATTTCTGCAATCCCCCCTGCTTTCTATCCATGGTCACAGAAAAGGTCATGTTAATCTTGATCGCATACAGGTACATATCATATTTTGCTATGATTTGGCATTTACCTGCTGACAGTATATCCCTTTAAATACAAAACTATTTTTGACATCTCAAGATTTCTCTAGAGGTTGTAAACATGAACCGGGGGCGATCAAGATTAATTAGGCAAACATGATAAAATTCACGATTTGATTGTATGAATTAAACCATGAGAGCTTCTAGAACAATTGCTTTTTCAAATTGACTCCTAATTCATATATGTAATAATAACCAGAGTAAAAATGCTCTCGAGATTGTCTCACCGATGTCAGTCTGCCTGATAACCTGTGAACCCGACCTCTGGACTTGTATTTGGACCCTGCCTCTGTCTCACCCTTGTCTGCCTGTTACAGTGATACCCATGTACCAGATTCCGGACCGACTGACCACGAACTTCATCTTTGCCGATACCTTAATCCAGTTACATCTATTAGACCAAAGAAGAACCAACAATGCTGAACATCTCTTGGGGATCCCAGATGTCAGGCCTGGTGCAACATCTGTCCCAGCACTTATTTCCTATAGAAGGCCAAAAATGGGGACTTTCAGTTGGTGTTTTCCAGACTTAGATGTTTCTTCATAAAACATGACCGGGGTCAAATTTTCTACAAAGGAACCATGCAATTGTGTTATATTACATAAATAATACTATAATTTCCCTATATAATAAATCTGTCCTCTAGGACTGAAACTCACAGATATTTTCTGTGTTTTCTTAATAACTCTGGCAAGTATATATCATGTATGTAGTGTGTGCCGGGGGTGTGTGTGCAAGCCCAGCGACAGGGGGGCAAAGGGGACACCTGTACCAGGCCCCGAGGGTCAGGGGGGTCCCGACAGAGGCGTAACTAGGGTATGAGGTGCCCAGGGCAAGATGATAAATGGCACCCCCCAACTGTGTGCGGCAAAAATGGGCATGGCCACATGCCACAAAGAGTGCGGCCACTGGAAAATGGGGGTGTGTTAACATGACACCACCATTTCTCGTCACTCTGGGAACATTCCTTTCCATTCCAGTTTGAATCCCAGGTATGAATGTATTTTAGATTATGGAGAATGTCAAGTAGCTTGATATAGCTATAATTCACAGTCTTCCCTCGTAATAGCAGATGGCTCATTGGTAAGCTGTCTGACTGCAACTCATGAAGTAACAGGTTCAATTCCCAACTATGGGCCGTATTCAATTAGAAGCGAAAAGCTGAGACTTGCGAAAAAGTATTCATATCTATCTGCTTTTCGCATATGCGGAAAGTCAATGCACAGTAATAGGCGAAAAAGATTCGCCTCTGAATTGGTGGAGAAACAATTTTGTTTGGGGGTGCAAAGTTGGGAAACCACTCAGAACCCTTGGGACAGGCCCCCAATGGACAACTACATAAAAAAAAACTTAAGAACACCCCCAAAAAATTACTTTTAATTTGGGGGCAAAAAAGTGCACAGTGGGGGGGGACAAGTTCGCAAACTACTGATATAAGGTTCACTACGAAGTTTTTTTTTAAGGAATTTTTTGACGCAGTTGTCCATTGGGAGCCTGTCCCAAGGGTTCTGGGGATTGCAGGTACATTTTTGGGGGTGTAATTTCACTGTATTTAAAAGTTCACTTTACAGACATTAGAAGATGCTTGCACCCATTTTCAGGTACCCCAAATTTGACAGGAGTACTTATTTTCACCAAAAAACACTGCTTTATGCCATTCTTCACCACTTGTGCAAAGACGCTAATTAGTGGCAATTGTGCGAACTTAAGTACCCCAAACAGTTTTACTAGGGCTAATCGGGCACTACTACATTGATCCCCAATGTTTCTGCAGCATATTGGGGGGTTCAGGCTGATTTCCCCGATTCTGACACCACTTTTCGCCTGTTCTGACTTCACGTGTCTCCGTTTTTGCATCTTTTGAAATTGAATACGACGAATAGCGGGGGCGCGCACGATAAGTTTCTGCGCTAAAATACCCGATGAACCCGAAAAGTCCGGCAGGCGAAACTTTAACGCGGGTACGAAGCTAATTGAATACCGCCCTATGACTGAAATATGAATATGACTGAAGGGAGGAGATGTGATCAGACGCAGAGAGGAGATATCGGGACTCACAGAGCAGGAAGCTACATTGCCGAGGGAAGTTTCTTCTATAACGGGACTTCCAAGTACGCTGCCCCCTCTTCCGGGCCTGCCACGGTGCCCAGGGCACGTGCTTTCCTCGTCTCACCCCTGGGCCCGAGCATCATGGACAGATAAAACGGGGCCGCAGCACATATTAATATTTTTTAAACTGCTTGCTGCGCCTGTAGACATGAATTTTTTCGCTATGACAGGCTGCAGTCGTCCAGTAGAAGCCCCACCCACTGACACCCTTCCTCCCCCCAAGTAAAACACCGGCAGTCACACTGTGACATGCAGGGGGCGGTGTTTACCCTCCTGGGCCCGCATCCCCCTGCACCCAGCTCCAGCACCGCCACTAATCAGTTGTCACCCCTCCTGCTTCTCTCCTCGGCTTCCTCCCGTTATTCCCCTTAGTGCATCTGACAGTGTGCCACTACTCCCCCTCACTGCACCCCCAACCTCCTCTTCTCCTCTCGTGACACCCCTGACTAGTGGCATAACTGGGGTCCTCGGGAGCCCAGGGCATGTTTTAGATGAGCGCCCCCCACATCAGAAGAAAAGCGTAGTTTGCGCGCCGTTAGGCGCCCGTAAAAAAAATGGGCGTGTCACATACCGGAACGGCCGTGGCTACTGAAAATGGGGCGTGCCAACATGAAACGCCACCCATTGCTTATCACTCTGGGTACATTCCTTTCTATTCCATATGCACCTTACCTATATGGTGGTTTCTTACAATGCCAAACCTACAACAGCGGTTCAACCAGACTCGTGCCCCCTCTGTAACTTTCTCCTCCCTGCGTCTTTCAGCCACACCATCATCTCACTGTATCGTCTCTTAGCCACACCATCATCTCCCTCCCTGCATCGTCTCAGCACACCATCATCTCCCTCCCTGCGTCATCTCTCAGCCACACCATCACCTCCCTCACGCGTCGCCTCTCAGCACATCATCATCCCCCCGTGTCAACTCTCAGCACACCATCTCCCCCTGCATCGTCTCTCAGCACACAGTCACCTCCCCCCCTGCGTCACTCAGCACACCATTATCTCTCTACTGCGTCGTCTCTCAACACACCATCACCTCCACCTCCTGCGTCGTCTCTCAGACACGCAATAAGCTCTCCCCCGCGTTGTCTCTCAGCAGACAGACACACACTGACACAGATACACACAAACACTGACATTATATGTATATATATATATATATATATATATATATATATATATACATACATATACACACACACTGACACATACACACACACTGACACAAATATATATATATATATATATATATATATACACACACACACACATATATACACAGACTGACACATACACTGACACGCACACGCTGACACATACACACTATACAGACACACGCACTTATTTCACCCAAATGCACCAAGCAGCCCCCACACCCATACCCCCTCCCCCGGCACCATAACACCCCCCGCGGCAATTTAGCCATCCACCCGCCGACACCCAAGCAGTTTAGCCATCCAGCCGCCGACACTCCCCCACGGCAGCTTAGACATCCATCCAAAACACCCCCGCCCAAATAACTCACCTGTGGGAGAGGGAGCGCCTGGGGAGGAAAAACTCACTCCAAGTCCTCACCCGGCACAGACAGCAAGCAGCTCTAGTCCAGGAAAAAAAACTGCCTAGGAGGGGCTGCGCACTTCTGCTGCAGCTCCCCCTACAGGCAGCATCAGGCTAGCAGGCACACTTGCCTGCTTGTTAAAGGAGAGACAGGACACAATAGTGGGAGGGAAGTGGGTGGGAGAGCAGGCGTGTGTGGGTTTGATGCCCTGGCGGCGGTGCCCACCTCTGCAGGGCTTGCCACGGCACCTAGGGTACGAGCCCCGCTAAACCCCCCCTAGTTACGCCACTGGCGCTGACCTCTCTCTCACGGCACACCAGACCTCTCCCCCGAGACACAAAGGGCCTGATTCAGAGTTATACAGTATTGGACAGCTGCAGGGAGGCGGCTGCGTAATACTGTACAACTAATATGCTAATGCAGCAGCAGGTGTCTGGTGTAAATAGAAGCTTCATGACAGCTTCGCAGATCAGAGTGCTGCACCCTAACACGCAGCATCAGATCTTCTGCGACACCATCGTCAATCTGAGTAACACTGAGGTTACTCAGATTACCCCTCGCAGCTCCGTAGCGGAGGCCAGGAGGTCCGCGTTGGAAGACGCTGATCCTCGCCTCGGCGCTCCTAGAAGACGCGCCCCCATTTTCTAGAAAGGAGACCAGCGCCGCCCACTCCCCGCCCCCAAATGGCAGAGTCCTGTCAATCAGGCTGTAGCTTTGAAGCCTGGTGCATGCGCAGCACAGATCCTACGCACGCGACGATCTTTTAACATCGGAGTAGTACGCAAACCATTGGGTTTCTCAACTGCTCTGAATCAGGCCCAAAAATCACAAGGGGTATTTGTTTTTAGAGATCAAAATAAAACTGTTTTAACATTTGTTTCATTATGATTACACTTGTTATGTGAATTTGTTTTAAAATCAGGGCTGGATTAAGGTTTGTGGGGGCCCCTTGGCAACTAACTTTTGATGGTCCCCACCAATAAAAGTGTGAATAATATTCTCTTGCAATGTTATCAAAAAGTATAATGTGTAAATACTCCCAGCATCACCAATGTGATACACACACCGTAGTGCCCCCTGGTCACATTATGCCACACAGAATCCATCCGGCTCTGTTTTACATGTACATTTACTTTTATCTTTTTCTGCTAAATATGGAACATTTCATAAAGTGTCATCACTGCGCAGGGGACAATCTATCTATACATACAGATCTGCCCAGCTACATTGTTGTCCATAGCGCAGCGCATGGTGCGAGACGGACTCCCGCGATCAGGGACGCGCATTTGCGTCTCCATAGGATATAATGGGAGATGCACTCCCGCAATCAGGGAAGCGCTTTCGCATCTCTATAGGCTTGAATGGAGACGCACTCCCACAATCAGGGACGCGCGTTCGCATCTCTATGGGTTTGAATGGAGATGCACTCCCGCGATTGGGGACGTGCTTTTGCGTCTCCCTAGGATTGAATGAAGATGCACTCCCGCGTTCGGGGACACGCCATAGCGTAGCTTGGCACGAAGCACGATTGCGGGCACGTTTGTGCCACGATCAGCAACAATGATCGCGGGCGAATCTGTAGTATAAAATAATGTCCCTGGATGGCATCTGAATGTGTGTTTGGGCTAATCTCGAGAAGCACTGGACGGATTTTGATGCAGGTGTCACTATTCTATAGAGCATATGTGGAGGAAGGTTTAGGTGTATGACACATTCATGTATGACAAAAGGGAGCCGAGCAGTGATGATTTTAGTGAAGCCAGTCAATGAAAAAACGGATTTGTCTGAGCACTTTCTTGGCTTACGCTGCCTAAACCATTAAAGATATATCACAACGATGGACTTTATTTTATAATATGTAGAGATTAATACATATTATCCGGTTTCTCCAGAAAAACTGATGTAAGTACTGATACAAAATTTCAGTTTTTCCTCTTTTTTTACCGTTCCTTTATCATTTATGTGAAAAACGATTTTTTTATTTCAACAGAGTCCAATTCCCGGTAAGAGCCTGTTTTGGCATGACGCGGGGGGTGATGGTGTGGCTGATAGACGACGCAGTAGGGAGATGATGGTGTGCTGAGTGTTGACGCAGGGGTGGTGGTGATGGTGTGGCTGAGAGTTGACGCAGGGGGGGAGGTGACGGTGTGCTGAGAGACGATGCAGGGGGTGATGGTGTGGAGAAAAGCGAGAACCCGAGACACCCTAAAAACCTTTGGATCAACTTTTCTGTGGAAACACCATAGAAAAAAGGAATGCCAAATTCTGTAATAGATACGAGCAGAGGAAGGCTTTCTTGCAGCAAGAATCGTATGAATCACAGAATTAGTAAACCCTTTGCCTCAAAACAGAAGACTCAAAGATAGATGAGGTAGGTCCTGCACTAGCAGATCCGGCCGAAGAGGAAGTGCGAGCGGAGTATCTATGGAGAGACACATCAGGTCGGTGAACCAATGGCGCCTGGGCCAAGCCGGAGCTTTTAGAATCAACCTGCCGCCCTCTTGTTTGAATTTTCTGAGAATTCATGGTAGAAGAGAGAATGGAGGAGACAGGTAAGCCAACCTGAAATCCCACCCCACTGCCAGCGCATCCACGAAGGCGGCTGAGGGGGTCTCTTGTCCTGGACCCTTACCTGGGGACCTTGTAATTGTGCCATGAGATCCACCTCTGGTAGTCCCCATTTGTCCACTAGGAGCTGGAAGACCTCCAGGTGGAGAGCCCATTCTCCGGCATGTATGTCCTGATGACTGAGGAAGTCTGCTTCCTTGCTGCGGACTCCTGGGATGAATATTGCCTAAATTGCTGGAAGATGTGAAAAAGCCCTGGGTGGGATGGATGTACCATTCCACTTTCTCTCATAATTCTAGAGGCGTTTCTGTTTTGATTCACAAGCGTCTTCATTTTAGTCTTGATACAGTCCAACTTGATCCCATGGGTAGATATGTTTTCCTGAGAGCATTTGTTAATTCTCTGTTTGTGCATATACTTGCGGTCTATATCCCCCCACCATATTCTAATGATGTTTTGGGTAAGGCTGCTGCCTTTATTGCACTCCCTGTTATTTGCTTGGGTGATTTTAACAACGTAATGGATCCATCCCTGGACCATTGGCGAGAGTCCATTTCTTCCCTACCTCCTTCCCCGTCTCCCTTTTCTAAATTGATTGCTGAATTTGGCTGGTTGGATGCCTGGCGTGTCCTTTATCCAGCTGTCTCTGCTTTCTCCTGTCAGTCCTCTACTTATCGTACTTTTTCCCATATTGATATGGTTTTTCTCTCACCTATTGTGGTTCCCAGAGTTTCTGCAGTAATACTCTCCGTTGTGTATTACTGTTGGTTCCTCCCTTTCGAAGGGTGCCCGTTTTTGGAAGCTTAACCCATTCTGGCTGGACTTAATGGGTGCTGGCTCTGAGTTGGAGGCTGCTTGGGTGTCCTATTTTGAAGATAATGCAGCTACTGAGGTTTCTTTCCTTTGGGATTCCTTTAAGGCTTTTTTAAGGGGCACCTTTATTAAGCGTATTGCTAACATTAAACTATATCATAGGCAGCGGGAAATTATTCTGGAAACTGCTTATAGGGTTGCTGAGGCTCGGTACCTCTTGTCCAGAGTGATCTCAGATAGGGAGACTATGCTTCGGGAGTGGTCGGATCACCTGTTTGATAAATCCAAGCGTAAACTGTTGTTTTCGCGTCATAAGCAATATTCACAGGCGGATGTTGGGGGGAGTTATTTAGCCTTTTTGGCAAAAGAGGATGGTGCTTCCAGAACGGTCTCTGGTATCCTTGATTCTTCTGGAACGTCTGCTTCTTCTATAACAGATGTATTTTTGCAATATTACTCCTCTCTTTATGCTACTAGGGTATCATATTCTCCCTCCCAGCTTTGTGCTTATTTAGAGGCAGTCCGTCTGCCCCGTCTCGAGATTGAGGTAGTGAATGTATTAGATGCTCCTTTTACAGAGGAGGAATTGGAGGTTGCTATCTCCTCCTTTCCACACTGAATCTCCCGGAGTTGATGGTGTCCCGATAGAGGTGCATCAGAAATTTAAAAACTTCTTTACTCTTTGAATGCTGGTTGTCTCCCGCCATCCATGTCGGAGGCCTTGGTTGTAGTGCTCCCAAAACCTGGGAAGGACACCCTCTATCCAGACTCTTATAGACCTATTTCCCTTCTTACCAGTGACATTAAAATATTGGCTAAACTGCTGGCTATTCGTCTTAATTCTGTTATTACTTCTATTATACATCTTGACCAGACCGGCTTCATGCCTGGTAAATCTACTACTCAAAATATTAGGCGATTATTTTACCATATGGAAATGTCCCATGGGGATACCTCTGACGCGGTGGTGGTCTCCTTAGATGCAGCCAAGGCCTTCAATTCTGTGAAATGGGAGTATCTATAGGAGGTTTTGTCTAAATTTGGTTTTGGTCCTCGTTTTATTGGCTGGGTCCATCTTTTGTACTCTTCCCCGGCAGCCAGAGTGTCGGTGAATGGTTGCGTCTCCTCTTCTTTTCAACTTGGGCGTGGCACGCACCAGGGGTGCCCTTTATCCCCTGCATTGTTTGCACTGGCTATTGAGCCCCTGGCGTGTCTCATTCGCTCAGATTCCGATATTCCGGGCGTGCGAGTGGGCCATGTAATTGACAAAATAGCTCTTTATGTGGATGATATGCTCCTGTTTCTAGCTGATGGACGTTATTAAGGATTTTGGTTTTCTTTTCGGGGTTGCTGATTAATTGGTCCAAATCTAATATTTTTCCTTTGAATGGCTCCCTGCCTCTATCCCCCTCTCTCTCCTGCCCTTTATAATGGACTCTCTCCTTTCGGTATTTGGGTGTCTCCATTTCACCTATCCCTGCTGACTTTGTAGAATTAAATGTGATACCCATTACCTCAGCTTTTAAACAAAAGATTCATGTGTGGAAGAAACTTCCGCTTACAGTGACAGGTCGTATTAACTTATTTAAGATGTCCATTCAACCTAAATATTTGTATGTTTTACAGCATTCCCCTGTATATATTCCCAAAAAAGTTTTTTCTCATATTGATTCTATTTTATCTTCTTTTGTGAAGGGGGATAAGAGACCACGGATTGCTCTCCGTACACTTTGTAGATCTAAATCTTCAGGTGGACTGGGCCTTTCTAATTTACGTATTTATTACATGGCTTCACAGCTGTCACAATTGGTGCCCTGGTTATCTGCTGGTACTGATACCGCTTTGGCGGGATTTCTTAGTGAAGGAAAGCTGAACACATATACAAAAGAAGATGTACAGAATTGAAATGCGCGACCCAAAAGCAGCTAGTGGAGTAGTGTCAAAAGAGAGGTATCCTTCACCCTCCACCAAAAGAACACAACAAAAACCAAAGTGACACCACTCTTCCAGCGCTAATACATATATATATATACTTGAAACCAATAGTAGGTAGCTCCAAAGTCCTCCAACTTTCATGAATAGTAGATGGTCAGATGACTCTTAGATCCAACATGATCCGTTGAAACAAATGGTTTATGTCCCCATATAAAAAAAGAGGATGTGGCATATAGTGAAGTACAGCTTTAATACATAAAAAACATATAGCACAATAAACAAATGAATGGTTCCTAAATGAACCCGTAGAAATTACTAGCAATAGCAAATAGTGACAGGCAGTAGGTTCTAATTAAATGGAATCCCCCACCAGCCAAAATGGAAACAATTACCAGCTAGATGAAAAAAACTTGCAGTAGTCAGGTCTTTATAAACGGTGAAAGTACCGCGGTCCAGCGTCTGTCCGGAATATGCACTGGATACTAGCCGGCATTCGTCACACGTTCCCTGCAATGTCACAAGTCCTAGAAACAACCAACGCGTTTCAACCCCTTGCCCGGGGTCTTTTTCAAGGTTCGCAGTAATTCCAAAGGAAAGTGAGTCCATTAAATATATCGTGTGTCCTATCAGAACGGTCCGGGCACAGCTGATCTCTATACATAAGGCAACTACAAGTCCCATGATCACTTGCTGTGTCCGGCCAATCACTTCCATCAGCACTAAGCACGTGATTCCTCTCTGTCCGCTTAACAGCCAGGGTGCGTGTTATCCTCTGCTTATAGTAGCGCTACGTCACTTCCTTGTTTGTAACTATAGTAACAGAATGCTTTTGAGAGCAATACTTAATTCACTATTCAGTTTCACATCGCGTGTCTGATAAATCTATGGATTATTTCATATAGATTGCGGTTTGAGGTAATTCGATTCTAAAGTGCTCTGTGCCTATTAATATAAAACAACAATAAAACCATAATTAATATACACAATAAAAAACATTGAAAGTGTTATAAAAACCATTTAACCTCAAAATCTAGGTTTAGCCCTCCTGGTTTGAGAGTACCTAATTCATAATTTTTTTTCATCTCAGCCTTAGCTAGCTGCTTAGGTAAATCCCTCTGCCTCCAATGTCCCTTAATACAAGTTAATCCTAAAAATCTTTTTATAGCCATTGGGCTACAATTATGACACTGCTTAAAGTGATTTGATAAAGCGTGCGTCTCAAGGCCCTTTCTTATGTTACGCAAATGCTCTCCTATTCGTACCTTTAAAGGTCTCGAAGTGCGTCCAACATAGAAAAGGCCACAATCACATTCTACAGCATATATCACATTACTAGTGTTACATGTTATAAATTCCTGAATGGGATGTATCTTTCCATTTATCTCAATAGTTGTTATTTTTGCTGTTCCAATATTCTTAATATGATGACAAGCTATGCACATACCGCACCTATAAAACCCTTTTGATTTAATAGTTGTCATATTTTTAATTCTTGGTAGTGCACTTTTTACAAGAACAGTTTTTAATGAAGGGGCCTTCCTATAAATACATTTAGGTTTTGCAGGGATTAAAGTGCCTATAACCGGATCCTTCTGTAAGATACTCCAATGTTTTTTTAGAGTCTTTTCGATTATCCTATGTTGACAACTGTAGGTTGACACCACTCTTCCAGGTCCCCCTATAAGAATGAAAATAGGTGGAGGGGTAATAGGAGAGATCTCATCAAGTCCCCTGTAACGGTGAATCCATATAAGGATAGACGAAACTGGAAAGAAATAGATTCAAATATACGAACAACAGGTACCTTCAATAGGTTTCAACCATTACAAGATTTAGAAAGTTCAACATCTTTTTTGTCCAAAGGGAGACGCCTACCGCCCCTAAGATAATAACTAAAACAAAAAGGGGTTGTAGGGGAGGTAAGGTGAAACAAAAAATTAAAAGAAAGATCTTACGAAAGAGGAAAAAAATAAAGAAAACAGGGATCATTATTAACACTACGACTCCAAAACTACAAAAAGTAAAATTGTTCAATTTAAGTAAGCATGTTCTTTCAAAAGAACAAACTACGATGTTAGAAAAGGGTTTAAAATATGCCCCAACTATAGCTCTGAATAAGTTCTCCACGTTTGTGGATTTACAAAAATACATAAGAAAGATATCTATTAAAAAATTCTTCTTAAGTAAAGATGTTAACATGATAGAGGAGGAGTTAAGTACTCCTAATACTCCTTTCAAACCTAAGTCTATTTTTTATCCTTCTCACATTAAGGGTAACTTTATAGACACTTTTTTCTCCATGGTTCATGAAGATATAAAAAAACTGGATACAAAAATCTCCAGATACAATTTGTCTTTTAAAGAAAGAAGGGCTCTAAAAGAGTTAAGAGAAATGAAAGAGATTGTTATAAAACCCGCCGATAAAGGCGGCGGGATTGTTATTTTGGATAGAACCATGTATGAGGAGGAAGTTTTTAAACAACTTGATGATACATTGACGTATGAAAGGCTGAAAGTGGATCCCACAGAAGGGATCATAAAGAAACTCCAAGTAATGTTAGATAAATATAAAAATAATGGAGTATTAGAGGAAAAGGAATATAAGTTTCTCCTGATTACTGAACCAACTATACCAGTATTGTATATACTCCCAAAGGTACATAAAGATCCCCTTAACCCTCCGGGGAGACCGATTGTGTCAGGGGTAAATTCAATAACAGCTAATTTGTCAGAATACATTGACTTTTTTTTGCAACCTCTAGTCGCTTTGAACAAATCCCATTTAAAAGATACTAAAGATCTATTAAATATGTTACAATCAATTCAATGGGAGGAGGGGCTTATTATGGTGACAGCGGATGTACGGTCCCTGTACACCATTATAGATCACCGAGAGGGAGTAAGGGCTGTAACGGAGTTTTTAAGACAAAGCACTTTAAAACAAGATTTGCAGGATTTTATTAAGGAAGGAGTACTTTTTATTTTTTCTAATAATTATTTCATTTTTAACGACATTTTTTATGTACAGAAGGTCGGGACTGCGATGGGCACCAGGTTCGCTCCGAGTTATGCTAATTTATTTATGGGCCTATGGGAAAATGAGAAGATTTGGAATCAAAATCCCTATGGAGCGAACCTGGTGTCCTGGTCTAGGTATATAGACGATGTCCTGTTTTTTTGGAAAGGAGGTTGGGAGCTTTTAAATGAATTTTATGATTATCTTAATACTAATCTTAAAAATATTAATTTTACATTCACCTCTAGTGAAAGCACGGTGAATTTTTTAGATATCACTATATTTATTGAAGACGGAGCCATTAATACTATGAATTATACAAAGCCAACAGATTCACAAACTTACATCCAGGCGGATAGCTGCCATCATCAGAACTGGCTTAGTTCAATTCCAGGGAGTCAATTTAGACGTCTTAAGCGTAATTGCACAAAGAAAGATAACTATGAAAAACAATCTAAAGAATTTCAGAATAGATTTTTAGCATGCGGCTATAAGCCAGATCTAATAGAGAAAGTAATGGAAGAGGTTGATGAAATGCCCAGAGATGAGCTTTTAGCGGAGAAATCAAGTAATAAATCTAACCATCAACAAAATACTTTTGACTGGGCATTCATTACAACCTACAGTTGTCAACATAGGATAATCGAAAAGACTCTAAAAAAACATTGGAGTATCTTACAGAAGGATCCGGTTATAGGCACTCTAATCCCTGCAAAACCTAAATGTATTTATAGGAAGGCCCCTTCATTAAAAACTGTTCTTGTAAAAAGTGCACTACCAAGAATTAAAAATATGACAACTATTAAATCAAAAGGGTTTTATAGGTGCGGTATGTGCATAGCTTGTCGTCATATTAAGAATATTGGAACAGCAAAAATAACAACTATTGAGATAAATGGAAAGATACATCCCATTCAGGAATTTATAACATGTAACACTAGTAATGTGATATATGCTGTAGAATGTGATTGTGGCCTTTTCTATGTTGGACGCACTTCGAGACCTTTAAAGGTACGAATAGGAGAGCATTTGCGTAACATAAGAAAGGGCCTTGAGACGCACGCTTTATCAAATCACTTTAAGCAGTGTCATAATTGTAGCCCAATGGCTATAAAAAGATTTTTAGGATTAACTTGTATTAAGGGACATTGGAGGCAGAGGGATTTACCTAAGCAGCTAGCTAAGGCTGAGATGAAAAAAAATTATGAATTAGGTACTCTCAAACCAGGAGGGCTAAACCTAGATTTTGAGGTTAAATGGTTTTTATAACACTTTCAATGTTTTTTATTGTGTATATTAATTATGGTTTTATTGTTGTTTTATATTAATAGGCACAGAGCACTTTAGAATCGAATTACCTCAAACCGCAATCTATATGAAATAATCCATAGATTTATCAGACACGCGATGTGAAACTGAATAGTGAATTAAGTATTGCTCTCAAAAGCATTCTGTTACTATAGTTACAGCCAAGGAAGTGACGTAGCGCTACTATAAGCAGAGGATAAAACGCACCCTGGCTGTTAAGCGGACGGAGAGGAATCACGTGCTTTGCGCTGATGGAAGGGATTGGCCGGACACAGCAAGTGATCATGGGACTTGTAGTTGCCTTATGTATAGAGATCAGCTGTGCCCGGACCGGACACACGATATATTTAATTGACTCACTTTCCTTTGGAATTACTGCGAGCCTTGAAAAAGACCCCGGGCAAGGGGTTGAAACGCGTTGGTTGTTTCTAGGACTTGTGACATTGCAGGGAACGTGTGACGAATGCCGGCTAGTATCCAGTGCATATTCCGGACAGACGCTGGACCGCGGTACTTTCACCGTTTATAAAGACCTGACTACTGCAAGTTTTTTTCATCTAGCTGGTAATTGTTTCCATTTTGGCTGGTGGGGGATTCCATTTAATTAGAACCTACTGCCTGTCACTATGTGCTATTGTTAGTAATTTCTACGGGTTCATTTAGGAACCATTCATTTGTTTATTGTGCTATATGTTTTTTATGTATTAAAGCTGTACTTCACTATATGCCACATCCTCTTTTTTATATGGGGACATAAACCATTTGTTTCAACGGATCATGTTGGATCTAAGAGTCATCTGACCATCTACTATTCATGAAAGTTGGACGACTTTGGAGCTACCTACTATTGGTTTCAAGTATATATATGTATTAGCGCTGGAAGAGTGGTGTCACTTTGGTTTTTGTTGGGATTTCTTAGTGTGCAAACAGGCTCCCCTTTAGCTCCTCTACAAATGTTGTTATCTGTAAAATTGCCGGGTAGATCTCCCCCCTTACTTCGACAGGCTCGACTGGTTTGGCATTTTGCTCAGGGATTATTTGGGGATGAGGGTGTGGATCCGGAGATCCCCCTGTGGTATAATGGTGGTTTTTCTGAGCTGGGAGTGCTGGGATTGGAGTCCTTCTGGATTTCATATGGTATCAAATCCCTTGACCATTTGGTTCATAATGGTGTGCTTCACTCCTTTGATCATTTGTGCATGGAGTTTGGCCTTCCCCGTACGGCATTTTATAGATACCTTCAACTTCGTCATGCCCTGCACTCCCAGTTTGGATCTGACCCTGTTTTATTATCACCTTCTCTTCTTAAACTTACACTTATCAAATGACCTGTTCGTAAGACAGTCTCCTGTCTTTATAGTGATCTTACCTCTCGTAACTTGCCAGATGCCCTTCTCCCCCTTAGGAATAAATGGGAACTAGATTTGGGTTCTTTTCAGGATGAACAATGGTCTCAGTTGTTGGGCTCTATAAGATACACTTACCGGTCCCCTGTTTCTATTGCACGTATTGATATTAATGCTCCAACTAATTGCCCCAAATGTCATGCTCTTGGTTGCGATTTTTGGCATTTGTTATGGGATTGCCCTAGAGTTAATGATTTTTGGACCTTGGTATGGTCTGATATACAGTTTACTTTCCCCTCATTACCTCCCTTAGAGGCAAAACTTTGTTTATTTGCATTGGATATTGAGGAATTGTTTAATTCAAATATTTATCGTTATGTTTTAGGCTTATCCACTTTAGCAAAAGTCATTATTGCCCGGTCTTGGTGTGCTCCAGATCCTCCTGATATACACAAATGGAGGGCACTTGTTAATGATACCATTGATCATGAAAGGTATGTCTATACTAGTCGTAAAGCCCTTTCTAAATTTCACAAATTATGGGATAGATGGGCTCTTTCTTTTTTGGGCCTTCGTAGACCAATTGGGGATCCTTCCGTGTAATCTAGCCTCTTCTATTCTCCTTTTTCTTTCCCTTTTTTGTTTTTGCCCCATTCTTTGTTTTGTTTGCTTCCTTATTGTTCGATTATTTTATTTTACTTCCATGCGCGAGCTGTTTATATGTCATATTTGTGATCTCAGGTTCGGTTTACTGCTGATTCTTCTTTGATTGTATATTTTGGTATTTAATTGTACCACTGTACTTTCCTTTTTTATTGGCAACACTTATTTACTTGTTTATCTGTTTTTTGTTTTGTTTATAATATGTAGAAAATTTTCTAATAAAAAACTACATGATTTAAAAAAAAAATTGCTGGAAGATGACATTCTGCCCAAGTTAGAATGTTTGCCACTTCCCGCATGGCTGCCCGACTTCACGTGCCTCCCTGATGGTTGAGGGAGGCTGCCGTGGTCACATTGTCGGACTGGATATGGACAGGCCTGCCTTGAAGGAGGTTTTGTGCTAGAATCAACGCCCTGTATACTGCCCGGAGTTCCAATATATTTATGTGCAATTGACTTCCCTGGAAAGTGTAATAACTTGCTACCACGCCCATCCTTGAAGACTGGCGTCCGTGGTGAGGAGTACCCACTTTGGGATCCAAAGAGGGCGACCCTTGTCTAGATGAAAAGTCTGAAGCCACCAGGCCAGAGAGAGTAGAACCCCAGGGGAGAGAAGAATCGTCTGAGACTTTATCTATTGATACTGACCGTTCCAACAAGACAGGATCAATAACTGCAAGGGGTCTGGAGTGAAACTGGGCGTATTCCACCATGTCGAAGGTTGAACCATGGACCCCGGGACCTGCATTGTAGCGTGGACTGATACTCTTAGATTGTGGAGCAATTTGCACACCCTCAAATGTAGAGCTGCAATCTTTTCTACTGGTAAAAAGATCTTCTGCACCTGAAACTCCAGGAACACTCCCAGATGTATCATCCGCTTTGTTGGAAAAAGTGACGACTTTTTGCAATTGACAATCTAGCCGTGCTGCTTTAGGCAGGCCACTGTTAGCTGGAGATGATGAACTAATACCTCCTGAGACTGCACCTACATTATGAGATGAGCAGTCATGACTGCCATAATCTTGGTAAACACCCGAGGGGCTGTGGACAGACCAAAGGGCCATGGTAATGTTGCTGACGAACAGCAAAAACTCAAGACACCCTTAGTGGAATAGTGCAATAGGTACATGCAGAAATTCATCCTTTATGTCCCAGGAACCATGAAATCCTCAGGTTCCATTGCCAGCATAATTGACCATAAGATCTCCATACAGAACTTGGGCACATGGATGAACCGGTTGAGAGATTTCCGATTCAGAATAGAGCGATGAGACCCATTTAGCTTCTAAATCAAAAACAAATCTGTGTAAAAACTCCTTCCTTGTTAGCCAAAGGAACCGGGATTATCACCCATGAATTTAGCAGGGCATGAATGGTCTACTAGAGGGCAAGGGCCTAGATAGAAACTGATGGGGGAGTTGTGCAAACAACCATCTGGGGAGTAACACTTTAGGAAGGTGTCGCGTAAGATCCCCAGTAGGGAGGCACCTAATGCACTCTCCCTGTGAGAGAGAGTAAAAAGACACTAGTCTTTTTGTAATCTGGAACAGTTTATCTGGAGTGTTCCATGCTTCTCCAATAAACTCAGGGAGCTGTTCAGATTGAGGTAATCCAGCTTAAATAACCTTCTGGTGCCTGAACACCAGGTTTATTAGGTTTTAGGAGCCGGTACTTCATCCTCTATAATAAGGATTGAATTAACCGCCCCTGCTAGAGGGGAACACCACTGATGAATGACGCTCCTCCTTTCCGAGATAGGCCCAGAGGGAGAAACCTGTGTATCTTCTGCCTTCTCAGATGCTATATCAGAACCTGAAGCAGGGTGGACTGAGAGGATGGACGCTGCATTCCATTTATATTCTTAGACGGCTGATGCCTTATTCGCCTGTAACATCTGCAGTTAGGTAGATGCTAAAAGACAGATTCTGAACTGAGTGGACATAACCCTCCATCCAAGAAGGATGTATGGGAAGAGGAAACATAGCAGGCTGTAAGCACTGTGGGAAATCCACAATGGGAGGCAATGTGGGGGCTGATAAGTGGTCCATTAACTGCATCATAACCTGAGACCAGGAAGACATTTAAGGTGACCCCTGAACTGGTGCTGGCAAGGTGGACTGTTGTGGTATATAACATCAACACACAGTCCATCCTGTATGAAATCCTGAGAGACCTCTGCACAGGCTATACATGAAACCAGCCCAGGGACAACAGTCTGTTTACCTTTGTCCTGAGACATGCAAAATATTTGTAAGTGACCTCCAACCAGTGTAGGGTTAACCATGCAATGTGACCCCCTTCACAGATAAAAGTAAATGTGAAGCACTCTCTAACCCCCATACACCAGGTAGTTGGGGGTTAATAAAAAAACAAAAACAGAAAACAAACTTTTTTTTTCCTTAACAACTGAGTTAGCAAGTCACATACTAATGCATATAATATATTTGAAAAAGGGCATTAAAATCAACTTCCTAAACACATAAGTTTGTTAGGATCTACATGCATATACATATATTTGCAAATGCTAAATCACAGTCACATTGGTAGGATATAAGTGCAACGCATACAAATATACTTACAAAACAGCACTGAATCAACTTATACATGCACTACCTATAGCACCTGGTATACCCAGGAGGTCTTCCATTCAAGTACTAATCAGGCCCAACACTGCATAGCTTCCAAGTCAGACAAGGTTAGGCATGTCCAGTGTGGTGTGGCTGTAGATTGCTATATACCTTGGTCCTAGGAGAAAGGTATACTCATGGTGGGTACACACGGTACGATCAGTCAGCGATAACGATATGACTGTCCGATCTCCCTGCACCTTCCCGGTGTGCTGGATAATCGATATCGATCATCCAGCACACCACCAACGACAGGCCAGAGACCCGCAATCAACTATCGCAGGTCCCTATGTAACCTAGACTATATCGACATGTTGGCCTGCATAGACGGCCGATGGACGATATCGTTATCGTCCATACGTGCCCGCACATCGCTGGTCGTTTAGGGGTTGGAAGGCACAAAAAATATAAACGATCTGAACGATAACAATATCGTTAATATCATGCATTTTTTTTTATACTGTGTGCAGCTGAGCATCTCCAATTAATTAGAAGAGAGGGGGTTGGGCAGCCCAGTCTTCACAAGTAAATGTGAAGGACAATTCAACCCCTACACACCTGGTAGTTGAGGGTTAAATGGAGCAATAGCAGTGATAGTTATAACTAAAATCTGCATGAACTCCTTTTTCTCTTTACTCTTAGCATACAGAAGTATAAAGGTAACACTGCAATGTGATTACCTTCACAAATATCTAGCAAATGTGAAGTACAAAGAAAACCCCCATACCACTTCAGGAAAAAAACAGTGATAGCAATAACTGAGAGTTTAATAAAGGCAGTATAACAAACACAGCAGCGCTAGCACAATGCAGATACATCCAGTAGTGGCAATGGACTCGAATCAACTACTCAAAACTCTAACACAGTTGATTGATAGGATATAGAGTGTTATATACCTGGCCCCTGGGGGAAGAGGTATACAGGGAGATCCCAACACCTCCTGAGACCAAATCGCTTTCACAGAGCACTGAAAATGTGGTCAGTGAGCGACTCATATACAGAGGTGGGCTGAGTGACCCAGGAGCACGAAACTTCCATAGCCGGGCCCTGGGTTGGGGGAGGGGCTTTCGGGTTGAGAACTTACCTCCTCTATGCTGCACAAACCAATCGGGTACACTGGCCTCTCAGTAACAGAATGCGTCTGAAACCGGTCCCCGGTGCCAGGCGATATGGTCCCGATGGTCTATTTTGGGAGCAGCGAACCGGGCCCTCACTGCAGCAGCTTCCATACATCTCCCATGCTGGAAGCCCGGACTGGCTCGCTCTTACCTGACTTCCCAGTGTCCTCCGGTTGCAGTCCAGGTCACGGCATCGCAATTTAGCATGCAACCCTGCCAAAATCACCAGACCGCACAGGTTACTGGTGTTGCGGCTCCCGAAGGGGTACATGGAGTCGCAGCACCAAACAAAAAAATGAGTACCTGAGGCCGGAGGCGGGGTATATATATGGGGGAGGACCCAGTGCATCCTGGAACCGCAAAGAGTCTGATCCCTGTTCATGACATTCTGGAGTATATGCAAATTGGCATCATAAAAACTGAAGCAGCAGACTTTGTGAAAACCAATACTTGTGTCATTCTCAAAACTTTTGGCCATGGCTTTAGTGTAAAGTATAGAGGGGTCAGTACTGTAGTGTAGGATATAGAGGGGTCAGTAATGTAGTGTATGGTATAGAGGAGTCAGTACTGTAGTGTAGGGTATAGAGGGGTCAGTGATGTAATGTAGGGTATAGAGGGGTCAGTAATGTAGTGTAGGGTATAGAGAGGTCAGTGATGTAATGTAGGGTATAGAGGGGTCAGTAATGTAGTGTAGGGTATAGAGAGGTCAGTAATGTAGTGTAGGGTATAGAGAGGTCAGTAATGTAATGTAGGGTATAGAGGGGTCAGTGATGTAGTGTAGGGTATAGAGGGGTCAGTGATGTAGTGTAGGGTATAGAGGGGTCAGTGATGTAGTGTACGGTATAGAGGGGTCAGTAATGTAGTGTAGGGTATAGAGGGGTCAGTAATGTAGTGTAGGGTATAGAGGGGTCAGTAATGTAATGTAGGGTATAGAGGGGTCAGTAATGTAGTGTAGGATATAGAGGGGTCAGTAATGTAGTGTAGGGTATAGAGAGGTCAGTAATGTAGTGTAGGGTATAGAGAGGTCAGTAATGTAGTGTAGGGTATAGAGGGGTCAGTGATGTAATGTAGGGTATAGAGGGGTCAGTAATGTAGTGTAGGGTATAGAGGGGTCAGTGATGTAGTGTACGGTATAGAGGGGTCAGTAATGTAGTGTAGGGTATAGAGGGGTCAGTAATGTAGTGTAGGGTATAGAGGGGTCAGTAATGTAGTGTAGGGTTTAGAGGGGTCAGTTAAAATACTTATCCCAAGCAAAGTACTTAATACATAATTATTACTGAATTAAGATGCAGGAAAAAGCACACTCTTGGTAAAAAACAATAAAAAGGCAAAGGTCAGAGGTCCGATACAAGTGACCCACGCCATGCTTTGCACCACGTAATGTTATGCTTAAACTGAGATATGTTAATTTTTTGTATGGGGGGCAAAGGAAATTTTCGCCCTGGTCTCCACTTGGTCTAGAATCAGTCCTGTTTCCAGTAGGAGAAAAAAAAAAGCTTCATTCCAAGGGCCCACAAAGTGGAGATAAACAGAGCTGCTTTCCTTGCCCGAAAACAAATGCAGATCTCCGCCTCCATTAAGAGTCAGCCGCATCTGCAGATTCACTTAGGGGAGCAGCAGTCATCAGTATCCGTACACAGTTGCACCAGCAATAGCCTTGGTGTAAAAGATCCAACAGAAATCTCCACGTCTGCGGATGTTCACTTCTGAATGACCAGCAATAAGAACCACTTGGCCCATCTAGTCTGCCCCTTTCCTCCTCAGTAGTGTCCATCATAGTGCTATTAATACTATATTTAGCCTTTGGGTTTTTAAGACCAGAGTGCATAATTTAGCGTTTTTTGCCATTAAACTGTACTGTAGTTGTAATGATGTTTACCATTCCTCTAATCTACTTAAATCATCAAATAATTTTTGTGTTATCCCTTCTAGTGTGCCTACCATGCTGCTTACCTTTGTATCATCTGCAAAAAGGTATACTTTCCTCAGGGCCGTTTTAAGTGCGGGCCCCCTCCTCTCTGTGGCGATGCCGTACTACTGTGCATGCGCGGGTCTCAGGGAAATATAGACTACGTCGAGGATCGCGAACCGTGCGACTTCCGGTCAGAGGGGACAGGTATTTAAGTCCACACTGTTTGATAGCCTGAATCCTTCTGATGAAGAGCCTACTAGCTCGAAACGCGTTAAAGGACTGCAGGACTATAGTTACCATCAATAGGGGCATAAGGACCTGTGGACCAGAAACTTTTGCTTGTGCGACACCGTTTGGTATTATCCGGACTGCCAGCGGTGCACAGACAACACCTACAAACATCTTGATTCCGGTACGCAAGCCTATGGTTACCCCATGCTATTGGTATTATATATGTGCCATTTGCTACTTTTTATATTTACATGTTTTTATGTGTTGGCCAATTTTGAGCCCCAATGAGATGAATAAATCTGTTAAATTTTGTGACAATATTACGCTATATTGTGCCTTCTGTTTTCTCCTTACATGTTGGAAACTTCATTTGAAACACACTCTGCAAGAGAAGTAATAGGTTTTTTCCCCTACTTCTGTGTGAATACTTATAAGATTAGCGCCACCTGGAGGTTACACACATTTCTGTTATTTGATTGTTTAATTCAGGGGCGTAAGGTACCCACGTGTTTCCACCTAGAGCTGCTTTATTTCCCTATACTAAGGGAGTAGTATTGTTATATTTTACATGTTTAGAGACAGTTCAGAAGGAGACACTGCACCAGTCATAGGGCGTCGTAAGTGTTGATGGTGCGCCGATGGTGGAGTGTTTAAGTTCACTGGTGGAATTGCACGGTCATTGAAAGACCAGCACAATGGGAAGGCTAAAACTAGAATTTGCATATAATAGCAGCTGTAGATCAGAAATAAATGAGCCGCACATGAAATAGCGTCCTCTGATCAGGCCCAAAGTACCAACCAATCAGCTCCTGTCATTTTACAGGCTGTACTAAAAAAAAAAAATGATAGAAGCTGATTGGACAACTTCCCTTTTTTATTGCTCTCCAAGATTTGAGAACTCTCCCCCTTTATGCTTTAGATAACACCGTTGATATTTTTATGCATGTACCCCATTCCTATGTATTTTAATTATACAATTTTGGTAGCTTCCAGCATATTTAAGTCATTTTAGATGTGGATGGTCCATTCTTAGCGTTCCCGCTAGGCTGTTTATAAGGGCAGAATGCGCCCTGCCCTTTTGGCAGCGCCTCGCTAAAACATACCAGTGTGCCGTCCCCACCTGCTGGCCGCTGTGTCCCGTTAGGGGGAAAAATAGCAGCGCAGAGATCACCGCACACCATCTGTTCACAGAGAGAGGAGAGCTTGGGGGCAAGCCCGGCATGTCCGTAAGTGCCGGGCACGCCCCCAAGAGCGATGAGAAGGGTGCGCATCCAACAGACACGCCCCTTTTTCTCGTGGTCACGCCCCGTTTTAGGGCACGCGCTGTAGTGCCTTTTGTAGAGTGAACACTACACTCTTTTATAGAGGCAGAGGGATACTGCAGTCATATTTAATCATCACGGATTTCAGAAGAACAACACTCAAGATATTGAAGACTGTCAGCAGAATATTAGCGTGATACATAAATTCTATAAGTACATTGTTTACCGTAATGAAGAAAAAAAAATTGTGAGCAGAATATGTAACATAATGAATTCAGTCTAGCAATAAGAGCTGTCAATCTGCAATATCCATAAATGAAACATCACCAAGAAACATTACTTACATAAGATTATTATTAGATTATTAATGCCCCTGTCACTTGTCAGCATTATTTTCCTAATTCACGAGTCCAAGTATAAAGTACACAAATTGCTAATGGTCCAAGTTTTTTTTGCGGAAATAAAAAAGGTACAGTAGGTACAGTATTATCACTGTCAGAGACACCAGTCCACTCCAATCCCTTTATTCACTATATTAAGTAATGTGCTATCAATTTCCTAGAACAACAATACCCAAACCCTAGCATTATACTCCAATCCAATATCCCTGCCACCACTCAGTGTATTATGGCCACTGAAAGCCCTTAACCATAGATTTAGCCTGGCGCAACGTTGCGTCAGTATATCTATACAGTTAATAATTATCACAGCCTTATTGCAATAAGATTACCTGCAGCATGAACGGTCTGTTTCTTCTCAGAGACTAGAATTCATGAGCGATAAGACAGGCTAATATGATTATCATGGGAAAAATACAGTAAGTTCAACAATTTATAGTAAAAATGACAATAAAAATGTACCGTGCACAACTGCGATTATACACGCAATCTGCCGATTGTTTCGCACTTAGCATGCGTATACATCGCAGTGTGCGTCCGCGAAACAGCCACTGCAATCGGGACTGCGATTGCAGTGACTATGCAGAGTGATTGACAGGAAGTGCCATTTGTGTTGGTGGTAACGGGGGCTTGGGCTGCAAAACGCAGGCGTGACTGTGTGTTTGAACGCTGTTGCAGGGGTGTGCATAAATTATCCACTGCGATGCTAAGGCCGCAATCGCAATTATCCACTAAGCAGCCTGAGGCCTCATAGCGTGCGTGGAAGTTAGCAATTTCTGAGTAAGATCAGGGCTTGTGCAAGTGTGCGTGAGGCTGCGATGGTACTCGATTACACCGATGGTTTTGCAGTCTTGCTAAACAGTACGTATGTGTGCCGAGTATAGTGGGCATCCCTGTGCAGTGCTGCGACGGGATAGCGATCGCAATGAATTAGCAAGCTATCGCAGTTGAACTGCTTGCATAATCGCAATTGCATACGCAGTTGCGTACAGTAGTGAATCAGGCCCAAGGTACATAAGTAACGAAAAATAAAAATGAGAATAAACAGAGAGAATAAACCTTTTGTCTGGAGGAATTGATTTTGTTGCTTGGTATTAGCACAGAAAGAAGTGGATGGGGATCCAGTCACATGGTCGACATGTCAGCATTCATAATGTCGGAGGAGGTGGCTTAGACTTTTCTTTTTTCGACATTTATTATTTCAACACCACAAATGACGACATGGTTCAACAAGTCGACATCCTCAGAATGACAACATTTTTACAATATGTGAAATGACGACATTCTCAGAATGCCGATGGTTAGGGTTAGGCGCCGCTGGGAGGGCTAGGGTCAGATGCCGCCGCTGGGAGGGTTAGGGTTAGACTGCGGGTGGACATAGGGGTAAAATACTCACCGGATCGCCGACCTAGAAGACAACACTGGAGATGCCGCTATAGACGGGTCCAGGTAAGTGACCATTGGGCCACCAGGCACGTTAGGTCTACATTCTATCATGTCGATAAGTCACCCGTACAGACATGATGAATGTTGATATGCGAAGCATGATGACTTTTCAACCAATCAACATGAGAACGGTTGAACTAACATACCACACTCAGGTGGACAATGCCAGGTTCACTGACCCATCGGGAAGCGAGTAATGCCTCTTTATTCCTTTCCTCCCCCTCCTTTGCTATCCACCTCTGTGGCCTCATCAGGGGGTGAGGGTAAATTGGGAAGCAATTGGGAAGCAGACTGCCTAAATACCGGCAGCCGGCTTCCCGACTGTCTTATCCCGGCATGGGTGAAATGCCGGGCGTTTAGATATAGACGCCCACATTTCCCCGACACCGGGAGACCGGCATCACGATTGTAGTGATGCCGGGCGCCGCGGGGGGGGGAGGGTTAGGTTTAGGGCTCCCGGGGGGGACTTAGGGTTAGGCACCCCCCCGGGAGGGTTAGGCTAGGGGGAGGGAGGGTTAGGGTTAGGCACTTAGAGGGGAGATTAGGGTTAGGCACCCCTAAGGAGGGTTAGGGTTAGGGGGGTTAGGTTAGGTTAGCAGATACTTACCTATCCACGATCGGGATTTCCAGCGCTGTCCGGCTTCCGCTGCTTCGAACTCTGCTCCTGTCGTGCTGCCGCTGACGGGAATCGAACCGCCGGCCATGCAGCCGGCGGTATGTCATACCCATTCCGGGTAAATTAATCCCTCCTGCATCTCACAGTCCAATTCTTAATATTTCATGAAAAGGCATAACTTGGTCCCATGTCTTCTTATCACTATGATTCTGCCTTTATCATATTGACTACATTACTCATTTCAGCGTTAGCGTAAACAGAACCTGGCTAAGAAGATCTGCATTCTAGCAGAGTTCCTGAATGTTGGAGTCACTCATCATTTCTATGGTGGATCCCTGTTTGGCCCAGGGTTCTCCTACACGGAGAAGTGTGTTACCCATCACTATGCTTGAAGACTAGCCCTGTTTTTTACGTATTCAAATGGACATGTTGTTCTGCCCATTCATATTCCAGCAAAACCCTGGACGTTGAGGTGTTTACCATTCAAATCCTCCTTTGGCGTTAAAGGGCAGGAGGTGGCAAAATGGCGAGCGAGTGGAAGCAGGATTATATAGTAACCTTGATACACTGGGCCTGATTCTGAGATGGACGCTAATGCGATCGCATCCGCGATTTCATATGCAACGCAGCTGCAAAAATATGCTGTTGCCAAAGATCACCCGAGTATAAAGACGCCCACTGCTGCCTTCGTGTGACAACGCATACCCACGTAAATATCGGTAACATCGGCGTCCATCTTACCCTTGGGGCAGGTCTGACCTGCCACAGCCTTGGGAGCTCCTCTGACACGCAGAGCTGCGTATGCACTCACAGTGGCTAATTGATGCCCATGTAACAGCGTTTAAATGGACAGGCACGCCTGCGTTTTCTGACTACTCCCCATTACCACCCCCAAACGCTGACAACCTGTCAGTCACTTTGTGATGGGATCTTCTGTGCGTCCGTAATCGCAATCCGATCGCTGCGCACACGCAGTGCGGTGCATGTGCAATGGCAAACAATCACTCCATATGTGTGAAAATTGCATTAGCGTCCATCTTTGAATTGGGCCCACAGTTGCATGTGGTAATTCTTTGGAACATAAGACATACTGGCCTCCGAGTAGTCCCTACTGCCATTCCTCTGCATCTGGCAACATAGCACAAGCTTTGGTGCTCATTCAAAAATGTACATGAATTATACTTTCAGGCTCCTCTTTTCTCAGTAGACTAGATTACATTGCTTCCTCACAATCCCCATCACATCCATTGGCTAAAGAGGTACTGATAGAAAATGTTTCGGAAAAGATAATGCCAACAGCGACAGTCAGACCACTGAAATTGGGTTTGCCATGTAAATACAGTATTAGGACTCACTGACATGGCACACAATTATACATGCATGCCAACCCTCCCAGAACCTCCGAAGGAACCATGGTCAGACCACTACTGCATGACAATACAACATGCAGCGGTGGAAACCAACAAGTATTGAGTCATCACATACCCACACTGAAGGCAGCCATTTTGTGTACTAAACCAATATTCATTTGAATGCAGCCTATTTGGTCTCTATGAACATACCGCCAAATCCACAAATGGAGTGCGGCCCATGAGTGAAGGGAACAGGCACAATTCACTATTATAGCCCTCACATGGCTTGTGGTACTTGTGTATTATGCCTCCTCACATGACATTTCCAACAAAAGTGGTATCAATTCTAAGTTATCACTCACCTCCACCAATAATACATCAATACCAATCTGAAGCAAACTTACCTTAAAATGTCCTTGTGAAAACATTTCTTCCAAGGTATTGGATGCTGCAAGATGTACATCTTCAGGGCCAATCTGAAATACAGTCTCCAAACACTGTATGGCAACTGAATGGAGAGGAAACCAGGTGTGAAAAAAACCAGTGTTCTTTCTGCAATTCTATTTCATCACAAATGTCAAATGAATACCGGTAGCTGTGTTTATTTGCCAGGTAAGAATTTCAGAGGATGGGCAACAAAAGAAGTGTTAACAGTCTGGCACTGAATACAAGGTACTTTAGTGTCCTGCAAGTGCGCCTGTCTGGGCATCCGTAAACCAATAATGGTGGCAGAGGACTATTTAATGCCATCCAGATTTGAATAGTTCCTAAACGAAGGTGGCCAAAGAAATCAATCATTGACTGCATGCGGTCATCGGCACAACTGATGTTCTAGAGCAGTGGTTCTCAAACTCGGTCCTCAGGACCCCACACAGGTCATATTTTCCAGGTCACCCAGCAGGTGCACAGGTGTAATCATTACTCACTGACACATTTTAAAAGATCCACAGGTGGAGATAATTATTTCACTTGTGATTCTGTGAGGAGACCTGGAAAACATGCACTGTTTGGGGTCCTGAGGACCAAGTTTGAGAACCTATGTTCTAGAGCAGTGGTTCTCAAACTTGGTCCTAAGGACCCCACACAGTTCACATTTTGCAGGTCACCCATCAGGTGTACTGATTACTCACCGACACATTTTAAAAGCTCCACAGGTGGTGATAATTATTTAATTTGTGATTTTGTGAGGAGACCTGGAAAACATGCACTGTTTGGGGTCCTGAGGACAGAGTTTGAGAACCTATGTTCTAGAGGATCCAACTGTTCAGCAGTTGTTACACAGAACCAGACATTAAACAATCAGAATGAACAATCAATCAAAGCCTGTGTGCCCATCTTGCCCATTATTATGCCCTGAAATGTCAGAGGGCGACGTGATTGGTTGTCCGCAATAATTGCTTTTTTTGTACTAAGTTTTTCTCATACGGTTGTGCATAGAGTGGACAAATCTAATCTCAGATCCAGCACTGTATAACAAATGAGGTCACCCTAGCTGAAGAAAACTGACAAACTCAGCAAATAATGGTTAGAGGCCACATGCAACATATATAACCATTAATCAGCAAGTTACAAAGGCACGGGGCCAGACTCACTAAACAGGTGTAAGCTGCAGACAGGCGTATCCTCAGTTCCATGACTGACACTTTTTGCAAATGTACAAACACTTATATCCTGGACCACTCAGGGTGCCTTGAGGACAGAGTTTAGGAAGCACAGGTCAATATAGTTTATATGCCCTAGTTTCTCTATCTTTCTGGGTTATTTATAAAACAGCAAAAATGCAACCTGTGTACGTCAAAGGGCTGTTTGTAGGTCATGTTGTATACATCTCTAGATAGGTTAGTAAACATGCAAATTGGAGCACAAGGAGGGGTGGCGGGGTAGTTTAAAAATGACAGTGGTCAGTATTTGAAAGAAAATGTTCCAAGCATGTACATAATCACCCCTGACTTCATTTCCCACAAATCCTGGCAGTGACTAAAGCTTATAACGGGCACGGACCATGCTATCGGCACAGATAGGTGGGGAAAGTGCACTATGAGGTCACAATGTTACAACTATTTTAAATGACCCTCATTATGTGTTAATTCAGATAGTTGCACCTTCCAAGAAACCCATTACAATAAAGTGCTCCAAGACTAAGCTTAACCCTTTGCATGCTTTTCTATGGCTCTAAAAATTTGCTTTGTTAATTATTTACCTTCCAAACTTTCTTGTTCATCTGACGTGTACACATCCAGCTGACTCTGCTGCCTTAGGAACTGGATGACTGCATACACCAAACGCTTGATGGATGACATACCTTCAGCTGACCGGCAAGACCTTAATCACTGTAACAAGGACAGAATAAGCTGCTTCATGCTCGTGCTGTGCCAGACATTACAGTAACACATGGGATTCATTCCTGCCCTGGTGTACTATAAATCAGCCAGCTCATATGTTACTGGTGGGGCAAATGTAAGATGGACTGCTTATAAAAATGACAGAAGCTGTCGTAGGCGCTTATGCAATAGGGTGCGACTACAGCGAGTCTTCCCGCATTTTTAAAGCAGCAATCATTTTAAAGACAAAACCAAGCTGGTTTTGTATTTAAAATGATTACCACTTTAAAAATATGTAAAGACTCTCACGAATTCCCGCAGCAGCTGCAAGTCGCACCTACCACAAAAGTCCCTTAGTCTATTGGTAACACATCTTAACGTGTCATATTTGGGTTACACAATTCACACAGGCCACTAACACTCAGTCTAAAGGGCATAGGTATCAAAGCTTGAAGCAAGATAAAATGGTGAAATATATATCACCAACCAATCAGCTCCAAACTATCATTTCTTAAACACAGCCTGCAAAATGTAAGTTAGAAGCTGATTGGTTGGTGATATATAATTCACAATTTTATCTCACATCAAGCTTTGATACATATGCCCCACAGAGCGTTTTCATGAGACAAATAGCAGTATAATAAAAAAAAAATTTAAGTGTTTCGTTGCCAACTAGCTAAATATCGCCATGAATCTCTGCCTGATAATTAGAGTTTATTCATGCTTAGAAGAAATAACCCTACATCATATACCACTCTTGCTGTGATGTGACAAGATTAGCAGCAAATATTTAGGTCAGGACTCCTACACAGACAGACTGTATTTGAAAGTATTTGTCACAAATGATGAAGGCCTATTACTGTGCTCCGAGACAGATACGGCAAATATATAATGACAAGTGTTCACTTTTGGCCCCCATTCAGAGTCGGGGGTTTTTTTTAAAGAAAGAAATAATCTTTTTCCCCAGGCAACTTGCATTTGCAACTCACTGCAACAAGGCGATCGGGCCGTGCATTGGAGAGGAGGTGTGGACACAGCCAAAGTGCAGTAAGGACATGCTTTGGGTACATGGAGGCAAATTGCAGCTAAGAGCCGTCAAAAGTTGGATATGTGCCTGTTTGGAGCATCAAGACAAACGGGTAATCATCATAACCTGGTGCAAGCTGATGATGAAGACAACTGGAGGCCACGTCCGATTTGGTGAATGCATCTAACTTTAAAGGCTGCAACTTGATTGAAAGAAGATTACATTGTAGTGAATACTCATTTTACAAGATGTTTCCTACTCAGTATTGGAAAGGGAAAGCTGACCATATATTTATTAGTGCTGTCTGTAGGAAAAATTAAAGGTTACATTTGAGTTTTATTCGATTAGCATCTTACATGCTTGGTACTTATTATCTGCAATCTCTGTACATTTACTGTAATGCGTATGCATTGTGTACTGCGATATTTAGCATCTTTTGTACATAAAGTCACAGCTTCTAACATATGCATGGCGCATCTGCTCCAGTTACTTGTATTAGGAGGGAAGCAAATTTGATACATCATTGGTTTCATTTTGCGTCTGCATCCAACCCAAAGTAGGTTACAAATTTCCTGCCACACATCAAATGAGGTTTTCGGAGCAAAACACAATCAGTCAAAAGGTAACATGTCAACACTAAAAGGTCGACACATCTTTTTTCTTGATTATTTAGGTTAAGTTTAGGGTTAGGCTTATGCTGGCAGGAGTGGCTCTAGACTTTTTCTTTAAGGGGGGGCGTGAATATTATATGTATGTATGTATATATATATATATATATATATATATATATATATATATATATATATATATATATATATATATATAATCTCACACATATAATACACATATGTGTGTGTGTGCGCGTGTGTATATTAGGGATGTGCAGGATCGGATTAATTCAGATTTTTCCCGCCAAATTCGAATTTTTCCCGCCAAAAATCGGGTCTCAGAAAGAGGCAAAACGTCTTCTTTCATGGACAGACATCATCATTCCTGGACAAAAGTCCATGAAAGATCCAAATTTGGCGGGAGAATCCAACTAATCCGAGCCTGCACATCCCTAATTTTATAATATATATATGTACACACACAAATACAGGAATGAGCGGCACTCTGCAGGCTGAGAATTAGACGTTTCGGGGTTAATCCCCCATCTTCAGGGACAGACAATACGTATACACAGCCACACACACAATTGGCTTTGCCCACGGCACTCAAACATCTGCGGTGCCAGTGGTATGTGACCTCACCATTTAAATAAAGAAATCATACAAACTCAGCGCTCACCATTATATTCCAAACTGTACTTATAAATCCAGGGAATGTTAGTTCCAAAGTATTGAAATAGTTTCTCAAGCTGACCAACCACATCACAGTCTTCCCATCAACCACATCACAGTCTTCCCATTCTGGTCAGTCCCTACGCTGACTTTCAAAAATATTAGCATTTGGCTCTAGGTATCACATAGATTTAAATGGTGAGGTCACATACCACTGGCACCGCAGATGTTTGAGTGCCGTGGGCAAAGCCAATTGTGTGTGTGTGTGTGTGTATATGTATATAAATATATATATATATATACACATACATACACACACACACACACACACACACACACATATATACATGCACACATACACACACAGGTTGAGTTTACCATATCCAAATATTCTGAAATACGGAATTTTTTTGGCATGACTGAGTTAATAAAACCTTTCATTTTTGATGGTTCAATGTACAGAAACTTTGTCTAAGGCACAAATTATTAAAAATATTGTATAAAATTACATTCAGGCTAAGGTGTATATTATGAAACATAAATGGATTTCATTTCTGTACACAAACTTTGCTTGAAAAGATTGTATAAAATGACCTGCAGGCTGTGTGTATAAGGTGTATATAAATACATAAATGCATTCTGTGTGTATATTTGGGTCCCATTCCCAAGATATTTCATTATGATATTCAAAAAATATGAGATATGGTAAGAACTTACCCTTGTTATCTCTATTTCTACGAAGTCCATAGGGTTCCACAGGATACCTTGGGTATAGGTGTGACGTCAGTCGCAGGGCACCAAAGAGTTAAGCTTTCAGCCTCCCAGGATGCACTAGGTCCCCCTCCTATACCCCGCCCCCGAGCCAAGGCACCTCAGTTAGTTACCAAGCCATAGGCCGGAGGAGGAGAAGGAAGAGAGAGAACAAAGATCTGGACACATACAAGAATCATATTCTCACCAGAGGGAGACGGAAAACCGGTGACCAGAGCAAAGCCCATCTGCAGCACAGGTGCGATAGGGCGGGAGTCCTGTGGAACCCTATGGACTTCGTAGAAATAGAGATAACAAGGGTAAGTTCTTACCATATCTCATATTTTCTACTTCAGGGTCCATAGGGTATCCACAGGATACCTTGGGTATGTCACAAAGCAGTATCCTTTAAGGGTGGGGACGCTCCTGTGCTGAAAGGAGAATCCGCCGCCCGAAGGAAGCATCCTGAGAGGCGAAGGTGTCAAACCTGTAATACCTCACGAAGGTATGGACAGAGGACCACGTAGCAGCCTTGCAGATCTGGACTGCAGAGGCACCACGTCGAGCTGCCCACGAAGGACCCACAGACCTAGTGGAATGAGCCTTCACAGAAGGAGGAACCGGCAGGCCTTCATGAAGATAAGCTTCAGAAATAGCCATACGGATCCAGGCTGCCAAAGTTTGCTTTGAAGCAGGCCAACCCTTTTTACGGAAGCCATAGAGGACAAACAAAGCGTCCGACTTCCTAAACGAAGAAGTGCGGTCAACATAAGTCCTTAAGGCCCGCACAACATCCAAAGAGGCCTCACCCACGGAAAGACCCGGTGAGTTAAAGGCCGGAACAACGATTTCCTCGTTAACATGAAACTGGGAAACAACTTTGGGAAGAAACTCGGGCCGAGTGTGGAGCACTGCCCTGTTCCCATGAAAAACCAAGAAAGGGGGTCTACAAGAAAGAGCCCCTAACTCAGAAACACGTCTGGCCGAAGCAATAGCCAGAAGGAAAACAGTCTTAGCTGTTAGCCATTTAAGATCCACTGAGCCCAGTGGTTCAAACGGCGGTCCTTGGAGAGCCCTCAGGACCACAGCCAAATCCCAAGGCGCCACAGGTGGAACAAAGGGCGGCTGAATGCGGACAACACCTTGCATAAAGGTGCGCACATCCGGGATTGTAGCAATCCTACGGTGAAACCAGACAGACCGGGCCGAAACCTGTACCTTCAAAGAAGCAAGGCGAAGCCCATGATCTAGTCCCGCTTGCCGGAAGGCGAGAATCCGAGACAGACGAAACTCCCGCGGTGCATAACCTCTCGGTCGACACCACTGGAAGAACGTATGCCACACGCGATGGTATATCCTCGCGTAAGACGGTTTCCGAGCTCGCAACATGGTACGCACCACAGAGCTGGAAAACCCCCGGGACCTCAGCATGGCCGTCTCAACAGCCACGCCGTCAAAGACAGCCGAGTCAGGTCCGAGTGACGACAAGGACCCTGAGACAAGAGGTCCGGTCGCAGCGGCAACCGCAGAGGACTGTCCACGGACAGACCCTGAAGGTCTGAGAACCAGTGCAGTCTGGGCCACGCGGGAGCTATCAACAGGAGCGTCCCTCCTTCCTGTTTGAATTTCCGGATTACCCGTGGAAGAAGGGAGACCGGAGGGAACAGATATGCGAAACGGAACGTCCACCGGACGGACAGAGCATCCACCAGAGACGCCCCTTCGTCTCTTGTGCGAGACCCGTACACCGGCAACTTGTTGTTGTGCCGGGACGCCATGAGGTCGATTTCTGGAAGACCCCATCGGTCCACCAGTAGTTGAAAAACGTCCGGGTGCAGGGACCATTCCCCCGGATGAACGTCCTGGCGACTTAGAAAGTCCGCCTCCCAATTGAGCACTCCCGGGATGAAGACAGCTGATATGGCCGGAAGATTGCGCTCCGCCCAAACCAGGATCCGAGACACCTCTACGAGAGCCGCCCGGCTTCGGGTTCCTCCTTGCCTGTTTATGTAGGCCACGGTGGTAGCGTTGTCCGACTGGACCTGTACCGGGTGACCCTGGAGAAACCGATGTGCCTGCTGGAGAGCATTGAAGACCGCACGGAGTTCCAAGATATTGATTGGAAGCTCCGCTTCTGTCGGAGTCCACCTGCCCTGGAACAGATGTGGACCCGAAACTGCTCCTCAGCCCCGAAGACTGGCGTCCGTTGTCAACAGGACCCAATTTGGAATCCAGAATGGACGTCCCTCACTGAGGTGGGTCGTCTGTAACCACCAAGCAAGGGACAGGCGAACCTGCGGGGTGAACACAATCGTCTGGGACTTCAGAGACTGAGGCAGCCCGTTCCACTTTGACAGGATCAGGTGCTGCAGAGGTCTGGAGTGAAACTGGGCATATTCCACCATGTCGAACACCGACACCATGGAGCCCAGTAACCTCATCGCTGAGTGTAGAGACACCTGGCGGCTGTGCAGACAACTGCGCACCCTTGACTGCAAAGCAGAGATCTTTTCCTCCGTCACGAAGATCTTTTGCTGTCCCGAGTCCAATAAGGCTCCAAGATGCAGAATCCTCCGAGACGGGATTAGAGTGGACTTCTGCCAGTTGATTAGCCAGCCGTGCCGTTGCAGCAGGGCAATGGTCAGGTCTAAGTGGCGTAACAGGAGCTCTGGAGATCCTGCCACCAATAACAGGTCGTCCAAGTACGGCAACATGCGGACTCCCTGTAGCTGCAGAGAAGCCGCCATGACCGCCATCACCTTGGTGAAGACACGTGGTGCTGTCGCCAGGCCAAAAGGTAACGCCCGAAACTGGAAGTGGTCGCTGCGGATTGCAAATCTGAGGAACTGTTGATGGCGCAAAAGAATAGGGACATGCAGGTAAGCGCCCTGTATGTCCAATGACACCATGTAGTCCCCCGGTTCCAGCGCCAGAATGATGGACCGTAGGGTCTCCATCCGAAACTTCGGTACCCGCAAAGACTTGTTGAGTGCTTTGAGGTTGAGAATCGGACGATACGACCCATTGGGTTTCTGTACCAAAAAAAGATTTGAATAGAAACCCTGGCCCCTCTGGGAGAATGGAACAGGCACTATAACTCCAGCCTGGAGCATAGTGTGCAATACCTTCCGCAGCTCCGTAGCCTTGTTCCGGTCTGATGGTAGACCCGTGGTGAAGAATCGAGCCGGGGGTCTGTGCCGGAAGGAGAGGGCGTACCCGTGGGAGACCACCTCCAGAACCCAAGTGTCTGTCGTAGTGACTGACCAACACTGGGCGAACTGCAGCAGGCGGCCTCCCACCCTGGGATCCCCCAAAGGGAGGCCCGGACCGTCAGGCCGCAGGCTTGTCATCTGGCTTGGGGGCCGGACGTCTGGTACTCCATGCCTGCTTCCGGGCTTGACCGATTTCCTAGGGCCAGCCTGACGAGGAAACGACTGTGGTTTGGGCCTGCCCTGGGCCCTAGATGACCGAAAGGACGATGGTCCAGAACCAGAAGGAGCAGCGGCCGACAAGCCGATTTGGCTGCCGCCAGCGTGGCCACAATCTTATCCAGATCCGGACCGAAGAGAACTTCTCCGGTAAACGGCAAGGCTTCCAGACCCTTCTTGGAATCTGCGTCCGCCTTCCAGGATCGCAGCCACAAGGTGCGACGAGCAGCTACCGCTGCTGAAGAAATTCTAGACACTAGAGTACTAATGTCTAGAGCCGCCTCGTTGATGTAAGTGGCCGAATCACGGAGATTGCCAATCAACTCCGCCTGTTCAGCCGGACAGTCGGAATCAAAAGAAGCCTCTAATGAATCCGCCCAGCGCTCCATCGCTCTGGCAACCCAGCAAATGGCCATAGCCGGCCGTGCTGCCCCCCCCGCAAGGGAATAAGCGGACATCAGGCAGATTTCCACCTTGCGGTCCGTAGCATCTTTAAGGGAGGACATGGATGGCATCGGCAATGTGGCACTACGGACAAGACGGGTCACGTGAGAATCCACCTGTGGAGGGGATTCCCACTTAGCAAAATAATTATCCGCGAACGGATAGGCCACCGCCAGGCGTCTCTGCGGCTGGTATCTTTTGCCAGGCTGTTTCCACGCCTCCTCTAAATGGTCCACCAACTGACCCGAAAGAGGAAAGACTGTGGTATCGCCCTTCACATCTTTGAAAAAGGCATATTTAGACTTAGCCGCTGGGGGAACTTCGTCCTCAATCACCAAGGCTGTGCGGACCGCCCGAATAAGTCCAGGAATATATACTTTGGACTTAGCATCAGCGTCCTTAGTATGGAGAGGTTCCTGATCGTAAGGATCCAGAATCTCCCCATCATCAGACGTCCTTTCGTCATCCTCATAAGGAGCAGACAGAGACGCCACCGGCCGTTTATGAGGCCGCAACACAGACTCCCCTTGCAATACATCCGACAAGTGCTGTACAGAACTCGTCAGGGAGTTAACCCACGCTGGCTCCTGAGAAACCGGGAGCGGGGAAATAGGGAGACTGTGGGGTACCACCAATTGTCGTGGGAAACCCTGCATGGGTGACGACACCACAGACTGCTGGGACAAACCCATCGGAGTAAACGCGGGCTGCGGAGCTAACTGGCCCACTAAAGCGGTTAGCGCCTGAGCGAAACAAGCCCAGGGCGGCTCCTGTACCGGTGCTGTAACCGTAAGAGGCCGCGCCATGGACAAACACTGCCGGCAAAGGCCCTCCGCGCTACCCTCCCCCTCCGCTAACGGTACTTTACACGTGGTACACTGTAGCCGGAGGGGAAAATCACTTTCAGACATGATGGCACCACATATGTGACCCCTCTCACCAATTATATATTAAATAGGCGAGAGACCACCCTGCAGCACCGCACCGCAAGGGCTTAGCAGAAAGAAGTAATAAAGCTGACAGTTTAGAGAAGAAAAGTTACAGGCAGCGCTAGCACAGTCACATACAATGCAAAGAAAATCAATTCCTGCACTAACAGCGCTGATCACTCAACTACACAGACACAGGGCCTGGTAGGACACAGCGCTGCATACACAGACCTGACCACAGCGGAGGAGAGGTATGCGGGGGGACCCAGACCACGATGCTTCCGTCCAGTGCTTCCAGCAGCGTTCACCATGCGTTGGAGAAGATGGCCGCCGAGGAGCAGAGAGGAGGCTGGCCTGGGGGAGGAGCGCTGACACAGGGCCAGTCAGCACAGTGCAGAGAGGGCTGTGTGCAGCGGGGGAGGCGCCGGCTGTGAGACAGGGAAGGCGCGCTCCCCTGGCATGCATTTAACCCCTGGGACGCCGCAGCGCTACCGCTCTGCTGCGGTCCGCTGTCCCAGGGGGTAGTGGAAGCGCAGGTTGGTCGCCTGGCTCCACGCTGCAGCCAGTCCCCAGGAAGCCCCCTGCCTGGGGACTTAGGACCATGTGATCAGCGGGGACCCACCGCGGGACCCCGCTGCTTACCTCTGTCCCCCTTGAATCCGGCCATGGTCCGGAACATCTGGGGTCACCGCTAGCTGTGACCCCAGATGCCCACCAGCATCCCCGGATCAGTACCGGCGTTCTGGTACCGGCGGGGTGTAGGGAAGACAGCATGGACGTCAGGACTGACTGTCCATGCTGTTCATCCAGATGTGCAGCCACGGCTGCATGAAGAAAAAGCTTCAGGGGCTCTTCAAGCCCCCACTCCAACAGGTGCACCCGACTCCGGCCGGGCACCAAACTAAACTGAGGTGCCTTGGCTCGGGGGCGGGGTATAGGAGGGGGACCCAGTGCATCCTGGGAGGCTGAAAGCTTAACTCTTTGGTGCCCTGCGACTGACGTCACACCTATACCCAAGGTATCCTGTGGATACCCTATGGACCCTGAAGTAGAAATACGGAATATTCAGTTATCCAAAATACCCCTGGTCCCAAGCATTTTGGATATGGGAGACTCAACCTGTATAATTATCAGGGGCGCCGAGAGGGGGGGGGGGGGCAGGTACAAATTACCCGGGCCCAGGCTTGCTGGAGGGGCCCGGCGGGGGCCCTGGTCCGGCACCGCCCCCCCCCTCCCTCCTACATCACAGCAGCCCAGCACACTGTGTGTGTGCTGGGCTGCAGTGGGAGACTGCCCGCAGCAGCTGGAGCAGTCTCCTATGCCTATGGGGGGAGCGATCATGCTGATCGTGACCCCCATTGGCTGTGCGCCAGGCTGAGGGGCTCACAGTGCCCCCCTCCTAGTGAAGCGGCGCTGCTAAAATGCTTTTTTTATTCTGTGTTTTTTTCCGAAGGGGACATGGCCACGCCTCCCCTGATTAGGCCACGCCCCCTGTCACCCGACCCCCCGCTGCTCTTGGCTGCCCTGATAATTATATTATCTATCTATTTATCTCCAGGTACTCGGCACTGAACAAAATTGCAACCTCTGCCGATGCCTTCCTCCACAATCCAATTACACATACACATTAGGTGGCACTCAGGCAATATATAGAAAAAAACAACAGAGTCAGTCAAGTCAATGTTTCAATTCACTGTAGAATTTTTGTCCTGATGAAATTTCTACAGTGAATTGAAACGTTGACTTGACTGCAGGGACTCAGTGTCGTTTTTTTCTATATATTGCCACCTAATGTATATATACACATATATATCCATGATGACAGCACCCCTGTTCTCCACCTGTCACTGGGAGGCTCGCTCACCCACTTGGGCTATTTATCTCAGCCCCTCCTCCCACACATACCCCAGCAACCTACTTGCCCCTGTAAACCAGGACCATAGAGAGCCGGCCCAGACCCAGGAGAAGGGGACATAGCCTAATTACAGGAGGCGTGGCTATAAAAAAATACACCCTTTTAGCATGTCCCCGGGTTCCGAGCTTGAGATAACTCAGTTGAGATACCAGTGTCAGCAGATCCCTGCAGCAAGTGTACGGGCGGTCGGCTTTGCTGAAGGGCCGACCTGATGTCTGAATGACTTAGTTCACAGACATAACAGGTGTACACAACCACCAATGCACTCGCAATATATCGTTCGGCGATGGAACAAGCAAAATATCGCCAAATGTGTACCCGGCATAATGGTTAGGGTAGGGTTATAATAAAAAATAAGTCATAGAATGATGGTCAACCTAATAACTATGTCAACCTTTATACTGTTGACATTCAGAACCAGTTTACCTTCTGGTGTTGACCTTTTTTACCACACCCATCACAGGTACAATATGTGCTGGTTGCAAAGTTTAGGCCAAACCGCAATAAAAAATAAACAGAAAAAAAAAGTCAGATTTAGACATGGCTCTGACAGACCAGATCGCTCACACCGCACACTGGGCATGACTCAGAGGAGTACATCACACCGCACACTGGGCATGACTCAGGAGTGTACGTCACACCGCACACTGGGCATGACTCAGAGGAGTACGTCACACCGCACACTGGGCATGACTCAGAGGAGTACGTCACACCGCACACTGGGCATGACTCAGAGGAGTACGTCACACCGCACACTGGGCATGACTCAGAGGAGTACGTCACACCGCACACTGGGCATGACTCAGAGGAGTACGTCACACCGCACACTGGGCATGACTCAGAGGAGTACGTCACACCACACACTGGGCATGACTCAGGAGTGTACGTCACACCGCACACTGGGCATGACTCAGGAGTGTACGTCACACCGCACACTGGGCATGACTCAGGAGTGTACGTCACACCGCACACTGGGCATGACTCAGGAGTGTACGTCACACCGCACACTTGGCATGACTCAACAGGTGTACATCACACCACACACTGGGCATGACTCAGAGGAGTACATCACACCGCACACTGAGCATGACTCAGGAGGAGTACATCACACCGCACACTGAGCATGACTCAACAGGTGTACATCACACCACACACTGGGCATGACTCAGGAGGAGTAAATCACACCGCACACTGGGCATGACTCAGAGGAGTACATCACACCACACACTGGGCATGACTCAACAGGTGTACATCACACCGCACACAGGGCATGACTCAGAGGAGTACGTCACACCGCACACTGGGCATGACTCAGAGGAGTGCATCACACCGCACACAGGGCATGACTCAGAGGAGTACGTCACACCGCACACTGGGCATGACTCAGAGGAGTGCATCACACCGCACACTGGGCATGACTCAGAGGAGTACGTCACACCGCACACTGGGCATGACTCAGAGGAGTACGTCACACAGCACACTGGGCATGACTCAGAGGAGTACGTCACACCGCACACTGGGCATGACTCAACAGGTGTACATCACACCGCACACTGGGCATGACTCAGAGGAGTACATCACACTGCAGATTTTGGACGTAGTTGAGCGATATTTTCCTACTACGCATGCGTCCGGATTGTGTCCATGCAGAGTCGCAGTTATAATTTCAAGCGCCCGTGGGGAGAAATGTATAAAAAATGTAGAGAGAGTTCCTAGGCGGAGACCAGGAGGTGTCTTAGCGCATACACGAAGATGGTCGACACACTCATGGGCATGTTCTGGGAGTGTCATGGGCGTGTCAGTGAAAGCGTATGTGTACATGGATGCTTGACCAGTCATATAGGAGGCTATATTCGGTAGGAGAAATTGCACCTGCCATTTGGCTCGTACAAGTATCTCAAGGTGTGACCAATGATGGCGTCTAAGGATGCACCAATCAGTATCACTGCATGTACGGTCGCTGACAGTGGGTGCCTCAGTCCTTGCACATTGAGACGCCCGGATGTAGACCAGGGAAAGGCTTTGTATCTGTATTTGCATTAAGTTGCAGACAGGCATCCACCTCAGAATTAGGCCCACTGTGTGACTGTGACTATCTAGAACGTCAGAACAGAAAAATAGGAAGGCAAGGATATAGAATACTTCGCTGCTTTTGCTGTCTTTGCGCTGGGAGATCCGGGGAGAGAGAGCTCCAAGGTGGGTGTGGCAGGGGCGAGGTGATGTAAATCACATAATCGCATTGCTACAGAGACATAGGGGACGGGGCCATGAAGAAAGGATTCACTGTGATATGCCTCATGAAAACGCCATCCTCTTAACTAGAGAAGAGTGCAGGATCGGAGGGGTTTGGGACTCGGGAGCAGGGCCGCCAGGAGCTCCACACCCCTTCCCTCCAAAAAAACAAACAAAAAAACAAAACAAAAAAAAACTACTGTGCGCGGCACTTCTCTCTGCCAACCTTGTATAGCAGTCAGTGTCGGACTGGGGCATGAAGGGCCCACCAGGGAAATGCAATGGAGTAGGCCCGCTGCTGAAGGGGCGTGAGCAACCTTTGAGTAGGTGTGGTCAGTGCTTAAAGTGGTCCTAGAGAAGTCGTGGAACTCACCCCCCCATACGCCCTAAACTTCCCCAGCGGGAGCAAAAAGCCTTTCTGCCCATCTAGTAGATGCCACACCTCCAGCCACACCTTTTCAGAAAATGCATGAAGCAATAGGGATCATCGTGCCTTATAACCAATGCAGGGAAATGATACTAATGATCCCATTTGAATGTATAAATTTCTGTTTTACTAATCTATAGAACAGCTTCATAATGGGGGTGTATAAAGGTGCAATGAGGGAGATTGCTACTATTTTAGGGAATCTTCCTTACAATCAGGGAGAGTTGGCCAATATGTTCTAAAGTGATTTTTGATCATTTCAAACAAACCCCTGGCATTTTTTCTACACTGGTATAAAGTACACCCCACATCCATGCTATTTTGCAAATAACAAATCTCCAGTACATACATATGATATACCATACACAGATATATCATATATAGAGATTATATATATATATATATATATATATATATATATACCGTATCCAAAGAAGAACTGGCACTCAGAGGTATTATGCAATAACAGCGTGTATTGGTCGACGCTTCAAGGCCGAAGCCCCGTCATCAGGACCGCATCATCACACAGGACAACATATATACAAGACAATCCATAAAAACTTACCCCACCTAAATACCATAAGTGCAACATGTGGTCCATCCTCCTCACCGAAAGTTTTCCGAAAGAATGGCGGCCCACCATTCAGCGATTAGACTGGCACTAAGTGGGGGACCCATAGATCAACCGGTCGCCAAGCATTTTATGGCAGCTGGTCATAGTTTGGTATCCTTATGTTATTTTATGATCGATCACGTTCCATTGTCCTTGAAACGCGGTGATCGTGCTAAATTATTACTGATTAAAGAATCCAGATGGATAATGCGATTAAATACTATTTCTCCTTTTGGTCTGAATGAAAAAATTAATTGGAATAGTTTAGTCTAAATTCTATTCATGAGTCTAGTAGCTTAATATTGCGGTTTTTGTTATTTATGTATTGTACATTATTATTGGGTTGTTTGCGATATGTACTTTGTATATTGAAGGCTTTACCATGGTTTTAATTATTGTTGTGCACTGTGGTACACTTGTTCTCTGTGCATGCCCCTCAGCCATCACAGTACATCCGGAGGTCGCCTGTGGAGCGCAGAGACTGTGTATCATGGAACGCATGCTTATGCGTTACCATGGAGACGCATCCTGTGGTACCCGGAAGTGACGCGGATGTCTGTGTGACGGCCGGTGAGGAGGATGGACCACATGTTGCACTTATGGTATTTAGGTGGGGTAAGTTTTTATGTATTGTCTTGTATATATGTTGTCCTGTGTGATAATGCGGTCCTGATGACGGGGCTTCGGCCTTGAAACGTCGACCAATACACGCTGTTCTTCTTTGGATACGGTATTTATTACTCTCTGTACACCGGAGGACTGTTTATCTATTATTGAGTGCCGGCAATATAGTTAGTACAGGTTGAGTCTCCCATATCCAAATATTCCGGAATACGGAATAATTTTGGCATGACTGAGATAATGAAACCTTTGATTTTTGATGGTTCAATGTACACAATCTTTGTCTAAGGCACAAATTATTACAATTATGGTATAAAATTACCTTCAAGCTGTGTGTATAGGGTGTAAATGAAACATAAATGTATTCCATGTATGAACACAAACTTTGCTTGAGCCACAAAATTATTGCAAATATTGTATAAAATGAGCTGCAGGCTGTGTGTATAAGGTGTATATAACACATAAATGCATTCTGCGTGTATATTGGAGTCCCATTCCCAAGATATTTCATTATGATATGCAATTATTCCAAAATACGGAATATTCCGTTATCCAAAATACCCCTGGTCCCAAGCATTTTGGATATGGGAGACTCAACCTGTATCTATATATTTATTAGTAAAAAGGACCCAGCATATGCAGGGTCAGTGGGAGCAGGGTGAACACACAGTGGGAAGGGGGGGCAGTGGGAGAACGGAGAACACAGTGGGGACTTGGGAGGGAGGGGCAGTGGGAGCTGGGTGATCACAGTGGGGAGGGGGGGCAGTGGGGGAATAGAGAACACACAGTGGGGAGGGGGGAAGTGGGAGAATAGAGAACACAGTGGGGAGGGAGGGGCAGTGGAGCAGGGTGAACAAGCAGTGGGGAGGGGGGCAGTGGGAGAATAGAGAACACAGTGGGGGGGAGTTGCAGTGGGAGCAGGGTGAACAAGCAGTGGGGAGGGGGTCAGTGGGAAAATTGAGAACACACAGTGGGGAGGGGGGCAGTAGGGGAATAGAGAATACACAGTGTTATCCTGCTCTGCTCAGTGCTCACCAGTGTCACCATTACACACACAGCAATGCCCCTTATATTCTTCAGCATCCGCGTGGACTGGGTTTTTTCAGGGCTGCTCCTCTTAACACAAGAGGAGAGAAAGGTACACAATGATGCCAGAGGAGACCTAGCCTGTCACTGGATTGGAGGAGGCAGGGCGGGCGTCGGGCCAAATGTCAATCATCATGAGATGAGAGACAGGCTATTCAACTACAACTGTAGTAGTAGCACATTTATTGATTGGGGCGGGCAGCGCTGGTGGAATCGGCCAGGACAAACCCAGGCAACGTGACATTACATTCAATAGCACAAAAAAAAAATCAATCCCTTACAATTTGGCGCTGCGCTGCTTAAAAGCTCCACCACCACACCACCAGTACTGCTGATGCTGCCCGACCTGTGCACTTACTCTGTCAGTCACTGTCACATCTCCTCATCAGGTCAGGCCAGGGCCATGTCTGTGGCCACTGACCAGCCGAGCAAGGAGGGTGGGCCTGCCGGGCAAAGGGGGGCGGGCCTGCTGGGCAAAGGGGGCGCGCCGGTTGGGCAGGCTTAACCAGTGAAAACGGACCCCACATTCAGACTGACAATCGCAGGCCTGCAGCTGACCGTTTCTAAAGCCAGGCCAAAGAGGGCGGACGGAGGCAGAACTGGTTTAGCCTCCTATTTGAAGTGACGGAACGTAGTTCCGCCCCTTTCCGGCCCAATTTAACCCCTGGGTGTGGTCATCAAAGAGGTGTGGCCAAAAAAAAAGATAAAAAAATTGTGAATGGAGACAAGTTATTGCAGATAGAATCAAAAAAGAACGGGAGGTGGGAGGATTGCTGACAAGAAGGAAAAGCAGCAGGACTAGGAGGAGGATGTAGTAAAAATATTTATGGGTGAGGGAATATTGTGGCAACGTAGGTGAATGAGGAGATGTAGCTAAGAGTGGCAAAATGTATCATACAAAGGGCCCCATTTACAAACGAAGGGAAATACCAGCGGGAATTTTCGTTTAGTATCACTGTGATACAAACGAAAATTCCACTGGTATTTAGTAATACTTACCCCTCCGGCAAGGTCCCGCGAAGTCCCAGCGAGATCCTCAGCTGGGCTGCTGGCAGCCTAACGCTGCCAGCGACGGGGCTGCACTGTCATGTGTATGCGCGACGGTCCGTCTGCGCATGTGCATGACAGGGAGACCCGGCAGTGCCTGGAAAGCTTCGTTGAAGCCGGAAAGGCACCGCCGGGTCTCCATTGCCGGCAATGGGGCCCGCATCGCTCTCGCCAGATGCTGTAGCGATGCTGTACAAACAGCGGTAATCTTAGATTACCGCTGTTTACTAAATACAGCAAGATGGTATAACCCCTTTAGCGAGCGCTAAAGGGGTTATATTTCATTTGTAAATGGGGCCCAAAATAACATACCCATGGGTAAGGCTGGAGGGGATTAATGTGTATCTAAGTGGGGGGGGGGGGGGAGAATGTATGGTTAAAAAGGGGTGGAGGAGGAGGCAAAGTGTAGAGGAAGCAAAGTGATGGGACACAGAAGGAGCAAGGCATGGTAATGTGAAATCATGGGGTTGCTGATGCCTGCCTTGCATGCAGGCCAGCCTGCGTAAGCTGAGGCTTATTCAGTTGGCCGGCACCATCCTACTTGCAACCAATGGTAGAGAAGGTGATCCCAGGCTGCGACCTCGGTCACAGCGCTGGGATCGCAGATGCAGCAGGGGGTGTCAGACACCTCCTGCAGCATTTGCATATTAGCAAAGACAGAATTGCGGTAGAGGTGAGAGGCGGGGTGGGGGGGGCGCAAGTGTGAGCTCCTTCCCCGCACATTACAGAGGGAGAGAACACTGACTGCTGCTGCAGCAGGCTGACTCCCCAGCCCAGTGCACAGCAGTGTGCTGGGCTGTGGAGAGAGGCTGCTGCAGGAGCAGTCTCTTCTCTCTCCCTGCCCTGGCTGCTGCATTTCTTACATGGGCAGGGGGCGGAGCTGCAGGACCTGGGCCCCTGCCAGGCCCCTCCACCAGGCCCGGGTAAAGAGTACCCTCCCCCCCCCCCCCCCCCCCCCCCCATCCACTCACGGCGGCCCTGCATCTGCTAAATCTCCCTCTTAAGTCCAAACGGGGCCCAAGGTAAAACACTAGCTCTAGTCTCCCATTCCTGCCATAATTTCAATTTTTTCAATTAGACAAACTGACGATATTAATTATACCTATCTATGTGTTGGTGTATATATATACATATATATATATATATATATATATGCACTATGAATGTGTGTGTATATATATATATATATATATATACACACATATGCGCTGTATGAATGTGTGTGTATATATATATATATATATATATATATATATATATACATATGCACTGTATGAATGTGTGTATATATATTAGGGATGTGCAGGCTCGGATAGGTTCGAGTTTGCACGTGGAGTTCGGATTTTTCCCTCCAAAAAAACGGAACTCAGAACGAGGCAAAACGTCATCTTACATGGACGAACATCATCATTCATGGACAAAAGACCAGGAATGATGATGTTCGTCCATGTAAGATGACGTTTTGCCTCGTTCTGAGTTCCGTTTTTTTGGAGGGAAAAATCCGAACTCCACGTGCAAACTCGAACCTATCCGAGCCTGCACATCCCTAATATATATATATATATATATATATATATATATATATATATATATATATATATATATATATATATATACACACACACACATATATATATATATATATATATATATATATATATATACACACACACACACACTTAAATAGATACTAAATAGATACACATAATGTAAATATATATCTTTCCACATAAGTGGAAAAAGATGGCACTTAGGGTGGGACTTACTTGCTGAAAGTTTTGTATAGTCATAACAGGTCATCTTCACATGACTTCCTCAAGGTGCCTGCCTGCACCCGGAGACACCCGCTCCGCACACCAGATGCTCCCGTCCTCAGGTGCAGCTCACTGGGGATAACTTAACTGAAGGAAGGCCCGGGGAATGGAGGAGATAGGCGAATCATTAATCCGCAGTGTAGAAGGGGGCCAGCAACCGTTAAACGGCGATAATATATTGCGGTGCGGTCCCAACTTATACTGCCCGCAGGCTGCAAGTAACGTGGCCTCCGCTGGTGGTGGAGGCGGCGACGGCTGCCTATCAGGTAATCTGGCCAACGCTTCCTCAGCACTGGGAAGAGGAGCACAGTGGCTGCAGTGCGGGGCGTGTGGGGAGGGGCACTCAGAAAGCGGACGGGAAACAGGATCAGCGCTGCTACAGCAGCACACTAAGCCAAAGCCCGCAGCCTACTATAGTAAGTGGCGGCCGGTGCCCGGGACTAGGCACCGCCCTCCCATGATAGAGGGCGTGGCTATGAATTAGCGGGGCCCACCGGGGATATCCCCGAATCCCCGTCGGCCCAGTCCAAGCCTGCGCCCACCATGCCCCTTCAGCCAAGCCGGGTAAGTAGTACCCAGTCCCCCGGTTTGGAGATAAATCGTAAAATTTTGTGAGCCTCTTGGAAATTCCAGAATATAAAATATTATAAATATAATAAAAATAAAAAAATTAAAAAAAAAAACCACTAAGAGGGTGGTGAAACATTAACTTCACTGTCGAAGTTAACGTCTCATATCGGAGTTTTTACCTGCGTTAAAGTATCGGGCGCGCTCCCGCTTATACCCGTATTCAATATGAAATTAATGAAAACGGGAGACTCCGAATTTGGATTTGCGTAAAGTTACGAATTTTTCCTTAAAAAAATTGTAAGACCCCCCTAAAGTAGTAAAAACATGGGGGAACACTATGGGTACCCCCGTTTTAGCCTTTAATTGAAAGTCGGGGATTTAAATAGCCGCAGCAGGTGTTTTTTCCCGACATTGAAGAAGTGATGCAGAAGAGCACTTAGGTTGTTTTTTTCGTTTTTCTAAGTGGTCCCATCAAATTTGGGGTACATGAAAATGGGTACTAGCATATTTTGATGTCCCTAAAGTAAGTTTTTAAAAATTCTGCATTTGTGCACCTGCCGCTATAATTCTATTCTAGAAAACATCTGCCGCATACTTGCAGAATAGGCCTGAACCTATTTCCCTATTGTTTAACAATTTTTTCCCATTTTTTTTTTCCACCCCAATTATTTAAATTAATTTTTTGGGGTGTCCCTATTTTTTTTAAAAACTTTTTTTGACACAGTTCTATTTTAAATGTCATTCCCAGGGGTGCAGGCTATTTTTTTTAAGCCTGCACCCCTAAACCCCAATTCTGCACTTTTTTTCGACACCTATTAAATGGTGAAAAGTTATCCCCGTTTTTTATCAAAGACTTTTCAAAACTGCGATAAGTCTTTGAAATTGAATACGGTGTAAAAGTCAAACCTGCGATAATGACGTCAAAAGTGCGATATTAACGCAAAAACGATGTTATCGCTCCCATATTGAATACCCCTGTTAGGGTAATTAGTAAACAAAACATATGCGTAATAGACTGGTGTAATGTGATCCTAATAGGGAAGCAATGTTAATAAATGAACTACCAGCGAAGCAAGACACGTTTCCTGCTGCTCTGATTGGCAGGTCATATGTGGATACCTCATTCATTTTTGCTGTGACTTCACTAAGAGCGAGTTTCATCTGTCTATTATGGTTCTTTAATTTTATGTCTATGTGGAATACTTCAGAATAGAAAATTTGGTTTTGTCTTTGGTAATGTATTAAAATAAAAATAAGTGTTTTTCTTTCATTCCTGGTCATGCTGATACCTGTAGTTCCACAATAGTGTGTAATTTTTTATTTTATTTTATCTCTATGATCAACGATGTTATCAAGATAAGCTATGATTAGAATTGTGTTTTACTGAACTGCATATTGTGAAATTTATGAGATATACAGTTAGTTCATTCTATGCAAACCTCGTGTCTAAAATTTGCAATACATATTTTTTGCCTGAGTTGTATTAATGTCCTTGTCAATCTTCCATGTTCTGCATGAGATACTTTGTTGCTTTTTTCCCCTTCAATGCATTATGTTCTAATAACGCAGAGTCACTCATAAGAGAGTAAATTATATATAATTCCCCGATGAGGAGCATAAATTATATATAACTCTCTGATGGCGAGAGCACTATAAAGCTAGAAGACAATACTCTAGACAGAGATGAAGTAATAAGTAGAAGACCTTTCAGCTGCATCTGTGAAATGTTCAAGGTGTGCTGGGTCTGTTTAATTTGGGGATACCCAGACTGGGATCACACAATCCAATTCTCTACAGGTCCTGAAGGGTGTATAACTAAAACCCATAATATCAACATTTTCTTGCTTTGTCTTTTTTCATAGATGAGGCCAGCGTGTGCACAGTGATAAAAAGAGAATATTTTTCTTGTTGCTGGTGGTGGTAGTGGGAGGGGGGGGTAAGAGATAAAAAATAGGCAAGTAATATGTCATTAACCATACCACCAATGCATACAGTACCAAATGCAGATTGTGCCCAATGCATGGTAAAACACGTGAGCAAGATTTTACCCAGCCATTTGAAATCTATGAAAAAAGTATGCATTTTAATATGGTATAATGGAATACAACACCGCTCCATTTGACTAGTATTCAATGAAGACATTTGAATGACCCCAAACAATACAGAGAGCATTCAAGCTACCACCATTAAATGCAGAGCGCATTCCATTTTTTCACCATTAATTTCAGTGTTCTAGCGATCACCATACAATACAGAGCGTTCTAGTGACCACCATACAATACAGAAAGCAGACTGCCATACAATACAGAGAGCGTTCTAGCAACACACTATACAGTACAGGGAGCATGCTAGCAACCACCATACAATACAGACAGCATTCTAGTGAACCACCATACAAAACAGAGGGCAAAATTTACTAAGAGGCGGGTTCTAAACCCTGGCGGTTTGATGGCGGGTTCTATTCTGATTTAAACCCCGGGGGTTTGGTGGCGGTTTTGCAGCGGACCCTAGCACAAGGGTCTCGTCGCAAGCCCGATGGTCGCGATGGTCTTGACCATTGCGACCATCATCCTGGTCGCTCGCATAAGCTGTGGGTGGTAACCCACAGCTATGCGAGCGGCCAAGAGGCCACAACTAATAAACCAAGCCCCCGCCCTGATTCAGAGCGCGTGCTCGCTTTTTGCGAGCGCCTCTGAATCAGGGCCACTGTGCACTCTTTCCTGTCTTCTAGGAAGGACAGGGCGCCAGGTACCCGGACCCCACCTTTAGAGAGGTGGCGAAGGGTACCCAAGTGTAAAAGATGCTATAAAATAATAAAACTAAAAAAAAAAAAAATAATAAATGTATTGCTGGAGCACAGAAGATTGTGACCAGCTCCTAGGGCAGATTTTCTAAACTGAGGGCTGATGGGGCATAGAGGGGGAGGAGCTTCACACTTATAAATTATTTAAAGTGCCAGCTCCAGTTATCCACGCCTCTATACCCCAGCGTAAGCACCTCCAGTGTCCCCTAGTGGATTAAACAGAAATGTAGAATAGTTTATTTTCACATTATCTTCTTTAACTGGCTATGGAGTGGAAAAGTAATTGCTATACGTATAAACATTAATAAAGTTTTACTTATTGTCACTGTTGTTCAACACACAAGCACAATTCCATTTCTAGGCTACCCCATATTTGTTCCATTATTAATTGTACCCTTCTTAACTGGTGTGATAAAGCACAGGAAAAGTTGTAAATGGGAGCTATGTGTGCCCTAAATTTCTGGGTTCTGTCTGGTGGCCAAAAGCTAATTGGCAACATTGGATATCAGCTGCTAGCCTCCATCTCTCACTACCTGGGAAGCAGCCAGCAGGTCTGTTGAGAGAGATTGTGATTAAAGGCTGCAAATACTGTACAGGTTGAGTCTCCCATATCCAAAATGCTTGGCACCAGGGGTATTTTAGATATCTGACTTTTATATATTTTGGAATATATGCTTACCATAATGAAATATCTTGGTCATGGGACCCAAGTCTAAACACAGAATGCATTTATGTTTCATATCCACCTTATACACATAGCCTGAAGGTAATTTTATACAGTATTTTTAATACATTTGTGCATTAAACAAAGTTTGCATGCATATATGAAATTCATCTATGTTTAATATACAGCTTATATACACAGCCTAAAGATAATTTTATACAATATTTGTATTAATTTTGTGCATTAAACAAAATTTGTGTACATTGAAACATTAGAAAACAACATCACTAGTGCTAAAATTATTCCGTATTTTGGAATATTTGGATATGGGAGACTCAACCTGTACTGACGTTTTGTGAGAGAAATGCTAGGACCAAGGTAGATATGAACAGCGCTAGAGAACCTATCAATATATGCAGATGATAACTAAGAATACATATACAATTAATCAATATGTAACACAATCTGATATGTGACTCTATACGGCTTGATTGAAAGGGGTAGTTTAATATAATATCCACAATCTAGGCAACATATACTACATTGTTGTCAAAAAAGACAATCGATAGAACCAATAAAAATAATAAGAAGGTACAATGACGATAATCTTGAAAATAAAAATAGAAAAATTTAAAAAAAGTCTCCGTTGGCTGTAGCTAGCAGCAAAAATTAATCAATCAAGCCGTATAGAGAATCTTACATATTCCCATTAACCAATGTCAAAATGTAAATGAAACCGCTAAGGTCTCTCATAACTAGCATAAAATTATATAAATATACAGTTTGAAACATTAAAAGTTACCCGATCTAGACAAGTGTAGAGATCGGCATCTGGTCACATGGTGTCCATCATAGCACACGTGACTCCGTGCAGCCTAATTTCCGCGTCAGATCGGGGTGCTTGATCACGTGATGTAAACATACATCACGTGGTCGGATTGCATCACACTCACTAGCGTCTATTGCTAGGTTACAAAGTTCAAACATAGAGATAGGTTAAAAAACAGTCTCCGTTGGCCTCCAGCATCAGATCGTAGTAACAGATCACGTGATGTAAACAAACACCACGCAACTTGCCTACATAGCGCTCAATGAGGATTATTTATTTTGAGACATAGTGATTAAGCATATGATATGAGCATATCGCACACAACAATATTTAGAATTGCTCAGTATACTAGGTTATATATTGTCCATTGTGTGTTTTATTATAATCCATCTATTTTGTGGATATCAAGATCCACTCCATGTACCCATTAGCATATATATATATAAAGCATAAGTCTAAATGACTATAACTCTAATTAATCTAAAATAATGAATTAAAATACAAGTCAATCTTAAGAGAGATAGAACAATCATTATACTAGGAGGTACTACCTCTACAATAATCTCATAAACAATTCGATAGAAATATCAAATAATGTTATAAAGAATATATCATAAGACATCTTATTTAATTCAGTCTTAAGTTGGAAAAATATCCATTGTTCTTAGTAGTAAGAACCCATAAATAATTAAAAATTATTGAATGGATCACAAATGTGGAGCATATCCACTTAGAGGGGGCAATGTGCATCGTCACAATAACAATAAAAACGTCAATGGATCTCTAGATCTGCTAAGATTCCCAAATAATATAGTATTCAATTGTAAACAGATAATATTAATGATTGATGAGATGTTATACCCCTTTAAACAGATATAAATAGACCTATGGATCTAAAAGATTATCATTATATATGAAAAAGACATGGGTATAAAAACCTAAAGAGATGTATATATTATCTATCCATCCCTGTTATAGTGAGGAAATAGATGATGGAGACCCTATCTACCTATTCCCATCCACCCCAGTTATATAAATGAATTGAGTTCTATGGACTCATTGAGGCCTTCTGGATGTAGAGAGTTCAATTTAAACATCCAGAAGACCTCCTGACGACAAAGGGTTTTGAACCTATCTCCACCTCTTGGAGTCTTTTGAATGAATTCAAGTCCTATGATACTAAGTGACTGTGGATTACTATTATGTTCTCTCACATAATGTGAGGATAAACTATGTGTGGTGACTTTATTAATGATATTCCGGCGATGCTCCATAAAGCGTCTTTTTAGTGGTCTCGTAGTGCGACCCACATAGAGTAATCCACAGCCACAGATAAGTAAATAAATAACATAAGTGGAATCACAATTCATGAAGTTGGTGATTATATATGGATCTCTCATGTCCTTAATCATTAGAGTGGTTGTTTTTTTTATTGGTATAGGAACACATAGTACACCTGGTCTTACCACATCGGTGGAAACCAAGTGGTCTGTAAGGTAGCCACTGTTCCGAAATGGCAGTTGTATTATCAGCACTTGTATGTAATTTTAAATGACTAGGTGCCAAGATTGATTTCAGAGATTTATTTTTTCTATAAATAACGCGTGGTTTGGAGGGTAAGATATTTCTTAGGATATTATCCTGTTGGAGAATACGATAGTTCTTATAAATTATATCTCTGATTTGTCTATGGCAAGAACTGTATTTGCAAATGAATGCAGTATTACTATCTATAGTTGGGTTAGAATCTTGTACTGGTTTCTTTGTTTTGAGGAGAGTTGATCTGTCTATATTGTGAACTTCTTGTAAAGCTTTTTGGAGAATATGTTCAGGATAGCCTCTCCTTCTAAAGGAGGAGAGCATATCATTCGCTTGAACACAGAAACTGTCCAAAGATGAACAGTTTCTGCGTAGTCTCATCAACTGCCCTTTAGGGATGTTTGCTTTCCAGGGATAGTGATGAGCACTTTTAAAGTGTAAATATGATTGAGTGTCCACATTCTTCTTATAATTAGAAGAATGTATGATGCAATCCCTAGCCTCCAGAGTCACATCGAGAAAGTCAATACGGGTGGTGTTATATTGATACGTGAAGGTAAGATTAAAGGAATTCTGATTAAGTGAAGAGACAAAATGTGAAGCAAAGGATAGATCCCCATCCCAAATGAAAAATAGATCATCTATGTAACGACCATAGAAGACCAGGTTCGCGCCAAACTCGCCACCCCACACCCGGAGGTCCTCAAACTCCCCCATTTAGAGGTTCGCGTAGCTCGGCGCAAACCTGGTCCCCATGGCCGTCCCCATAGTTTGAAGATAAAAAGTGTTTAGAAACAAAAAATTATTGTGTGTGAGAATAAAATTAATACAATCCAAAATAAATGACCTATGTTCCTGAGTGAGATCCCCATCTCAAATTAATCAGGAAGAAATGCATTGTACACCCAATTGATAAGGAATGTTAGTATAAAGTGATGATACATCCATAGTAAGGAAGGCATAAGAAGGCTTCCACACTATTGTCTCTATCTTTTGTAAAAAATGAGTCGTATCTTTCAAATGTGATCTCAACTCAGGAACATAGGGTTGGAGGAACGTGTCAATATAATGAGAAAGATTGGAAGTGAGGGAATTGATACCAGAGATGATGGGACGCCCAGGTGGTGAGGTGAGAGATTTATGGATTTTAGGAAGATGATAATTAACGGGTGTGACTGGGTGTGGATTGTACAAAAATCACCAGACTTCCCTCGTTATGACTCCGGAGGCAAGGGCATCATCTAATAGACACTTTAATTCAGAAAGAAAAATACCCGTTGGATCTGACAATAATGCACGGTAAAACATCTGATTATTAAGTTGCTTGGAGGCTTCTTTTAAATAATCGGCCGTGTCTTGAACTACAAGCCCCCCCCTTTGTCCGCCTATTTAATAATTATAGATGTATCTTTGGTTAATAATTTCAAAGTTCTTTTCTCTTTCCTCGTAAGATTGGAGATAGGTTTTTCTTTTCCTATTTGTTGACACAGAGACTTGAAATCTTCCAATGTAATCTTATAAAAAGATTCAACTGTATTACTTTTCGCACTAAGGGGATAAAATTTAGATCTGTTTCAATTTATTTAGTGATACTCGTGCATTGATGTCAAGTTTTAATTATTTTATTAGATTCAGTCGGAGAGGTTCTACCTTCTTCCCAGAGATCTTCAAGAGTTGAAATGGCTGAAAGATTATTATGATCCAGAAGAATGGGTATAGAATCATCCTCATTCTTCTTCAAATTTTTATTGGCGAAATATCTTTGTCTACATAAGTTGCGTACAAATTTATTAAGGTCCACAAATACATCAAAAATGTTTGGATCTGTTGTGGGGGAGAATTTCAATCCCTTATTGAGTAATGAGATTTGATCCTGGTCTAATTGTCTGGAAGAAAGGTTAAAAACCATTACAGGGTATAACATCCCTCTGACTATTTGTCTCATTCTGATGATTTGTATGAGGAGTTAAATTCTTTTTAGATTTTTTCTTATGGGTACGTAGACCTCTTCTGCCTCTGGACTTCTGTCTCTTAGTCGTTTTTGATTGGACATATGGTGATGAGACTGGGAGTCCCCTCCCCAATGATTGGGTGGGGGTCGTGCCTCTTGAAAATCCTCCGAGACAAATCTTTGTCTCAAAGGATATTCTCTGTTTTGAGGTCTGGTTTTAGGCCTAGCTCCCCCATCCAAGTATCTGGGAGATCCTATTCCAGTAGAAATCTCTGAGGTTCTAAATTTCTGCTCTCTAGGATATTTAGTGATAAATCTGGAATCAGATCTGTTATAGGGCTTTCTATCATAATTCTGATAATCATGTGTTCTGATATTGTTTACAGAATTATTCCTAGGATCCTTTTTAGAATTTTCATATGTTCTAATCCTGTTCTCATTATAATCTGCTAAATCTCTCTTGAATTTCTTTTGTTTGTTTTCAAGGAGTTTCTTGTATCTCTCAATTCTTTCACAGATGATATGGTCCTCTTTAAATTCTGGTGATTTCTCAAAGGGAACAAAGCTCTTTTTAAGTTCCTTTATTTCTTTCTCGCACTCTTGGACTTTGGTGGATCTTTATTTAACCACCAATTTCATGAGTGACAGGGAACAGGTGTCTAGAATCTTATCCCATTCCATTTGAAAATCTGTGTTCTCGGTGAAAATCAAAGGTTTAGTTAACCTAAGGCCATGGGGAATGATCCCCTTATCTAGGCATTTTTCTAAATGCACACTATCCAACCAATGTTTGGATTCTGCTTTGAGAAGATCCTCTAATTTATAGAGCATTTTATGGAGACCTATATTGCCCGGTTCCTCGGGAGTTTCTATGTTAGTATCCCATTGTGTTATATAAGAGCATCGTCTAGTCTCTCTATTTTTATAACTTGTCATGACGGCTGTCACTGATAAAAAAAGACTAAATGTGTAGATAAAAAAGGAAGGAATATCAGTTGGCGCTGTCAAAAAGCAGCTAGTTCAGGTGGAGGTGTCAGCTCCTAGTGGTATAATGTAGGGAAAAGGTAGGTATGCACAGCGCTAGAGAACCTATCAATATATGCATTTGAAAGATACGACTCATTTTTTACAAAAGATAGAGACAATAGTGTGGAAGCCTTCTTATGCCTTCCTTACTATGGATGTATCATCACTTTATCCTAACATTCCACATCAATTGGGTGTACAATGCATTTCTTCCCGATTAATTCAAGATGGGGATCTCACTCACACATAGGTCATTTATTTTGGATTGTATTAAGTTTATTCTCACACACAATTATTTTTGTTTCTAAACACTTTTCGCCGAGCTACGCGAACCTCTAAATGGGGGAGTTCGAGGACCTCCGGGTGTGGGGTGGCGAGTTCGGCGTGAACCTGGTCTTCTATGGCCGTTACATAGATGATCTATTTTTCATTTGGGATGGGGATCTATCCTCTGCTTCACATTTTGTCTCTTCACTTAATCAGAATTCCTTTAATCTTACCTTCACGTATCAATATAACACCACCCGTATTGACTTTCTCGATGTGACTCTGGAGGCTAGGGATTGCATCATACATTCTTCTAATTATAAGAAGAATGTGGACACTCAATCATATTTACACTTTAAAAGTGCTCATCACTATCCCTGGAAAGCAAACATCCCTAAAGGGCAGTTGATGAGACTACGCAGAAACTGTTCATCTTTGGACAGTTTCTGTGTTCAAGCGAATGATATGCTCTCCTCCTTTAGAAGGAGAGGCTATCCTGAACATATTCTCCAAAAAGCTTTACAAGAAGTTCACAATATAGACAGATCAACTCTCCTCAAAACAAAGAAACCAGTACAAGATTCTAACCCAACTATAGATAGTAATACTGCATTCATTTGCAAATACAGTTCTTGCCATAGACAAATCAGAGATATAATTTATAAGAACTATCGTATTCTCCAACAGGATAATATCCTAAGAAATATCTTACCCTCCAAACCACGCGTTATTTATAGAAAAAATAAATCTCTGAAATCAATCTTGGCACCTAGTCATTTAAAATTACATACAAGTGCTGATAATACAACTGCCATTTCAGAACAGTGGCTACCTTACAGACCACCTGGTTTCCACCGATGTGGTAAGACCAGGTGTACTATGTGTTCCTATACCAATAAAAAAACAACCACTCTAATGATTAAGGACATGAGAGATCCATATATAATCACCAACTTCATGAATTGTGATTCCACTTATGTTATTTATTTACTTATCTGTGGCTGTGGATTACTCTATGTGGGTCGCACTACGAGACCACTAAAAAGACGCTTTATGGAGCATCGCCGGAATATCATTAATAAAGTCACCACACATAGATTATCCTCACATTATGTGAGAGAACATAATAGTGATCCACAGTCACTTAGTATCATAGGACTTGAATACATTCAAAAGACTCCAAGAGGTGGAGATAGGTTCAAAACCCTTTGTCATCAGGAGGTCTTCTGGATGTTTAAATTGAACTCTCTACATCCAGAAGGCCTCAATGAGTCCATAGAACTAAATTCATTTATATAACTGGGGTGGATGGGAATAGGTAGATAGGGTCCCCATCATCTATTTCCTCACTATAACAGGGATGGATAGATAATATATACATCTCTTTAGGTTTTTATACCCATGTCTTTTTCATATATAATGATAATCTTTTAGATCCATAGGTCTATTTATATCTGTTTAAAGGGGTATAACATCTCATCAATCATTAATATTATCTGTTTACAATTGAATACTATATTATTTGGGAATCTTAGCAGATATAGAGATCCATTGACGTTTTTATTGTTATTGTGACGATGCACATTGCCCCCTCTAAGTGGATATGCTCCACATTTGTGATCCATTCAATAATTTTTTATTATTTATGGGTTCTTACTACGAAGAACAAAGGATGATATTTTTCCAACTTAATGGAGCGTACACACGGTCAGATTTGTCAGACTTGTCAGATTTGTCAGATGAACGACTGAACGATTAAACGATTTGAAAGATTTGAACGATTTTACCAAAGTTTTGAACGATTTGAACGATTGAACGATTTTTGACTGCATTAAAATGAATGGAATCGTCCAGGTCTGACTGCAAACCCATCAGATGTCAGATATCGTTATCTGACAAACGGGAACGCGCATCGTTGATCGTCCGTCGTTCAGGCATGTCAGATATGAACGATTTTCCTTCAGATATGAACGACTGAACGATTTTTAAATCATTATCGTTCATATCTGAAGGAAAAATCTGATCGTGTGTATGCACCATAAGACTGAATTAAATAAGATGTCATGATATATTCTTTATAACATTATTTAATATTTCTATCGAATTGTTTATGAGATTATTGTAGAGGTAGTACCTCCTAGTATAATGATTGTTCTACCTCTCTTAAGATTGACTTGTATTTTAATTCATTATTTTAGATTAGAGTTATAGTCATTTAGACTTATGCTTTATATATATGCTAATGGGTATATGGAGTTGATCTTGATATCCACAAAATAGATGGATTATAATACAACACACAATGGACAATATATAACCTAGTATACTGAGCTGAGCAATTCTAAATATTGTTGTGTGCGATATGCTCATATCATATGCTTAATCACTATGTCTCAAAATAAATAATCCTCATTGAGCGCTATGTAGGCAAGTTGCGTGGTGTTTGTTTACATCACGTGATCTGTTACTACGATCTGATGCTGGAGGCCAACGGAGACTGTTTTTTAACCTATCTCTATGTTTGAACTTTGTAACCTAGCAATAGACGCTAGTGAGTGTGATGCAATCCGACCACGTGATGTATGTTTACATCACGTGATCAAGCACCCCGATCTGACGCGGAAATTAGGCTGCACGGAGTCACGTGTGCTATGATGGACACCATGTGACCAGATGCCGATCTCTACACTTGTCTAGATCGGGTAACTTTTAATGTTTCAAACTGTATATTTATATAATTTTATGCTAGTTATGAGAGACCTTAGCGGTTTCATTTACATTTTGACATTGGTTAATGGGAATATGTAAGATTCTCTATACGGCTTGATTGATTAATTTTTGCTGCTAGCTACAGCTGATTGTCATTTCAATTTGGATATGGGTATATAAAGCCCTACCTTTGAACTATGGGGATCATGCTACTGAGGAAGCTGTGGGATCTACCACAGCGAAACGTGTTTGGAACCCCTATATATTGTACAGCACTTGGATTCCTATGTGGATTAAACCCTCCGGACCAGCGTTATTCATCACTTTCCAGCTCCAGTTTTTTTACAACACGTCAGCATGCCAGTGCAAGAATCTCTGCACCATCTATAGGCTGTGGACATCTAACTAAGTCTGGTAAATATATCAGCTGGATATTATTCCGGATCCACCTGTGTAGGCCAGTGACTGTTGCTATATTCTTTTAAAAACTTTCAACAATGATGTGAATGAGACACATATATTTTTTTACCCAGCCATTATTCAAGATTGGTTTATACTGTTTATCTTATGGACATTTTTTTCTTTTTTTTGATTTGGACATTATACAATTTATTTTTTATGTACCATTATTATTTATATTTATTATTAATTTTTTATTTCTATTTTTATTTTCATGATTATCGTCATTGTACCTTCTTATTATTTTTATTGGTTCTATCGATTGTCTTTTTTGACAACAATGTAATATATGTTGCCTAGATTGTGGATATTATATTAAACTACCCCTTTCAATCAAGCCGTATAGAGTCACATATCAGATTGTGTTACATATTGATTAATTGTATATGTATTCTTAGTTATCATCTGCATATATTGATAGGTTCTCTAGCGCTGTTCACACCTACCTTTTCCCTACATTATACCACTAGGAGCTGACACCTCCACCTGAACTAGCTGCTTTTTGACAGCGCAAACTGATATTCCTTCCTTTTTTATGAACGCTAGGGCTCAATTCAATTAGGTGCGAAGGGAGCAAGTTGCCATTGTAACGGCGTACAATTCGCGCCCCTTGTGGCCCGATCTCACCCCGAATTTGCATATTTTTGACCGCAACCCTATGTGCAAATCCAGTAGTAACGCAAGTGCGGCACACATCTGCACTTGCTCGCGCTGCAGCAGGCAGGGTGCCGGACCTAAAGCAAGGGCACTTCTGTGAGCAAAAAGGGGGCATGGCCAATGAAAAGGGTGCGTCTTTATGACGTGTTCTCTTTTCATCACTCTTGGGGGCGTGCCCGGCACTTACGGACATGACGGACAGCCCCCAAGCACCGCGGTCACAGTGAATGGATGCCGAGCAGATTCGTCCGGCATCAATTCAGCAGCGGTGACTGCGGCTCTGCTGTTTTCCCCCCCACGGAACACTGCGGCCCGCGGGTGGAGGACAGAACCCGCAGGCTGTTTCAGCGGGGTGCCACACTGGAGGGCAGGGTGTTTTTTGCCCTTTAGAAATAGGACAGGGTGCGGCGCCCCGCTGAAACAGCCTAGCGGGAAAGCTAAGTTTCTAATTGGATCGTCTAATTAGTCATCTGTTTAGTTAGAGCCAGACAGTCTAGCATTATCTTATGTTTTATTTATCTTTATGCTGCAAAGAAAATTAGCTATGGCTACTTGTACCAAGAGCCTGGACTCATGTGCTACGAATTGGCTGCTGTGTGAAAGTGCTTCAATCTACCCCAGGAGACGGAATCCTTACCCTGATCTTGCCACACCGGGGAATTATGTTTATTTATTGGAAATCGTCTCAAGTTAAAATATAAAAATGCCAAGTCTCTTATTACGTAGTGTCCGACGGGATGGACTTGAACGCTGATCTACCACACTTTTCAGGGCTTTGCAAAAATTTCAATAACTAGTCAACACCAATTACTCCTACTGGTGTCATATTGCAAAGCTAGCCACTCACTATCTGTGATGGCCAACTGCACACCAAAATGTTATCGCCACTATGGGTGGGTATTCACTGCCACCTGGAGCCACTCACAGTCAGCGTGTAGCTGTAGCAGCATCTATTTGCTGGTTTCTTTGGCTGAGTCCTTCATGACCAATTTACTTTGTTCAGGACTGCTGGGTAGCTAGTAAAATGCTGACTCTGGTACATCACTCTAAAATCAACATAGGCAGGGATGGGTTAAGGTTTGAACTTTAATTATCATTATTATTATTACTACTTTTATTTGTAAGGTGTCACAAACTACCTGCAGCCCAGTACATAGGAGGTGAGCAGGTAACATATTACACAGTATTAAACAATGCACAGACAACAAAAAATAGATAATCCCAGTGTCCATTTTATAATCTCTTATGATGTGTGTCTAGCACATGTATAGTGCAGCTCACGGTACTCACTTGCCCCCAGCTGACAGTTTCCTTCAACTGGCAGGAGAATAAATTCCCAATCTGTGCACCTCTAGCCACCAGAGAAGGTACAGCACTCTGTGTCCTGTTTCACCACTCTCTCGCGCATCACCTTGGGACGTTAACGAAGGTGCCAGATAGGGCTGAAGGCCCATTACGTGTTGTCTCATTACCCCATTCCTAGGAGCAGCATGATCACCCTGTTCACTAACAGTGACCTCTTGCCCCCTGGCAGAGAGATCAATCTAGACCCTCAAACCAGTTGGCCTTCTGGAGCGACCCCCGGCTGTGAGCCCGGAGTTTAGTGTATGTGGTGCCATGCACACAGTGATCCGTGCCTAGGTGTAGAGGAGACTAATTCGCCCTCAGGGGGTCACTCATGGAGCATTTAATTTACAAAGACTCACGTTGTGACCAAGTGATGACCCACTTAAAAGGAACAGGTCAGAGACATTATATACAGTAGGTAACAGGAAGAGGGAGAGAGTGAGTTGAAGGAAGAGGGAAGAGAGAAAGATGGGAGGAAGAGGAGGAGACAGATGGCAGTAAAAGGTGAGACAAAGATGTGATAAAGAAGGAAAGAGAGAGACACTGCTACACTAGGCACAATAGCTAGCAATCCAGCGAATGACAGGTCCAAAATTAAATAATTCCAATCAACAAAATTACAGAGTATAAAAAGAACACAGAAGCCTATTTATCAACAAGTTTTATCATACGCAACAAGTAATAAAAACTCGTTGTGTATGATAAATGGTGCTCCAGCCAATCAGCTCCCAACTGTCATTTTTTAAACAAACAGAAGACAGGAGCCAATTGGCTGGAGCACAATGCTCATCTGTTTGGGAGCCGATTGGCTGGAGCACCATTTATCATACGCAACGAGTTTTCTCACTTGTTGCGTATGATAAAACTAGTTGATAAATAGGCCCCATAAAATTGTAGACCCGGTTATTGACAAGACAGTGAGCATCAGTAAGTAGCATGCGCTCAAGAAACAGCGAGACAGTGGTAGGAAGGAAAACACAAGAGGGCCCTGCTCGTGAGAGGTTACATCTTACATGGAAGGGACAGATACAAATAGGGTGGCAATAAGGATAGCAGAGATGGTACCAAAGGAAAAAGAGGAGGGCAGATAGGCTTGAATGTGAATTGGTGGCTTTTGAGGGCATGATAGAAACCTTGTAGGCTAGTGGCAAATCTACAATAATCTATTGGTCACAGGAACAGAGAAGTGTAGGGGTAGGGGCAGAACAAGCCACATATTCATAGTAATGGAATTTACTGTCCAATTAGCTCTTGGGAGTCTAATTTCTTTAGGCACATATGCATAACACAAAAATGTAGCTCTACAAGAGCTACTAGCCTTTCTTTTATACCATTTACACACAGGTTTGGTGGTAGTTAAATCAGTCCCCTGTACCAATCCAGACTTATCCCCTTATAAGAGGTCCAGGCTGTATAGGGCATACTGAGGGGCAGCCTGGTTATTGTATATTAACTAATTGTCAGAGATGTCTGCTCCCCTGCCCATGAGTAGCCAGCTCAATTCTGGTACTGTTTAATCTGGAATGAGAGATTCATCGGGAGATGTAACAAACAATGGAGAGGGATATAGTGGAGAAGTTGGCCAAACCAACCAATCAGCTTCTGTCATGTCATTGGAGGAGACTTCTCAAAGCTTGGAGAGAAATAAAGCACCAACCAATCAGCTTCTATCATTTTACAGGCTGCGTTTGAAAAATGGCAGTTAGGAGCTGATTGGTTGGTATTTTATCTCTCTCCAAGCTTTGTTAAATCTCCTGGACGATATGTTGTACGTCGACTGGGTACAAAGGTCGTCTAGTGTGTACCAAGCTTTACTTCCAGAATGTTATCAACATTGTCTAGAACTTCAGCCCTCAGGACACCCTAACAGTGCATGTTTTCCAAGTCTCCTCACAGAACAACAAGTAAAATAACTAGTACCATCTGTGGATAGTTTAAAATGTGTCAGCCAGCCTTACAGATGTGCTCCAGCAAAGAGATATGGAAAACATGCACTGTTAAAGTGTCCTGAGGATTAGAGTTCGGAAACATAAATCTAGCTGCTCTATCATAACCTTCAATGCTAATTTAATTCCAGAAGGTTTGGATACAGATCACAGGGAAACCGCTTGGCACTAGGACTTCACCAAGCTCCAACACCGCGGTTAGACTCCTAGGACTCCCAGGAAGCAAAACTCCTTCTGGGCAGGTTGTATCAAACTATAAAACGCGGTAAAACCTACATAAACTAAAGTTTTCTTCTGCTGATAAAAATGATATGTTGTATGCCTATATTCTGTGTGCAACTGCGCATGTATCTGCATGCGAAGTTGTGGTTCCCGCTAAAAAGCAGGCAGGGCAAGGCGCTGAGGTTGTCGGCTGGGAGCTTCTGTGCGTGCCGAGGGAGATATCTGCTGCAGACCCACAGCACAGCTGTCCCCATGCAGACTGTTTCTGCATGCATAAACATAACTTTTTGGAGCTTTTGCCTATAAAATCCTTTCTGCACAAAAAAATCACCAGAGAGGGATCTGAAGGATCCTTCTCCATTCACCACAGTGTGTGCATGCAAAAAAGCTGTCCAGAATGGTAAGTATAACTGCATATAAGCGATAAAAAAATGTCAGTATGCGTGCGAATAGGGGAGGGATGCAAGGCTAGGCGTGTGCGAGTCACTGCCCCTGCACCTGGCTAGCAGAGTTCCGTTTTAGGCACCCTGCTAGCCAGATCACGCACAGCTGACCGGGCACATGTAAATGCCCACCCAGTTGTGACGTCAGGCGCGACACATCGGGCACATCGGGTACTAGTTATAAGTGTGCATGCACTTACCAATCGTCAGATAGGACAACAGATCGGTCGTCGTCCTAGTGTGCCCAGCTTAAGTGTTGCAGTATGTCCTTAGAGAGGTCAGAAGAGAGTATGATTGTGAGAGTGTCTCCAGGTACAACTCCCTCACCTGATCTCCTCCCATATGACAGCCAGGCTCACAGTTTATCCGAGATGGTCCAAATTGACCAGTAGAGACTCCTTTAGTGCTGTACGGCGAGTGTGGGCTAATTACCCTCTCCTGGTGTCTGTCTTCATTTTCATTTTCCTATACCCTTCCTTAGTTTCCAATTGGGGCGGGGGAGGGGTTAGTTATGTTATAATGAGTAGATGACTTATTATCAGACGGGGAACTGTTGTGGAAGGGAAAGTGTGTTCTAAGTTGGAATTGGATAAAGGAATATATACAGGAACATTTATATCATACTTGCCTACTCTCCCGAAAGTCAGGCGGCGCTCCCAGCCATCCGGAAGTATGGGTAATTGTCCTGGCCGCCACCTGCCTGCACCCCCTGCCGATAATGCAATCAGGAGCCCCCGCTCCACCCCCAAACTCGCCATCACGCCCCCGCTGTGCCGAGGAGGCAGTCAGATTGTTGGCAAGTATGATTAATAGGACTGATTATTGATTGATTAATATTCTATCATTGACTAATAGCTAGTTAATTCAACTAGTCACTACACTTCAAGCATAAACAGATTAAATAAATTGCTGATATTGACTCTTTTTATTGTTTCACATATCTGAACATCAGCTTCTAACCACAGTATCACAATAACTCCCACCCTTCCATATTGCTGTTTACTGACAAAATGATTGTAAAACTGTCACGCAAGCACTTGGCACAAAGCCATGAAGAACCTTGTGATAATGATCTACGGAAATGATGTATTATTATTATTATTATCGTTTATTTATATGGCGCCACAAGTGTTCCGCAGCGCCTTACAAAGTACATAAACAAATAATTTGACAATGGACTTACAGTAAAAAATAGGACAAGGACATGGATACATAAGTGATCATAACACCTAGATATGCAACAGAGCGTAAGCAACCAAGTGTTAGGTGCCATGGTGGGGGGTAAGAAGTAGGTGAAAGTAAAGTAAGGAGAAGCACAAGAGGGTAGAGGCCCTGCTCGTAAGAGCTTACATGTATAATTACTTATATGGTCATTCTAGGTCCGGCACCAGACCATAGAAAGGCCACTCTTAGTGCACGCCTTCACCAAAAGGGGGCGTGGCCACAAGAAAAGGGGCATTTCTTTAAGATGCGCACCCTTATCATCACTTGGGGGCGAGCCCGGCCCTTAAGAACATGCCGGGCTGACCCCAAGCTCTCCTCTCTATGTGAATAGATTCCGTGCACATGCGACCGGCATCTATTCGCCGGTGGTGATCCCTGCACCGCAATTTTTCCCACCCGCAGGACACTGCAGTCTGTGGGTGGGGACGGCACCCGCCATGTTGTGTTGCTAAAACAGCCTAGCGGGAACTCTAATGGTATTGAAATGACAAAAGTATAATCATGTGATTTGCTTGCATCAGTTGGACTATATAATGTACTAGCTAAAGTACCCGGCGTTGCCCAGGTTTAAATCTTCCAGTAATTAAGTTTTATTATTATGTTATATTGTCCAAATCCATCCAGTGGAAAGCCCAGAACAGGCTCCCTTGGTCAAAGTTCTGCCCAGCGTCCCTGGGTCAAATTCCTGCCCAGCATACACCAACAGGATCCAACTGGGCCACCTTGTGTTGGTTTCATCCCAATTGGTGCAGGGGTGTCCAAATGCATGTTTTAGTAGCCAGATCTGTAATAGATACTGTAAATATGTACATGATTTAAGCACATGAGAGAAGAATATCTATATATATTGTGATGACCCAAGTGACCCCCCAGGTTGTTACTAACCCTGCAGCTTGACTAATCCCAAAATTGTGTTCTTTTTACAGCCTGTTTCTGCTTTCCAGTGTATAAGGGCAGAAATGCAGCTCACGCTTGAGTGGAACCTGGCCCATTATAATGCAGATAAAGGCCCATATTCAATTGCCGGCGAAAAGTCCCAGAGTTTTCGCAGTAATCGCCAGTTTTGGGCTCCGGAAAAGTATTGCACTCGTCACCGCGATTCACCATAATCAATTTGAAAAGACGCAAGAATGTGTCATGGAGCAACTGAGATCGGGGAAAAGTACTGTCAGATTTGGGGAAATCAGCCTGACACCCCCCAAAAGATGCACTGGATACCCCCGATTAGCCCTGCTAAAGGTATTTGGGGTACTTGAATGGTCTCAATAGGTGCTATTTAGAGTCTTTGCACAAGTGGTGAAGAATAGCATTTAGCATTTTTTTTGCCTAAAATAAGTAGTCCCAGCAAATTTGGGGTACATGAAAAAGGGTGCAAGCATGGTTAAAAATCGCTTTAAAAAAAACAAAAGCGCACCTTCAGCAAGCACCTGCAAACAAAAAAACAGATTGGGTATACTTGGGGGACCCCCTGAAGTCTATTTCGCTAGTTTTTAAGTTTGTCCCCCCACCTTAGTTTTTTTTTCGCCCCAAAAACAAAAGTACTTTTTTGGGGTAAACTAAAGTATTTAACACAGTTTACCTTTGGGAGGCTGTCCCAAGGCTGCAGGGGTGTTACCGCAACTTTACACCCCAAATCTGCATTTTTTTCTGCCTCCTTTCAATGGCGAATCTTGTACGCTGGTTACAAGGCGCAGACTTTTTGCACCGGCGAAAAGTCTTTGCAACTGAATACGGGGAAAAGTTCTCGCCTGGCGAAATGACGTCACCGGCGACAACTTTACGCCGATCTCGGCTTTTTCGCCAGCAATTGAACATGGCCTGAAGTGTGTTTGCATCACATATTGCTGTAGACATTATTAGGACCTTATATTGATGAATAATGAACATGTTGTGCTACTGCTCTCTGTAATAGGTCGTTACCACTGTGCGAAATAGTCCCTACTGTATATATAAGTGTTTGTACCAATCCTTGAAAAATATCTCTAAAACCTGATATGTTACTTACAGGATGCATATGACATATGTAATGATGTTGTAATGTGTGTTAAGGATGCAGGGGGGAGACATCCCCCTCTCCCACTGGAATGTACATGCAGCCAGGTAACTGTGGGTGGCTGCTAATATCCGACACAGGAAACCATAGTCAGCAGATTGGCAAGTGACATCACAAATGAATATAAATGGTTAACAGACGGTGTAATGGTTAACATTACTGCCTCACAGCACTGAGGTTGTGGGTTCAATTCCCACCTCGGCCCCAACTGTGTGGAGTTTGTATATTCTCCCTGTGCTTGCGTGGGTTTCCTCCGCGTACTCCGGTTTCCTCCCACACTCCACAAATATACTGGTAGGCAAATTGGCTCCCAACAAAATTAACCCTAGTGTGTATGTGTGTGTGTGTGTGTGAGCATGTGGTAGGGAATATAGATTGTAAGCTCTTCTGGGGCAGGGACTGATGTGAATGGCCAAATATTCTCTGTAAAGTGCTGCGGAATATGTGTGCGCTATATAAATAACTGGCAATAAATAAATAAATAACAGGGACTCCTTCTATAGCCCCAGGGGAGCTTGCCCCCTTAGCAATATAATTAAGTGTGCTTTGTTGTAGTGTGGCCTGTGCACACTGCCTGACACCTGAAATCCACAACTTCTCTGTAGCTAGCCCCTGCATTCAAACCACCCAATACTATGGCTCAGGGGTGTCACCTAATCGTGGAAAATGAGAGGTTTTAAAATGCCCAACATGGGGATTTACATAAGAGATCTGAGTTGAGTGGAGCCGGAGGGGCAGGATGTAGGCAGAGCTGGGTATAGGAGTTAGGAGTTAGGAGATCCGGCCAGCCTGCCGTCCACGGACCTTGCTCTACCTAGAAGGTCCGGCAAATGATACTGTCATGGTCCGCTACAAGGGTATAATACCTGAAGACCCCTCCTGGGGTGAGAAACTCAAATTGGAAGAAATTAAATTGAAGGTTGGAATATTCTCTCTAGTCGAGGGTAGAAGCAACTTGTAGCAGGGCCCCAATCATAAAATTGAACCTTGTTTTATACGGCAGACGTTATCCCCTTGCTCAGAGCTGAGGGAACTGAAGCTACAGATGACTGGGTACAGGAACTGAGGTCATGGACATCGGAAGTCTTACACTGGTTATCACCTTTCGATTGGCGAAGGAGACAGTCCTTAAAAAAATGGTCAGCGTTCCCACAATATAAACAGAGACGAAAGTCCCGGCATTGCTGACGTTCAGCCTCAGTAAGCTTGGAGACTATGGACCTCATTCAGAGTCGGTCGAAGCAGCCGCATGGTCGTATAGAAAAAGGGGCCGGATATGCAAATGATGCACACGCATGTTGCGTCCCTAAGGTCGGATCGTTAGCTGGCCGACCAAGGGGTGGATGCGGTCGGATCGCTAAAAATATGCCATCGGAACTGGTCGTAGAGCTAAAGGTTGACCTGACCCTCTCTTAAGCTCTACGATCATGTCAGTGTAAAACCTCCCCTGTCACGTGTGCCATGACACTACTTTGTTAATTATGCACTCCCATAAAACGCCGTTCGCATAATGAGGCACGCCTGCGTTCGGATCTCCACACCCCCGTTTTCAAGCACCTTCCCATGTTACCACCCACAAACGCCGCAATCTGTCACTCAAACTACCGACCTGGCGGTGTTCAAGGAGAGAGAAATTTCTGATCGTAGCCGCTAGTTTGCGCACACGCATTGCGAACTTTACACATGCGCAGTATAGCGAACATCGGTGGCGTACGACCGTGCGGCCGCTTCGACCGACTCTGAATGAGGTCCTATGTCTCACTTTATTTTGCATGAGAGAAGTTTTGGTTAAATCAGGGGCAGCACCAAAAAAACTTGGAAGATATTTTAAAAAATGTAGGGAGAAGACTAAAAAGTTGATAGAAAATAGTTAGAGGTTGGTTGATACACTCTGGAAGAAATTATTCGGTAGAAGTCGACTATACTCTAGAATGAAGCTCAGGAGAAATAGACATAAGAGGTTTTACTGGCGGAACTTGAGGTGGAACTGGAGTCAAAGTAGCAAGAACTGAATGAATGATTTTTAGTTGAGAGAAAGATTCCTGCAACTGGTGTCCCATGAGTTGCTGGGCTGCTTCTTGTGCACCTATACAGAGGAGTAGGTCTTGAACAGCTTCATCCTGGAACCCGGCAGCTTTGATGTTTTTTGGCTGCTGTTCAAACTGTCACCTTCCACTACCATGGAATTCCTCAGTTGGAGGACTGGAAGTCAGAGGGTTAAGGTGGCTAGAAAACAACTGGTGAGGTGACAGTAGTAATGTCCTCTTTAATGGTCAAATTCAGGTGTTGGCGAGACCTAACCAGAGGCGCAGAGTCGAACCCACTTGGTGGTCTTCTCCAGTGACACCCCCAATTGGGATTTGGGTTTTGTTGCACCAAATGAGCAGTTTGCGGCCCTCTGGTCAGGTACCTGGGAGTGACGAGGATAATACTGTGGGTACGTGCACTGGTCTGTACTGAAGGAAACTTGTAACGAGAGAACACTGGGGGTCCCAGCATGGGCTGCACTAGGGAGTATCTCTGGAGATCCAGACACAGGACTGGTACAGGAGAATGGCACTAGGAGTCAGTACACTGATGCTGTACTGAGTACACATGCTGGTGATCCAGCTGCAGGATAGACACAGGAGAATGGCACTAGGAGGTAAATTTACTAAGATTCGATATAGGTCGAGATGACCATCTCGGTTGATCATTTTTTTTTCCTGCTTGCAAATTTACTAAAGGTAAAGTCGGGTGAGTTAGAGAGAGATTTCTCTCATCTTACTCATAAAACTCGGGTTAGATAACAATCTCGAATCAAAACACCAATCGGGCCAAACCGGAAGTACTTTTCACCTAAAACATACATCTCTCAAATTTACCAAGAATCGGGATAACAAGCTCGGGTGAGATAGGGGCAAACTCGCTGTCAAAATCACTTTTCAAACTCTCAAACCCCTGAGCTGCGAGATGGTCAGAAACAGACAAATCATTGAGATTTGTATATGTTTCTTTCTGTAAATGGTAAAAATAGGGTTAATTTTTTTTAAAAATGACATGAGGTTCCCCTGCACCCCCCCAAAACACTAACCAGCCCCGCACTTGCCAGCTAGTCCTGGTTCTTAACATTACAGGGAAAAACAATCTGTAGGGTTCCACTGTAATTTAAGAACCAGCACCAGGCAGCAGGGACAGAGCTGGTTTTAAATATACGGAGAAAAAATTGACGTGAGGTACCCCGTATATTTAAAACCAGCCCTAGACCCTTTCTAACGGGGGACTGATGCCACAGCCAGGGGTGCCCTTTCACCGGGCCCCCCAGCTGCAGCATCAGCCCTGACAGTTAGTCAGGCCAGGCATCCCTGGAGAGTTGGGGACCCCCCCCCCAATAAAGGGGTCTCCCTCTCTAGGGCACCCTTGGCCTAGGCTGATAGTCCAGGGCTATCCCTGCCACCCCTGGGCGGTGGGTGGCGGGTTGATAGTGTCTGTGTAAAAATTTTAATATTTCACATTGTCTATACAGTTGAACTACAGGTCCCAGCAAGCCTCCCCCTCATGCTGGTACTTGGAGAATCACAAGTACCAGCATGCGGGGCAATAAGGGCTCAATGGTACGTGTAGTTCACCTGTAAAGAAATGTGTAAATAAAACACAACACACACCGTCAAAATAAAATTTTATCACACACACACACACACACACACACACACACACACACAGTCCCTGATGTTCACGTCCCCTTCTCAACGTACAGTATCCAATGGAAGTACCTGTATATAAAAAAAAAAAAAAAAAAAAAAAAAGCTCCAATACTTACCTTTTGTCCACCGATGTTCTCCGCAGTAATCCAGAGGGGCCAGGCTACTCTGTATCAACACGCATCAGCATATTGATACAGTAACAATAATTAGAACTCAGGGCTTGAGCTCTCATTATTTCCAGGACGTCAGCCAATCAGCGGCGGCTTACAATAGCGGCTGCTCATTGGCTGGGACCCACGCGGACTTAGCTAATGAGCGACTCCTCCAGCCAATGATCTCAGCCAATGAGCGACCGCCAATGATAGCCGCCGCTGATTGGCTGGCGGCCCGGGACTAATGTCAACTTTTTCCCACGAGCTGTCATTAGCGCACTGTAACAGCATGCAGAAACATGTTGTTACACTGTATCCGGAGCCCGTATTGGATTTCTGCGGAGAACATTGTTGAAATAAAGGTGAGTATTGGTTCTCTTTTAACAAGTAATTCGTTTGGATACTTTACGTTGACAAGGGGACGGAAATATCTGGAAACAGGCGAGTATGTGTAAAGGGGCCTATCCATTAGCAGATCTTTCTCTGTGATGAAAGACAAAAGATTTATCCCTTGAAAATTCCTGGGGCTGCGGTGACAGATATCTGTCATGTACAAGACAGATTTTTGTAAACGACGAACGATATTGCATGACATCATTCAGGGAGTGGATTTTTGTTATGCTTCTATTAATTTTCCTTAAAAATATTGTTTGTCGTTTACCGCTTATAAACTGACAGATATTTCTAATATCTGTCAGCGATAATTTACCAACATGTTGGAGAGACGAAAGACACAATTTGTCGGCCGCGGAAGTGCGCATCTGTCAACGTTCAGGGCCTATCCATGACAGATATATTGAACGACTGAACGATATAGCGTGCATCGTTCAAATTTATCTGCTAATGGATAGGCCCTTTAAGTGTGTTTATGGATGCAATAAAGCTTTATTTTGACGGTGTGTGTGTGTGTTTTATTAACCATTTCTTTCCAGGTGAACTACAGGTATCAGTGGGCCCTTAATGCTCCGTATGCTGGTACTTATGGTTCTCCAAGTACCAGTATGCGGGGGAGGCTTGCTGGGACCTGTAGTTCCACTGTAAAGACAATGATGAAAATTAAAATTTTTACACTACACCTAACACTATCAACCTGCCACCCACCGCCCAGGGGTGGCAGGGATAGCCACGGGCTATCAGCCAAGGCCAGGGGTGCCCTAGAGAGGGGGACCCCTTTATTGGAGTGGTACCCAACTCCCCAGATCCATGGCCTGGGCTAACTAGCGGTCAGGGTTGATGCTGCGGCTGGGGGGCCCGGTGAAAGGGCACCCCTTGGTTGTGGCATCAGTCCCCTGTTAGAAAGGGCCCAGGGCTGGTTTTAAATATACGGGGTACCTCACACCAATTTTTTCTCCGTATATTTAAAACCAGCTCTGTCCCTGCTGCCTGGTGCTGGTTCTTAAATTTACAGTGGAACCCAACACATTTTTTTCCTTGTAATGATAAAGACTATTTTGTGCAGATCCATCACATAAAATTCAGATAGAGAAAAATATAAAAAATTACAGGTTGTAATATGACAAAAAAGGTAAACAGCCAAGGGGGGCGGGGGGGGGGGGAATACTTTTGCAAGACACTGTATACACAGGAGAACTAGATGCTGATTAGTGCTGAAGTTGTTTAACTGCAGTTTAGCACACAGGCAAATACTAATGCAGTGTACACAAGGTCAGATAACCTGTCAGATTTGAACGATACCGATCTTTCGCTATCGTTAAAATCTGACAGTTTCTGCCCGACCAAACGATGATCTATGCGCGGGCACGAATGGTCGTTATCGACCATCGTCTGTGGTCCGGGCATGCAGGCCAACCTGGTCAATATCGACCAGGTTAGCCTGTTTACTATAGGGACCCGCAATCGTTAATCGCAGGTCATTAGGGGGTTAATGCATGTGTTGGATGCTCGATAACTATCATCCAACACATGCAGGATGATCAGATATTGATTGTTATTGTTATCTGATCGTTGCTCAGAGTATGCTCACTGTATCTTGCTTCGTAACATCTGCAGCAAGGAGGGAAATGCTATACTGTACTGAATGGATTCCATGTAGAATACAGTGCAGGAATATAGAAACTTCTGTTTACATATTGAGGTTGCTAGGAGACCCTGGAGTGCCCACATGAGGCTGTCGGGGTAAGGGAAACCAAACTTATTAGCTGTGATCAAGCAGGGCTGAGACGGAGGGGAAATGCAATCCAGGGCTCACTGCACTGATGAAACGCATATGAAATATTGGATACAGACGACAGGTACACACTGGAGCAATGACAGGCTGATTTGCCATTTCATAACGACAAATTGCCTACATCGTTCAGTGTATACACTCAATATCGACGACGCCAGGTTTGACGTGCTACACATCAAACCTGACTAAGGGCTCATTTACTAATGAAACATAACCCCTTTAGCGAGCGCTAAATGGCACCTTTCTGCGTTTAATAAACAGCAGTAATCTAAGATAAACCGGTGTTTCCACAGCATCGCTCTTGGCATCTTTTACATGGCGAGAGCGATGCCATCCCCATTGCCGGCAATGGAGAATTCCAGCCACTGCAGGGTCCCCATGTCATGCACATGGTCAGACGGACCGTCGCGCATGCACATAACACTGGAGCCCCGTTGCTAGCAGGGTTAGGCTGCCAGCAGCCCAGCGGAAAACCTTGCCGGAGAGGTAAGTATTAATAAATACTAGTGGCATTTTCGTTTGTATCACAGTGATACTAAACCAAAATTGCCGCTGGTATTTTCGTTCATTTGTAAATGGGGCCATGTATCACATGCTAACTAATGTATGTTAATGAAGGATGGAACAAGTGATCGCTCCGTCATTCCATAAATCGCTGTAGTGTGTTCCGGCAATCATGCGATGTCCAGGGTGTCCCAAGACATCGGCACGATTGCCGGTCGTCTCAGTGTGTACCCGGCTTTAGATAACCATTACAAGGGATCCAGCAATAACAAATGTTAGTTTTTTTCCAACACAAAAGGATCTAACTTGGTAATGAACAATTAAAAAATTAAATATAGCATTTTATTAACACCACTACTTTGTTCTATTATTACATAACACAATTTGGAGGTAGTAAGACATGTTTTGATCTACATCTGAAATTAAACACTTGGGGGTAAATTTACTAAAAAGTGAGAGAGTTTTTAGAAGTGGAGTTTTTTTGCCCATAGCAACTAGCCATTATCTTCTAATGTAGAAGGTGCTAGTTAAATGATTGGTTGCTATGGGCAACATCTCCATTTCTAAAAACTCTCACTTTAGTAAATATACCCCTCTGTTGTCCCTGTACCTATTCAAAATAAAGAGATTCACAGTTTTACAAGTATAAAAGATAAAAGGCTAAAAATGGTATCCACACGGGTGCAGCGGGTCTGCGCCAGACAATACAGTAGTCTTCATTCTGTGAACGGGACCCAGGTCGGGCAACACGGGTTACCAGTTTACACGGGTCATTCCTGTATTATACCCCGCAAACGACAGGGGTTGGATTGCCAGGTCACTTACCCAGGAATTCAACCCTGCCCCCTTTTACACCTAGCAGCAACCCAGTAATAACCAGGGTTTTTCAGCTGTGGTGTAAAATGGGTATTAGTCTCTAGTACATTATATCAGGAATCAGTACAGTCTATATCAGAGGTTTTTATGTTTTCACATTCGCTCAAAATAGTAAAGTGCCAAAGGTGTAGAAACTACCTCTGGGTAAGTATATGCTGACATAACTTAAAAAACTTTATCCTAAATAGAAATTACATGAACACCACCCCCCTCACCAAAAAAAACAAACATTCAATTAAAAAGATAAACTGATCAGAAATAGTTTATAATGGAACTGGTGCTGGTTGTGGTGTAAGCCTAACAAGTCCCCTTTGACCAGCATTAGTCAATTCCTGCCAATAACATTTGATAGGCCAAATTACCCATCATTAAAGCACATGATCCTTACACCATGCTCTGACATTTAGGGGCACATGTATCAAAGCTTGATGCGAGATAAAATTGTGAGATATATATCACCAACCAATCAGCTTCTAACTTACATTTTGCAGGCTGTGTTTAAGAAATGATAGTTTGGAGCCGATTGGTTGGTGACATATATTTCACAATTTTATCTCACATCAAGCTTTGATACATATGCCCCTAAAGAATTTAAAATGTAACCTCAACCATGCAACATACAAAACTCTCCTTTAATGACACAGCTGTACAAGCAGCCAGTATTTCCGTGTCAAATACTTAGCATTCGATACACAGCAAGCATGCAACAAATAACTGGGACACAGCTCCCCTTACGCAATGTAGCCACCAAGCATCCCTGCACACCATCAGCATTAACAAGCAAAACGCACAATAAAAATGTCCTGTATCCTGTAATAGTTGCATCATTCTACAAGCTATACTCCATGTACCAGTAATCCCAAGCATGCAATCACATCAGCAGCATCACTACTAACACTAGATGACTGGAGTCCTTTTTGCATGGAAGAAAAAGGCTATTTCACTTATTTATTCTGCAAGTTGCCATTTCCCCTGTAGCCTACACGGGCCTGATGGTCTGTCAGCAAGCCCATATCCAATGCACAGTGACAGCAGCAGCATCCCTTACCATGCACACCTGCAGCAGCGCAGCCTGAGCGGAGTATGTAGAGCAGCAGCGTGTCAGAGGGAGGCGCCTGGCTGACAACCACTAGTCACTGACAATAGGTGCAGATCCCTCCATGAGACTACCCTAATTAGTTGCATCTTTTAACCTTCCACTTGCCATTCTCTAAATAGTTATTTACGACCTGGCTCACGGTAATGTGCAGTAATAAGTACGCACTCTATGCTCATTGTCTATTAGATCCCTCATATACATGTACTAGTTATGCTTTCAGACCCTTCCTGTTGCCAAATAAATGTAATAACCAAACCCCCCAAACTTATGCACTTTTCATTGCAGCATTTAACTCTTCCAATCCCACCACTCTATTCATTGCAGTGCCAATTCAGTGGCATAGGACCATTCTAGCAGGGAGGATTGGATTTGTTAGTAACCCATTAACAACATTTGCACTGTAAATCCCAGTACTGTATGCAGCTATCTCTTTACAAAAGGCTGACGACTGATAGTATAATATAGGCTATAGTCCTGGTCCAGAGCAGCTACACCACAGGTCAGCAGCCTTTCTCCTTTAACTGAGGGCGTGTTACATTACATGTGAAGCAGTGTGGCAAATAGCTTGCTGGCGAGCTTCTGCACCCCTGCAGCCATCTTTACTGAGGGCAATGGTCACATTCTCGTCACCTGCGTGACAGAAAATAACTGTACTACCTAAAATCGCGGCTAAATGCAATGATATGCGTGCTGACAAACGTTAACCATAGCTATATTTGAACACTTATCTAGCACTTTATCTACGTATATGATTTTACAGTTGTTTATGAATGGACAGCATGCTGTTGACACTGTAATTAATAGGTACACAGAAGGTTCACTGCACCTCTGTGGACGGTTAATGATGATTAAAAAGGAAAGGAAAAGCTTTACCCATAAGTAGTATGTCTGCCATAGTAAGCTGGTCATGTGACTGACTGTCAGCCATGCCTGGGAGTCAGCTGAGCCCACGCTGAACTGTATGTAGCAGCAGCTGCCCTGGTCATGTATGTGGCAAGCCGGTGTGTGTACACCATATGCAGGTATATATGTCATGCATGCTCTCTCTGGCACCTCTAACTAGACTAGCTTAGACCCTCCTCCTGCTGTGGTAATAATTGGGTTCTGGCTGGGAGGGCATGCTGGGACTTGTAGTTCCCCATTATGCTATGAGTTCTCACTGGTGCTCTACTCTCTCTACATGACACAAAGGCAGGTTGCTGTTTCCATATGCATGTATTCTGTTGTTTGCCTGCCATTTATGGCTATGAAGGACACTACCCTATAGCTATATCTATACTGTAGAGGTATTTAATTGCTAAGATGTGGGGCTACTCGCTGATAGCTACAGTAATTTTGGCACTATAGACCTTTGTGAACACCAATAATATAAATCCATCAGGATTACTGATTTGTCTTTTTGATGACTATGGAAAATACCTCTGGCAACACATTATTTTATAGAAGCATTTAATTAATCCATGTACACCAGACATGTCAAACATGTGCCCCAAATGCACATTTTATGCATCACGACAGTATGGGTCCAAATACACATATTATGTGGCCCAACAGTGACAGTGTCACGTGATGATGCGCTGCTGGGGAGAGATGCCACACCCCACAAGACCGGCGTCCCAGAATCCCGCCTTCTGGCAGTAATGCACTGCCGAGAAGACATACCACACACCACAAGGCCTGTGTTCCCGCAAGCCCGCCTTCCAGCAGTAATGCGCTGCCGGCTAGAGACGCCACAAGGCCTAACGCCACGCTCCCAGCTGAATCTCTGTTGCACACCCAGTCTGCATGCCAAGATATAGTGGGTGTGCTTATGCCTTGCCGTGTAATCGCCTGCCTTGTAGTCACTTAGCCGAATTTGCATATGCATCGAGCGAGCGTACGTATCTAGCGAGCGGTGTGTCACAACGCGCAGGACACCGTCTGTCACCGGGTCCGGCAGCGCTGGAGCTCCGGGCAGCGGGCGGTGTGTCCCTGGCGCCCGCTGCTCGTGTGTGTGACTTCTTCATGTGGCGCTGGACGTCGGCTGTCACTTGTAGGGTCCGGTGGTTCTGGGAGTTCCGGATGGCGGACGGTGTCTCCCTGGCGTCCCTGGCTGATGGATGCGGCTCCCCCTGCTCGGCGGCTGGTGGACTGCAGGCGGCTGCGGCTCCTTGAAGCGCGCGTGCCGACCTGTAGGGAAATTTAAAGGGCCATGCACATGCAGTGGTGACGTCACAGAAGGCGCCAGATTCAAGCCTGCCTATTTAAGGAAGTCCTTTGGAGCACTCCTGTGCCAGAGTATAGGCTCCATTACCTTACTCCAGCATTCCAGTGTATATTCTGGTATCCATTCCTGACCTTTGGCTTACTTGTCACTCCGATTTTGCCTGACCCTTGGTACTTCGTTTATATTTGGTTCTGACCTCGCCTATTCCCTGAGAACCGCTTTTCGTCTGCTCCCTGGTACCGTATTGTCTGTTGGTACTGAACCGGCCTGTCGACTACGCTGAATATTCTCTATCCAGAGTTTCCCAGCACCTGTATAGGGGAACCTATCTTGAGGGCCGCAACCTGTGTGTCGGACGCAGCCAAGTCCATACCTTCTTGTGAGGGTTCCTGGTGAATACCGCCGACACATTAGACTCCGCGCCTCAGGAATAGGTCACGCCTATTCCCTAAATACGGGTTGCATCCATTATCTACCCGAGAGTTGCGACAGCGGGTCTGAATCAAGTCCTTAGTTTACTAGTTTGACGGTTCGGAGGTTAGTTTCTAGTTTAGGCTATAGGCTTATCTTTGTGGGTGGATATGCAGGGTGGAGAATATTCTGATGTTATTTTGTGTTAACATGGATTGGAACAGTTTCTAAACTCTTGGTTGCCGCACATACATATCTTAGCGACTGTTCCGGATGGCGGGGATTCTCCTTGGGCTTTACTTGAACAGGCTGGTTTGGCATTTACTCCCCTGCAATTTTTGCTTGCTGAGTACACTCTCGTAGGAGTGGTGCCGGCACGTAAAGTATGGTTAGCAGCTCATAGACTTTTGGGTGCTGATGGCCTAGATCCTACTTCTCCTCTTTGGGGCAATGCTACCTTTTCAGAGTTGCTTTCCTTAACTGGTGGCTCTTTGATTGTCTCGTGGTATTTCCATGATTGGTCTTATACAAAACAAGTGTTCTGTGCTCCATTGCACAACTTAGTTCTGAGTTTGATGTCCCCAGGTCCATGTTTTACAGATATCTGCAGGTTTGGCGCACGGTTGGGGGAAGGGGGTATTCCTATTTTAACAGCCAGTGCGAGCTATGATCCGGAGTCATCCCTTCAAGAAACAACATATTTCATGTCTGTACAATTCCCTTAGGTCAGTTATTGATGCTAGGGGGTCGCAGGTGCCCCTCGGAAGATATCTGTGCCCCCTGTCTGATGAAGACTGGACTATTGTTTTGGCCTTTCCTCGGGTGACCATGGCGTATGCCATATTCCATCAAATTCAAGATTACAATCTTCGTAGGTTTTATTGGACACTGGTTTTAATGAAATTTGGAAGTGTGGCTTCCACCTCCTGTCCTAAATGTGGTGGCTCTGATCCTGGCTTTTGGCACCTGCTTTGGACTTGCCCTATGGTTTCCTCTTTCTGGATTGTATAACTAATTGTGGGATTCAGCTGTCACAGTGTTCTCCGAGGCTTTGTATTTTTGGTTTGAGTCTTGGGGATGCATTGAATCATTACCTACATACCTATGTTACAGTTCTTCTTACCTTGGCTATGGTGAGTATCGCTAGAACTTGATGGCTCCACAGCCCCTCTCTCCCTCTGCATAGGTTTAGTTAATACTACTGTCTCCCATGAAAGGTTCATGTTTACTAAATGTAAGTAAGTGAAATATAATAGAATTTGGTCTCTTTTTTTTTTTTTTTTCCCTATGTGTGTAACCGCCATCTTGTTACCTTTTATTCCTATATTTGGTTATATGGGGGAGGGTTGTCTTTTTAAGCCCACCCTTCCAGCTTTGCCATACTTCCATATTGATGTTATTCTGATGCTTCGCTGCTGTGTCTTTGACTTTGTTTATTTGTTTGCTGTTATTGTTGACTATTTGTGTGCGTCACACCTACTTTGTTCACTTATTTGTTCTTATGTGTTCTATATTTGTATACTTAACATTATTTTCAATAAATAGACTTGACTTTAAAAAAAAAAAAAAGGTCAAAACAAAGTTGGCATAGCCTTTTAAGTTATTGGCAATTTAAATATACGGGCAGACTTGCCGGATTTATGCCCTTGTCTGTATCTCGCAGGCTACTGTATGAAGCCCCGTGCCTCTAATAAACAGATATTAACAGATACATAAGGTCCAGGAAGCACAATATAACCACAGTGAGTAATAGATCACTCTCATAGTGCGATTGACAAAAAGATAAACATATTAATAAAACAGTGTACCAACCTGTAAGTGCAAAGAGGTGTAGTAGCGTTCCCGCTAGGTTGTTGCAGTGGGGCGCCGCACCCTGCCCAATTTCAAAATTATAAAATGCGCCCTGCCCTTATGGAGGCATCCTGGGGCCACTGCTGATCACAGCTTGACACCAGCTGGCCCATGGCACCCCACCTCCCACAGTCTGTCTATTCCCTCCATTCCTCCCGCTGGCTGCAGTGTCCCTTTGGGGGCAGCACTGTGCAGACGGTGAATAGATGCCATCTATTCAGAGTGCGGGGAGAGCTTGGGGGCAACCCAGCATCTCCATGAGGACTGGGCACGTCCACTAGAATGATGAAAAGGGGGGGTGATAGAAGGCCACGTCCCTCCCTGAGAGGCCGTGCCCCTTTTTCGGACGTACACCCTCTTTCTTGTTTGGCACCTTGCCCGATCAAGATGCTAGCGTGAACACTATAGGCGCGATTTAATTGTTTTTTAAGTTGCTGTAATTAATGGGAGCCCAATATTGCAACTAAATTGTTTTGGGCGCCCACTAATTTATAGCGGTTGTCGCATCCAATTAGACCGGGTTTAGCCTGATAAAACAGCTAAATCTGTCTAAAGTCCGGGTTAGGGCGCCCAAACCATGGAATTTTCAGACATTTCTGCTAGCCACCTCAGGATGGTGCGAGCAGAAATGCCGACACCAGCGGCTGTTCGCTCCCGAACGGAGCAACAATTGAATTTCACCGTCAGGGCGAAAACTGACAGTCGCCCTCTATGTGTCATAGAAAATAGGCAATGACATTAATAGATATAGGGCTGATTTCTTCCAAGACACTGCATTCAGGTATATTGCAGTGTTAAGAACGGTCCTGATAAATCTATTTTGGTGTTAAGGGATTTGGCAAATCTATGACAGCTGTGATGGAAAAAATCAAGCTTATGATTTCCATCCACAAAGAGTGTTGTAGGGTAGCTCCACAGATATCCAATTTAATAAAACAAAAAAAAACTATACATATACAATGAAATATTTTAAAAAAGAACATCAAAGTGTCATATACACTATAAATACTATGAAAGAAATCACAGATAATAGCTTCAATATATATAAAAGGAGGTGGATCGTACAAAAGAACTGGTATATACCAGTAATCAAGAGTCATAATCTGCACCTGCAGTATGACCAGAGTCTCATTCAAATAGTAGTGTACTTGGTAGTATGTCTCTATATATCATACATAATAATTGGATGGATAGGCTTCCAGACCAAATCACATGAAGTCATGCGCTCAGGAGCAATAGAGAAGAAATAAATTGAACACTGTTACTTGTCCTGTGGGAGGTATCCGGCAACAATAGTGGATGTTGCTAGTGGTAACCGCTGAAGCTGGACATAAATGCATATGAGGGAGGCAATATCTCCAATGGCAGGATCGGGGGCCGCGACTACCTCGCACATGTGAAAAGTCCTGTAGATCGCGTCTGTATCCCCGCCACGACCTCTGTGCTAAGTGAGCGTCCGATTAAGCTACGTGGTGTAAGTCTCTCCGGATCTCCTGGGGTAATGGCAGGTGACTGCGGATGACAAATTTGGGTCCAGTGTCCCAGCTCTGACTAGTCTCGCACTGCTATTTGGGGGCTTTCAGACAGTGTTCAATTTATTTCTTCTCTATTTCTCCTGAGTGCATGACTTCATGTGATTTGGTCTGGAAGCCTATCCATCCAATTATTATGTATGACATATAGGGGTCAATTCAATTGACCGCGATGTAAATAGCGCCAGGAGATAGCTTCCGGAGCTATTCAATCCATCGCGGTGTTAGGTCGGGGAAGGCTTGTTCTCGCGCCTTAAACAGGGTGTTTAGGCGCGAGAACGGGCATTCCCCGACCTAACTTCCCGGCGCGATGCTGTTTTCCTGGCACTAAGGGCAGAAAACAGCCTCGCGCAGGGACTTATGTCGGATTTCTGCTTGCATCCCCGGAGGGGTGCGAGAAGAAATCCTTAGTCGGGGTTAGCTGCGCGGTGTATTGAATAGCTGCGGGAGCTGATTCCCAGCACTATTCACTTTGCGCAGAATAGAATCGAGCCCATATAGACATACTACCAAGTACATTACTATTTGAATGAGACTCTGGTCATACTGCAGGTGCGGATTATAACACTTGATTACTGGTATATAGTATATACCAGTTATTTTGTAGGATCCACCTCATTTAGATATAGTGAAGCTATTATCTGTGATTTTTTCATAGTATTTATAGTGTATATGACACTTTGATGTTCTTTTTTAAAATATTTAATTGTATATGTACTGTGTGTGTGTATATTATATATATATATATATATATATATATAAAATGTAGCTGATGCTGGCACTCCCGTGCTAAAAAATGGTACTTGCGCCTGGTGCCCTCCGTATGAAACACCGTGAACCGGTGAACACAAATGATATAGTAGCAAAAGGCGGCACTCACGGCGACTAATGAAATAGCCAAAATCCCGTTGATATCGTCAACGTTTCAGGGACCTTTATTATCCCTTTCGTCAGGACATAGAAAATATAAGACAATGAGAAGCATCCTACCTTAAATAACATCACCCACGAGTGAACAGAAGCCCGTCGCAGACGCGGCTACAGTGTGACGTCATCATGCTGTGACTCACCCATCACCAGGGAAACAGACAACACATACATAGATGGAAGCCTAAGAGGTACAAAAAATGATCCAATTAGGTGCATAATAGTCGTATTAGAAAGAATCTATTTAGACATACTTATTTGATATTATAGTTGTAAAAAATGTATAGTTACATGATACTTCTTTAGCACCTTGATATATATATATATTAGGACAACCTGTATATGCAATAAATTATATTAAAGTACAGAAAAAACTCAACTTCTTAGTAAATCAAATTAAGATATATCCACACAACATAACAAAACTCTCTACCTGATGAGGATCAAAGAACCTAATGCAAATAATCACAGAAAGCATTGTAGCCCTAGCTGTTCATTTAATCCCTTGGGGGCCAGTGTATCCAATAAAAAAATCCACTTGGATTCTAATTTCAATAGCTGACGTGATCGATCACCCCCTCTGAGACTGGGTGGGACATGGTCAATAATTTTATATCTAATAGAGGCCAAACTATGTTTTGCCTCCAAGAAATGTTTGGCCACCGGTTGATCACTCGATCCCCTCTCAAGTGCCAATCTAATTGCACTCCTGTGGAGTGCCATCTGCTCCTTGAACATCCTGTCCGTCTTTCCGACATAGTTCCTACTACACGGACAGGTTATCAGATAAACTACATATTTGGTGGTACATGTCAGAAAATGTCTGATCGTGAAGGATTTTCCTGTCAGAGGATGATAAAACAGGGAGCCACTGGTCATATATCTACATGTTATACAATTGACACATTTAAAGAACCCTAATTTTTTAGTACCCAAAAAGTTACTTGGTGAAATCTGTGATTTAGAGGTGACATCTGATTTAACCAGTAAATCTTTTACATTTTTACCCCTCGTATAACAAGGCATAATTCTTTTGTCTCGGATGTTGGATAAATTCTTATCACTTGAAACAATGGGCCAAAGACGAGATGTAGAACGTTTGATGTTGTTACTTTCAGGGCTATAATGGTTAACCCAGGCTATACGGTTCTCAATTTTTTTATTCACTTTAGGGGTGAGCAATTGCTCTCGAGATAATTTTAATGCTTTATTTTTCTGATTAAGTAGTTCACTCAAATTATAACCTCTCTGTAAAAACTTATTGATCATTTTGTCCAATTCGGGTTCTACTTCTTCCCTATTGCTGGTAATTCTACACACCCTTAAAAATTGGGAGTACGGAAGCCCCTGTTTGAGGCCTATAGGATGGAAACTTTTTGAGTGTAACAAGTTGTTCCTATCAGTTGTTTTGACAAACAGATTGGTCTTAACCTGTCTGCCATCTTTCTGAATGTTTACATCCAAAAAATGTATCGGCCGAAGATGATATTCAAACGTAAACTTAATTGGATGTAAACTAGCATTCTGGATCGTAAATATGTCACAAAATTTATCCAATGGACCATCCCAAAAGATCAGTAAGTCGTCTATATATCTCAAATATAGACGCAAATGCTGACTGATCTCTTTATTGGCAAAAAATAAATCCCTTTCCACCATAAACATGTAACTGTTGGCGTAAGACGGTGCCACTGCTGACCCCATGGCACAGCCCCTGAGTTGAAGGTAATAATTGCCATCGAAATAAAAATAGTTTCGTTTGAGCGTCAGTTCAAGTAGTGTAATCACTAGGTTAATATCTGGACCCTTGTAGCAGGGATTATTAGTCAAAAGTTGTCTTACTGCCAGTAAGCCGCTTTGATGGGGAATGCTCGTATAGAGGCTTTTGACGTCTGCTGTACACAGAAATAACGACTCAGGTAAATCCGGTAGTTCCTGTAATATCCGTAATAATGTTGTAGTATCCTTAAGGAACGACTTCTCATTTTGGACACAGGGTTGAAGCAAACTATCTAAATAAATAGAAACCGGCTGAAGCAAGGAACCCCTCGCTGAAATAATCGGTCTTCCTGGTGGCTTAACAAGCGATTTATGAATTTTAGGAACCGTATATAACAACGGCATAATAGGGAAATCTTGAGTCATTGCTCTCTGCAATTGTGAACTGAGTTTTCCTTCATCCACTGCTTGTTTTAAAATGCCATCTATTTCCTTTTTAAATATAGATCCAGGATCACCTTGAAGTTTCCTATACGTTAGATCATCTGATAGCTGACTGTAGATCTCCTCCTTGTAATCCGTAGTATTTTGCACGGTAATAGATCCGCCCTTATCAGACGGTCTGATCACTATATCATCATAGTTCCTTAATCCCTTAAGTGCTTGTTGGTTCTTTTTGGTCAAATTATGACATACCTCGGCTCTATGTTCACTTGGAATAGAATCTTTCAAAAGTCTGGAGAAAGTTTTTATGGAATGATTGTTGGATACGGGGTCAAATTTTGAAGCTGGTTGTATTGCTTTAAGCTTGCAAGGGATGTGGTCCTCAATGTTTGGAATTGGAGGTTTATCTTTGAAAAAATCTTTAATATTGAGAGTTCTTTCTAGTTTATAGTTTTCAATCTGCCATTGACAGCGGTTGAATGTTGTAGTTGGTACAAAAGACAGACCCAAATTTAAAACCTCCAATTCTTCTTCAGTGAGGGTTCTGTCCGAGAGATTGAACACTAAATTCTCGGGACAATTGGTGGTTTCTTTCCTCTTCCTTTCCCTTTGATTTTGCTTGCCCCGCCTCGTGGGGGTTCTCTTTGTCCAGAGGCTATGGCTCTGGTTGACATCATTGATGTGGAGGCGGAATTAATCTTATTTAAAGAGCATTTAACCGACAAAGAGGAAATTACCTTTGAGGATATCTACAGGGATCTGTGGAAATTGAAAAAAAGAGAAGTGGATTATCTCTACCACGGAATAACATTATCCGATTATTTTAAAAGTAAAAAGATTCCTAGAGGCTTCCGAGTCAAAAATATACCAACAATAGGTAGAAACAATGTCATGTTCTGTAAAAAATGGGTGGCAATATTAAATAAATGCTCTCTAGACCTCATTCTATTAGTGATAGAGGAGGCTACCAGAGAGCTGAACATCACCAAAGAACATATTGCGGAATTGGAACTTCGTCATAAAGAAACCCTAATCAATGATATTTCTAACAAATGGCTAGATAAATTAGAAAAACAAGTTGGTCAGTATACACGGGATTTAATCAAATTTAAAAAATCCAAACTGGAAAAGGTTAATCAGGATTACGACAAACAATATGTCTATTCATGGTTAACAGGGGCCCAACAACCAAGACGTGTTTTTAGACAAAATAAAACACGCATGTACCGATTTGATACAGAAACGACTGGTGAATCTAATAGCACAGCAAGTGAAACAGAGGGTGGTTCAACTACTTCCAATGTTAATACCGTCCCTTTAGGCATGTCAACCAGAGCCATAGCCTCTGGACAAAGAGAACCCCCACGAGGCGGGGCAAGCAAAATCAAAGGGAAAGGAAGAGGAAAGAAACCACCAACTGTCCCGAGAATTTAGTGTTTAATCTCTCGGACAGAACCCTCACTGAAGAAGAATTGGAGGTTTTAAATTTGGGTCTGTCTTTTGTACCAACTACAACATTCAACCGCTTTCAATGGCAGATTGAAAACTATAAACTAGAAAGAACTCTCAATATTAAAGATTTTTTCAAAGATAAACCTCCAATTCCAAACATTGAGGACCACATCCCTTGCAAGCTTAAAGCAATACAACCAGCTTCAAAATTTGACCCCGTATCCAACAATCATTCCATAAAAACTTTCTCCAGACTTTTGAAAGATTCTATTCCAAGTGAACATAGAGCCGAGGTATGTCATAATTTGACCAAAAAGAACCAACAAGCACTTAAGGAATTAAGGAACTATGATGATATAGTGATCAGACCGTCTGATAAGGGCGGGTCTATTACCGTACAAAATACTACGGATTACAAGGAGGAGATCTACAGTCAGCTATCAGATGATCTAACGTATAGGAAACTTCAAGGTGATCCTGGATCTATATTTAAAAAGGAAATAGATGGCATTTTAAAACAAGCAGTGGATGAAGGAAAACTCAGTTCAGAATTGCAGAGAGCAATGACTCAAGATTTCCCTATTACGCCGTTGTTATATACGGTTCCTAAAATTCATAAATCGCTTGTTAAGCCACCAGGAAGACTGATTATTTCGGCGAGGGGTTCCTTGCTTCAGCCGGTTTCTATTTATTTAGATAGTTTGCTTCAACCCTGTGTCCAAAATGAGAAGTCGTTCCTTAAGGATACTACAACATTATTACGGATATTACAGGAACTACCGGATTTACCTGAGTCGTTATTTCTGTGTACAGCAGATGTCAAAAGCCTCTATACGAGCATTCCCCATCAAAGCGGCTTACTGGCAGTAAGACAACTTTTGACTAATAATCCCTGCTACAAGGGTCCAGATATTAACCTAGTGATTACACTACTTGAATTGACGCTCAAACGAAACTATTTTTATTTCGATGGCAATTATTACCTTCAACTCAGGGGCTGTGCCATGGGGTCAGCAGTGGCACCGTCTTACGCCAACAGTTACATGTTTATGGTGGAAAGGGATTTATTTTTTGCCAATAAAGAGATCAGTCAGCATTTGCGTCTATATTTGAGATATATAGACGACTTACTGATCTTTTGGGATGGTCCATTGGATAAATTTTGTGACATATTTACGATCCAGAATGCTAGTTTACATCCAATTAAGTTTACGTTTGAATATCATCTTCGGTCGATAAATTTTTTGGATGTAAACATTCAGAAAGATGGCAGACAGGTTAAGACCAATCTGTTTGTCAAAACAACTGATAGGAACAACTTGTTACACTCAAAAAGTTTCCATCCTATAGGCCTCAAACAGGGGCTTCCGTACTCCCAATTTTTACGGGTGTGTAGAATTACCAGCAATAGGGAAGAAGTAGAACCCGAATTGGACAAAATGATCAATAAGTTTTTACAGAGAGGTTATAATTTGAGTGAACTACTTAATCAGAAAAATAAAGCATTAAAATTATCTCGAGAGCAATTGCTCACCCCTAAAGTGAATAAAAAAATTGAGAACCGTATAGCCTGGGTTAACCATTATAGCCCTGAAAGTAACAACATCAAACGTTCTACATCTCGTCTTTGGCCCATTGTTTCAAGTGATAAGAATTTATCCAACATCCGAGACAAAAGAATTATGCCTTGTTATACGAGGGGTAAAAATGTAAAAGATTTACTGGTTAAATCAGATGTCACCTCTAAATCACAGATTTCACCAAGTAACTTTTTGGGTACTAAAAAATTAGGGTTCTTTAAATGTGTCAATTGTATAACATGTAGATATATGACCAGTGGCTCCCTGTTTTATCATCCTCTGACAGGAAAATCCTTCACGATCAGACATTTTCTGACATGTACCACCAAATATGTAGTTTATCTGATAACCTGTCCGTGTAGTAGGAACTATGTCGGAAAGACGGACAGGATGTTCAAGGAGCAGATGGCACTCCACAGGAGTGCAATTAGATTGGCACTTGAGAGGGGATCGAGTGATCAACCGGTGGCCAAACATTTCTTGGAGGCAAAACATAGTTTGGCCTCTATTAGATATAAAATTATTGACCATGTCCCACCCAGTCTCAGAGGGGGTGATCGATCACGTCAGCTATTGAAATTAGAATCCAAGTGGATTTTTTTATTGGATACACTGGCCCCCAAGGGATTAAATGAACAGCTAGGGCTACAATGCTTTCTGTGATTATTTGCATTAGGTTCTTTGATCCTCATCAGGTAGAGAGTTTTGTTATGTTGTGTGGATATATCTTAATTTGATTTACTAAGAAGTTGAGTTTTTTCTGTACTTTAATATAATTTATTGCATATACAGGTTGTCCTAATATATATATATATCAAGGTGCTAAAGAAGTATCATGTAACTATAAATTTTTTACAACTATAATATCAAATAAGTATGTCTAAATAGATTCTTTCTAATACGACTATTATGCACCTAATTGGATCAGTTTTTGTACCTCTTAGGCTTCCATCTATGTATGTGTTGTCTGTTTCCCTGGTGATGGGTGAGTCACAGCATGATGACGTCACACTGTAGCCGCGTCTGCGACGGGCTTCTGGCGTCTGTTCACTCGTGGGTGATGTTATTTAAGGTAGGATGCTTCTCATTGTCTTATATTTTCTATGTCCTGACGAAAGGGATAATAAAGGTCCCTGAAATGTTGACGATATCAACGGGATTTTGGCTATTTCATTAGTCGCCGTGAGTGCCGCCTTTTGCTACTATATATATATATATATATATATATATATATATATATTTATTTATTTTATTTTGACTGGTCAAATTGATATATTGTACTAATGTCTGTCTGATATTCAATTATTTTGTATAAATTTTATTTTTAGCCATATTTTCCATTAATAACAATTAGCGCAGAGAATTAAATTGAAAGTCTGCGTTGCACCTGTTTTACAGGTGCTTAGTTGGGTGTGCTATCACAAGCACATTGTGCTTTTCTGCTGCTGTATTTAAAATTCACTCATATATATATATATATATATATATATATATATATATATATATATATATATTATTATATTCATTATATATATTTCTCATGATATATCATTTTTCTCTTAGCTCCACAGATATGCAAAAAGGACCCACTGTAACCGCAGTTTCTCCATATGGCTTGGAAACACTGTAAATGTGTTGAGACATGGTTCTACTTAAGGAGTAATTTGTAAGCATTTCCTAAAATACACATGTTCATCTAGAACCTCACTACTGAATCCAGTGCCTCCCCAATATCCGATGCCAATTTGATTTCATGTAGCTGAAATGAGTCCTTTAGATGAGTGGTTAATAAGGCAAGGTCTTCTACTCAATAGATGAAGATCTGAAAAATTATGAAAGGCGACTCCTTTTGTAAGATCATTTTAGAATATTGGGGTTTATTTACTAAACAGCTGGTTTTCAAAGCCACTGAATATCAGTGAAAAACATACCTGATTTTGCAGTTGATAGTGTTGCTGTTCAGATAATCTTCGAGTTTGAAAAACCACCATTTAGTACATAAGCTGCCTTAAGTTTGCACTGAGCCATTTTGCACCTATTTGGGTGGAGAGACCAGGCAGAAAGTTGGGTTACTGCATAGAGGGCGATTCCATTATTTTATCACGCCCAATCTCCCATTGAAAGTGACAGGAGATTAAGGTGCGATATGCAATTGTTTTTGGGCGCCCAATCCTCATCACACATGTTCAGCCCAAATAGACTGGGTTTAGCCAAGTAAAGTGGCTAAACCCATCTAAAGTCCTGGTTAGGGCGCCCAAACGATGCACTTTTTGCACATTTCTGCTCGGCAACTCAGGAGGGCGCGAGCCGAAATGCCGGCAGCTCTCCTGTCCGAACAGAGCAACAATTGTATTGCTCCGTTGGGTTCCCATCGCTGACAGCTGCCAGTAGAAAGAAGTGAATTTCACCCACAGTGTAGAAGGGTCTAGAATTAGGTTGTCTATCCTGTAACCGAGTGTCTACATAATTAACTAACAGTCAAGTAATGCATATGTGTGGGGGTCATTGTTTGAGCTGCTGACATAAATATATTTAAATCCATATCCTTGTACTTGGTGAGGAGTAGCATTGCACCACACTGTTCTATGTTCAGGATAATATTATTTGTGGGAGTCGGGGATACCCATGCCCCCTGCATTTACTGTCCTTTGAAGAATGCTGGTTTGGAGGCAAAGTTTTCTCAAAGACCAGACAAATCTAATCCTAGATCAGTGGCGGAACTAGCGAGTGGTGGGCCCAGGTGCAAGAATATGCTTTGGGCCCCCAGTAGTGGTCCCCCTATGCAGTGCTCCCAGTAGTGCCCCTTATACAGTGTCCCCAGAACTGGTCCCTCCTATGCAGTGCCCGCAGTAGTAGTCCCCTTATGCAGTGCCCCCAGTAGTAGTCCCCCTATGCAGTGCCCCCAGTAGTCATGACGTCTCTCCCATCACCCACTGCGGGAGCCGGAAGGCGGAGCTCATGAGTGAGCTCAAGTCCGGCTCCCTCCGTGGACGCAGCAGCCAATGAGAGTCTGCCTGACTCTCATTGGCTGCTATAACCAAAACACTGCCGCCGCTGGTGGTGGTGTGTTTGTTACTGTGTAGTGTGGACGCGCTCACTACGTCCGCACAACACTTAAATACTGTGGGGCCCGGGGGACACTGGCGGTGGGTGCAGCGGCGCTGTTGGATGCCGGCGGCTGTACCGCCGCTAGTTCCGCCACTGTCACAGATATATTGTTCAGTGCATTAGCTCGTGTGTAAATATATTATATCGTTTGTCAACTGTACCGACGATATATCGTGCTTGGGTACCCAACGTTACTCAGGCTCAGATAAAATAAATAACTAAATCTGCATGTATTTATAGATACTAAGTCCTCTATCTTCATAAAACGTCAGTTGTGAAACCAGCACTGTGATGGAGCTCTGCCAGGCTGATCGTGTGAAACGTTGGCATGCTGCGCTAAGTGTAATGGTCTTTATGTATTTCATGGCATCTCTTTCAATACCAGGTTACGCAGCCCTAAAGTTTTATTGAAAATGACAATTGGTTCAGAGTTTCCCAAACCCGTAAGAATGACTTCTGGACTGGCTGCCAACCGTAATCTGCTGCGATGGGATTTGTCACCAGAGAACATTGAAACCCGGACAGAAGAACTCATTACGAGAACGAAGAGCGTTTACGATGCTGTTGCTGCGCTGGAGATTGAGAACGTCACATATGAGAACACTGTAAAGGTTTTAGCGGAGCTGGAACTTGAGTATGCAGGTAATACTTATTACTGCTCTGTATTACAGGGAATGAGAGAGAGACATGTTGTTCACTTATTTAATACATATGAAAATATCACCCACAAATTCATAAGGAACATGTCTTGAATTTTATTTGTTTTATCCATAGGCCATTTTAGCTCTGTGCGTCGCCCATCCCCGCAGAGCTCTATGCCACCATGTGTTGTTAGGTAGTTTATACAGTTATGGGCAACGACATCTCAGCTCAGTGCTCCCACTTGTTATACTGCAGAGCATAAACTTAACATAATGACTTCTGTATCATATTATTATTATTATTATTAATAGAGTTATTTATATAGCACACATACTCCGCAGCGCTTTACAGAGTACCCGAAGGAAACCCACACAAGCATGGAGAGAATATAAAAACTCCACACAGTTGGGGCCGTGGTGGGAATCGAACCCATGATGTCAGTGCTGTGAAGGAGTAATGCTAGCTATTACACCAACCGTGCTGCCTCATACACACAATGCACAGACGTCAGGCTGCACATCATAGGAGGGGGAGGGCAGTCTGTATCACATGGTCACCCTTCTACATCTAACAAGGAAGTAGGAGGTCTGAGTGGCTTATGGGGGCGTTTGATGCCATGTACGAGATCCGAGGGTGGTGTGCCCTGTGCCGGCTTCTGCACACGCCTATGATTACGGCATAGCCCTGCTTATACTGTATGTTGAGTTTTGATCATCATAAACCATTTTACTGTTATGTTGACTTAGCAGGAACTTTTTGTTACACCATAGAAAATAATAAAGCAATGACCACTGATTGCAACCAAGACTAGTGATACCAGCAACTGTCTGTTATGCCCATACTGTATGTACCGTATGTGCCAGACATGAAACATCCAGTTACTGCATCATGTGTTACAGATTACTGCTTGCTTCATTGCTGTGTATGAATGACTTATTGGGGCTCTTGGCAATTTCCAGCGTTCCTAACCATGAGTTTAATTCTCGTCTCTCTGCAGTGGAAAGAAGCATGTTAGATTTTCCCCAGCACGTGTCCCCATGCAGGGAAGTGCGAGCAGCCAGCACACAGGCGGATAAAAGGCTGTCTGACTTTGATGTTGAAATGAATATGAGAGAAGATATATTTAAGAGAATTCTCCATTTTCACGTAAGTACAATAAGAGTATAATGGCAGTGCAGTTGTGGTGATGTCAGAATGTAACATTTGTGTCTTCCTTCCTAAATGTAGAACCTGGTATAATGGAGTATCTCAGGCTAAAGTTATACTGTTTGTTACACCTTTGTTTAACTTAGAAAATAAATGTCAATACATTATGGTTTATGTGGCTGATTCTGAGTGGCAGGAGAAGTGGCCGCAGTTCTGGGCGATGCGGAAGCCTCACTTACTACCTCATGCTAATGCGAGATTCTATTCACCTAATGAGCGAGTTCATGCATCTGCAAGCGGAAACCCTTGCCGGCCGTCATGGTATCCGGATGCTAGGAATACACTAAAAGGTAGACCGTCAGTAGGTCGACATTCAAATGGTCGACACAGAAAGGTCAACACATGGTTTTTTTTAATGATTTTTAAGGTTAGGCTAAAATAACAAAAACAAAAAAAATCATGTGTCAACTTTTTAACCCTGTCGATCGAACTCACTGTCAACCAATTACTTGTCGGCCTTTTAACCCTATAGCCTGTCGACCTATTGACTGTCTAGCTTCTTAATGTAGACCTATCAATAAACACCCGGACACTGCAGCTGTCATCATTAGTATGGGCACGTGTACCAGCCCCATGCAGGGAGCGACAGATTCGTCAGATACAGGCTTCCCTTCCACCGTAGGGTGGTTTTGTGCAATCACATTGTCGCCACCCAGTTCATGCTCCAAAACTCCCAAATTCACAGAAAGACAGATCCGGACAAGTTCTGTCTAACTCAGAATAAGACCGACGTACACAAAAATGCGCATGCACTATATGCAAACTCTCGCTGTTTGCGCCTGTGCACAGTGATCCACCCTTCTGCCTTTCTGAATATGTCACATGTCCGTTTCATGGTCTGTTATAAGAAAAATCAGAATCTGCCCGTCATGTTTATAGCAAACGCAAGATCTGGAGAAACAGCACCCAGAGGTCAGACGATACCTGGAGAAGTCGGTTCAGCTTGGAAAACGTAATGGACTCCACCTTCCCTCCAACCTGCAGGGTGTGAGTGTTACACAGTTGTATGCTTCTAGTACATGCATTATGCTTTGTTTAATACAACGGTAGAATGTGTAACAGTTCTATTATTTACATGATATGATTGGCTTGGGTTTGTCTTATGCTAATCACACATACATTGCAATTTGGTCATATTACTAAGAACTATAGGATTTAGGTTCACCACATTCACTCGTCAAATACATCTGGACATACACAATCAGACAAAGTGCTGATCAAAGGCCAAAACACTTGGGTCAGTGTTTCTGACCAGTTGATGACCGTACACACAGAGACTTTTTTGGGGAAATGTAACAGCCTGCAACTTGCAGGCATCTGCGAGTCTGCGGCCGATGTTTTAAAGCGGCAGTCATTTAAAAGGCAACACCAGGTTGGTTTTGCCTTTTAAATTATTGCTGCTTTAAAACATGGGTCTGGCTTGCCGGACACTCAGTGATGCCTGTAAGTAGCGGGCAGTTCCCCCTTTGCCTTTGCCCAGGGATGAGAGAGCACGACATGCCCTTTAAAAACTACGAACTGATCTGATTTCTACTTTTTTTCACTTGGATTAAATAAGTATTTCAATGTATGTCGTTGCCCTTTGAGTTTCATTGTTATCTTTTGGCTGTCACATTCACGTGTCTGCTATAAGTCTCCTTTGTCATTGTGGAAATGTACTGATATCATATTTCCCATTTACTCAGGAAATAAAGAGTATGAAAAAAATAATCAGTCAGCTGAGTATCGATTTCAATAAAAACCTCACCGAGGACAACACGTTCCTCCTGTTTAGTAAAGCAGAACTCGGTAAGTTTCTTTGCTTCGTTAATTCCATTGGTGACATTTGACTGGATCTTTTTCCTCTGCGTTGCACGAGTGCACTTACAGGATCCCTCATGTGATTCACCATTTGTTCAAGCCGGCGGATGTGTCCACGAGTGACCAGACGGAATATGGAAGATACTAGTATAAAAGCAGGGTATAAAGGTGCACTGTGGCTAAAACAATTAATAAAATGTTAAGAAATGAAGGAGCAATACTTCCCTTACAAGTCTCTGCACATCTCTGTTGCTTCAGAATTTTCTCCACATATATGTGTGTGTATATGTATATATATATATATATATATATATATATATATATATATGATGTTCATAACATGTGTGTGTGTGTGTGTATATGTATATATATATATATATATATATATATATATTAGGGATGTGCAGGCTCGGTTCTACTCTGTTCCGTTCGTTTTTTTTTACCGAATCTTATTGGGTATCAGCTGTCATGAGTTTTGGATAGCCAATAAGATTCGGTAAAAAAAAACGAACGGAACCGAGTAGAACCGAGCCTGCACATCCCTAATATATATATATATATATATATATATATATATATATATATATATATATAATATATGTGATGTTCATAACATATGTGTGTGTGTGTATAATATATATATAATGTTTCATAACATATGGAGATAAAAACAAATATAGTGAAATAATGTAACACATTTTTTTTAAATGTTCAGCTAGACATCAATGTAAAAACACAAGGAATTCTGGGTTCGGCTTGAGGAAGGGAAGCTTGTTCCCGAAACGCATTGCAGCAGTGACAGTTGTGCCACTGAAAGTACATTGTGGGGAGCGGACCCAGAATTCCAGTGGAAAGAGGCCGGCCGATTCCAGAGCCTGCATCTCTACTTATCTTTTCCATGCCCAATTTTCAGGGGACTCTGCTAAACCTCCAAATCGCCTTGTGTTTTTATATTGATGTCTAGCTGAACATTTGCAAAAATTTGTAACACCTTCATTCCACTATATTCCCTCTGTGTTTTTGTCTCCAAATGTTATGAAACATTATATATATATATATATATATATATATATATATATATATATATATATATATATATATAATTTGATGTAAGTAGGTGCTCATATTACCACTTGCTGTCACACAAGATAAATATAAGAAGTCCAGCACTCTTTATCCTGCTATAGGATGTGGAATATGCACTAGGCTCCTAGAATTAGAGCTGCTGCTCCCCTAGTGAAAGGTCTCCTGGAATCCCACAGGGTATTGTATCTGTTAAAATAAAAAGCAAAGGGGGCGCTCCATAGTGCTTATAAAAGTTTATTCATAAAACATATACAGACAACACTGCGGGGGAACATGTACATTAGTACCATATATCACACTGAGTGGGCTGATCACCACTTGGTTCAATGTATGTGTACCCGGCAAACACCGTCAACCGCTCCTCATCCTCCGGGGACAAGCCACGCACCACTCACTCAGGAGCTGCCGCACGTCTCTCCACCTCAGGCCGGGGATCGGGCACCGGGAACTCCGGGACACGTGATCATAGCGTCCGCAAGCCACGCTCTAACGCATTTCGTAATTAACTTCGTCAGAGGGCTGGCTTGCATGACCCTAGGGGGGATGTATAAAAACGTGCTTCTAGCCAATCAGTTTTTAAAACATTTGCATAATGTTAAATACACTGGGCTTACTGAATCAGTGCTAGACTTCAATCATTTCTGACACCTGAAACGGCTTTCTTATTTGCCAATATGTATACTAATAGATTTAAGGAAAGGAGCTATCCTAAACAACTAGTTCAAGGTTCAATGACTAGAGCAAGAGATATCGAAAGAGAAAATCTGTTGCACTATAAATAGAAAAGTGCCACTACTGACAGACGATATAACTGTGCATTTATAACACAGTATAATAGTTCAGAAAAACAAATAAATAAGATCTTAAGTAGAAATTGGCATATACTAAAATTAGACCCAATTTTCTCAGACTACCTTACTGATCGTCCCAATATAGTGTACATAAAAGCAAAGAATCTCAAATCTAGTATATCTTAAGAGCCATCTAGAACCACTCAGGGATAAGAATAATCAGAGAGGTTTTCTATCAGAGATAAAAGGTTTTTACCCTTGTGAAAATGCTAGATCTGCCCAGTAGGTTCCCAAATTGTGAAGGGCCCTGATTTAAGTAGGTCTAACTGTATTCATTCATTGCAATTCCACGTTTGTAGTTTACCAATTAACATGCCCTTGCGGACTTAAATATATTGGTAAAACTAAACGCTGTTTGAAAATGAGAATTCTAGAACATCAACGTAATATCAAAAACGGAGTGACAAATCACAGTATACCGAGACATTTCCAACAAGTACATAAGGGGAATCCAGAAGGGTTGAGATTTAAAGGTATAGAGTGGGTACCCCAAAATAAAAGGGGGGGGAGATAGAGATGCGCACCTTATCAAAAGAGAAACCTACTGGATAATTACATTAAACACCTTGGTGCCTTATGGACTAAATGAGGGTTTCGAGATCACGCCTTTTATTGAAAAGAGCTGATGATTTTCTGATGACTGTTCGGTAGACGCTGCATATTGTGTGGAAGAATCTGTGGAAATTGTGCCCCTGTGTATTTTATGAACATTGTGAAGATTTGGTATGTTATAATTGCTCGTGGGAGACCAAGAATATCTATGTCCATTAAAAAATTGACATTTAATACATATCAATTTCATATAGCTGCAAGCTGTATAAGTTGCTAGTTATTTGTTTGCTGTCTCTTATTCCAATTGCTCTAATCCAGTGGTTCTCAAACCCGGTCCTCAGGACCCCACACAGGTCACGTTTTCCAGGTCACCCAGCAGGTGTATTTCTATTCAGTTATACCATTAATGGGTCATATCCTTTGCCCTTTCCTTCGTATATGTGTGTGATCGTATCTCACCAGTAATTCCAATGCTGTCTCCTACAGAAGGTCTTCCTGATGACTTCATAGACGGTCTAGAAAAGACAGACTGCAACACTTATAAAGTGACTCTTCAGTATCCCCATTACTTTCCTCTTCTTAAAGAGTGTTCTGTGCCTGAAACGAGGAGGAAATTGGAAACCGTCTTCAACAGCAGATGTATGGAAGTATGTGTGATTCCACATTTTCTTTGATCATTCTTTGAGTTATATAGTTATCAATAACAATTTGAATAATCCTGATTGACTATAGCAGTAAGTAATGGATTTGCTCCAGTTGAATCTATGGGGCTGTTTCAGTCGCACGCAAAGCGGCCGCAAAAGGAGCTGCGGATTTCCGCCTGTATTCATTTGGCTCAGCGTGGCTGCACCTCCCCCTATACATCAACTTGTGAGAGCAGCTGCCGCTGCCATCGTTGTCAACACACAGTTACACCAGCCCTGTACTGGGTAGAAGAGATCCCAGTGAAGTCGCCCTATCTGTGCATACACCTACCTGGAATAGGCAGCAATTTCATCTGCACACCCACAGAAAACCGAATGCCCCATTGCCTCCCAGTTACACCTACTTAGCCGCAAGTGGAGATCCGTTTCACTCTGATTGGCCATGCAGATATACAGAGATGTGTAAGTACACTTCGGGCGGCCACTTGGCGTGCGACTCTGAATAGGGCCGACTATGGGGATAATATAGGACCAAACATTTAATTATTGTATGCATCACATTTATTTTACTTACTAGACACCACCAAGTGTGAATTGGTTTGTTGATGGGAGAACCCATCATGTATGGGGGGGGGGGGGAGGATGGGGGGCTATTCCGGATCCCACCATTACATGATCACAATCATGTGCATTGCTATTACTGACAGCTAGGAGAGAGGATAGCAGTACCCAACCCTTCTTTACTGTTGAAGCCTATGTGATGGAGGAATGAATAAACACTACTTGGCTGCATATTAACTGCATACAGCGATGGCCAAAAGTTTTGAGAATGACACAAGTGTTGGTTTTCATAAAGTTTGCTGCTTCAGTGTTACTGTGGTATACTGAAGTAAAATTACAAGCATTTCATAAGTGTCAAAGGCTTTTATTGACAATTACATTAAGTTTATGCAAAGAGTCAATATTTGCAGTGTTGGCCCTTCTTTTTCAAGACCTCTGCAATTTGCCCTGGCATGCTGTCAATCAACTTCTGGGCCACATACTGACTGATGGCCGCCCATTCTTGCCTAATCAATGCTTGGAGTTTGTCAGAATTTGTGGGTTTTTGTTTGTCCACCCGTCTCTTGAGGATTGACCACAAGTTCTCAATGGGATTAAGGTCTGGGGAGTTTCCTGGCCATGGACCCAAAATTTTGATGTTTTGTTCCTCGAGCCACTTAGTTATCACTTTTGCCTTATGGCAAGGTGCTCCATCATGCTGGAAAAGCCATTGTTCGTCACCAAACTGTTCTTGGATCTTTAGGAGAAGTTGCTCTTGGAGGATGTATTGGTACCATTCTTTATTCATGGCTGTGTTCTTAGGCAAAATTGTGAGTGACCCCACTCCCTTGGCTGAGAAGCAACACCACACATGAATGGTCTCTGGTTGCTTTACTGTTGGCATGATACAGAACGAAGACTTTTGGAGGATGACCTGGTGTCAAGAAGGGCAGCAAAGAAGCCACTTCTCTCCAGGAAAAACATCAGGGACAGACTGATGGTACAGGGATTGGAATGCTGAGGACTAGGGTAAAGTTATTTTCTCTGATGAATCCCCTTTCAGATTGTTTGGGGCATCTGAAAAAATGGTTGTCCGGAGAAGGAAAGGTGAGCGCTACCATCAGTCCTGTGTCATGCCAACAGTAAAGCATCCTGCGACCATTCCAATTTTGCCCAAGAACACAGCCATGAATAAAGAATGGTACCAAAACATCCTCCAACAGCAACTTCTTCTCTCAACTTAATGTAATTGTCAATAAAAGCCTTTGACACTTATGAAATCCTTGTAATTTTACTTCAGTATACCATAGTAACATCTGGCAAGAAAAAGGTCTACAAACACTGAAGCAGCAAACTTAGTGAAAACCAATACTTGTGTCATTCTCAAAACTTTTGGCCATAGCTGTACTGTACATACCAATATTCTAGAACAGTGGTTCTCAAACTCAATCCTCAGGACCCCACGCAGGTCACATTTCCAGGTCACACAGCAGGTGCACAGGTGTATTTATTACTCACTGACACATTTTAAAAGATCCACAGGTGGATCATTATTTCACTTGTGATTTTGTGTTTAATATAAAAACGAGTCTAGAAAGTTTTACCCATCGCAACAACATTTTCACCTTTCCATGTTATTTATTCATTTTTTTTTTCTTTGTATTTTTAGGAAAATAGTAAAATTCTGGAGCAACTAATCACACTTCGGGCTAAGCTGGCAGATATTCTGGGGTACCAGACACATGCTGATTTTGTCCTTGAACTAAACACAGCAAAGAACACGAGCAATGTGTCTACTTTTCTAGGTTTGTTGTTTAATGTTTGCCTTATTTTCCAATTGTAAAGCACAAATGGAATATGCTGGCGATATAAGTAATTGTTATTAATAATAGTTGTTGTTATTATTAGTGATTATTCAAAACCGTCTACGAAGTAACATGCTAGAACTGGTATTGCATGCTTTGAATTTAATATACAGATTTATTACATACATATAGTATAATAGGGTGATATGCTTACTAAGACCAAACACCCCTACTCCATTACTTTATTTAGTAAATAGACAAATGGAAGGTAGTATCAATTAGCAAAAATGAATATTAGAAGAAAAAAAAATAAAATCAATAACGTATAGTTTAGTGTATGGGTTAATGTGCAGATGTGTCCTCAATACACCTAGTGTCTTTTCGCCATATGGCACAAGATACTTGGCGCTCAGTATACCAGGGACGCTAATTTACTACTTTTGACACAAAAGAAATTGGTATAAATAAAATATGTATAAAGTCGCAGATTTAGCATAGCGAAAAATGGCAGGAGGGATGGCCACAGGCGTACATATTGGAACCCATTTTAAACAGACTTGTGACAGTTGCACACAGCAATACAAGTACTGCCAGCCTTAATGGTTCGTGTATGCTTGGAATGTAGTTTCTTCTTCAGGGTCCATATGGATCCACAGGGATAACTATGGGGTGTAGGTGTTTGGAGCTAACCGGGCACCAAACAGTCAAAGCTTTAGCTCCCAGGATGCACCGTCCTCCTCCACATATACCACGTCCCCAGCCAAAGGCAGATCAGTTTTGAGTTTGGTGCCGGCAGGAGCCAGTTGTACCTTTAGACAGGGGGACTGCATTAGACAACCTCAAGCTTAATTTTTATTATTTCTTTGTTTTGTTTTTTTAGAGCAAGCAGCATGGGCGTCCTAATCGGCGCCTGTGCTGCTGCTCCAACAACCTCTGCCAGCGACGCAACACTGGTGAGCGTTCCGGTGATTACGACGGGCACCAGCAGGGCTTAGCTAGCCGCTCCACTGGGGACCCAGGGCTGCAGCCGGACAAACGGAGAGACCGGTAAGGTGATTCCCCGCTTGCATGGAATTGTGTTCTGTGCAGTCCTCACCTCCGGCTGTGGAGACTAGCCGGAGGACGCTGTAGCGGGGCGTCCGGTTCGTCCGCTCCCCCACTAGACCACGGGGGCACTTAAAAGTCTGGCATCGGGGACCATTTGTTAAGGCCAGCTGCCCGATGATAGATGCAGCAGTGGGGAGGTAGGCTCTCCCCCGGTAGCTCCTCCCCCAGTTCAGAGCGCGATCCTTCACAAGAAGCTTCCTGCCTCTGAGCTGCTCCTCCTCACCCTCTCCCACTGTGAGACGCTCAGCAACCATTGTACACAGCATCGCTGAGGCTTCAGGTCTCAGGAGAATCGGGTCTAGTCTCCCTGTATGCCTCTCCCCGGAGCCAGGTTATACAGCGCTCAATCCTAACAGCCTTGTTAGGCTTAAGTAGTTGATTCAGTGCCCATTGCAAATATATATAAATATTTATGCATTGTATGTGACTTATGCTAGCTCTGCTGTAGTGATATACTGTATTAACTTTCTGACTGTCAGTTATCTCTATCCCTGCTGTTCTTTCTTAAACCATCAACTACCAGTTGTATAGGGGTTTATTATTGCTTCACATTTACCTGTATTTGTGAATGGGTGTCACATTTCATTACTTGCTATACACTTATTGTGTGCTGCTTGCTGGTTATTACTATGTCTAAAGGCAAGGGTAATAAGGAGGCTGTGGCCCCTTTGCTGGTTACTTGCAAATCCTGTGCAGCGGGCTTGTCCCCTCAGGATTTTGTGCAGGATGGTCTGTGTTCTAATTGTTACATACCACCTAACCAGCCCACCTTACCAGCCCCTGTACAGGAGCCACCTTGGGTGTCCTCCTTAACTCAGGTTATGATGCAGTTAGGTGCCGCTTATCGGCCCCCATGCTGCCTCCCACTATGGGGTACCCACAGCACACAGCAGTTACAGCCTGCTATGTCTGTCCCCCCTATGCATCCTCCTTGGATGGATGTTTTTGACCAATTAGTTCAGAATATGGCTCAAACGTCTGCTGCCTATCAGCAAATGTTACAGACGGACAGACCGTTAGCGGCCAAAGCACATAGACAGACTGTATCATCCTCTCAGTCCACCCAGCTTTCGGATTCTGACGCATTATCTGAGGAGGCAGGTGATGCACAAGGTTCTACCCCAGGGTCTCCCTCGGGCAAGGAGGACTGTCATTCGACAGTGGATGTCCCTTCTTTAGTGAGGGCGGTTAAATTGATCCTGAACATAGAGGATGATGAACCGGCCCCTAAGCCTAAAACCCGGGTGTTTAAACACCAAAAAGTGGTTAAGGCGGAATTCCCTCAATCAGACCAGCTCACTGAGCTCATGGGGGAAGCATGGCAAAGGGAAGTCTTGCCTATCGTTGATTGTCACGTGTCACGCTTAGTCAGAAGCTCTATGTTCCCTATACCGTCCGGAGCTTCCCTTAAGGACCCCACGGATAGGAAACTGGAAATTTGTCTCAAGTCCGTTTACTCACTTTCTGGCGCTATTACTCGGCTGGCTATGGCCGTGACCTGGGTAGCTAAGACTATAGAAGGATGGACGGATGAGCTTGAGCACAGCCTGCCATCAGACGCTACTAGGGAACAACTGGCCTACATCTCCCATATCTGGGAAGCGACCTTGTATTTGGGAGAAGCTGCGTTGGATACTGGACTTCTTGCTTCTAAAGCATCTGCAAACTTGGTAGTGGCATGCCGGGTCCTTTGGCTACAATCCTGGAAAACAGACACGGAATCCAAGAAGGCCATCAAATCCTTACCCTTCTCTGGAGACAGGCTGTTCGTTGCAGAGTTGCAGGCCGTGTCCTTTCGGTCCTTTTGCCCCCAGGGTAAGGCAAAAGGACAGTCCATTCCCAGGCAGCCTAGTTCTCACAAGACTGGCAAGCCGCGTTCCAAGCAGTCTTGGTCGATCAGACGTCCAACTTCCAAGTCTGACGACAAACCCTCCTCTTAATGGGGCGGGCCTCCTCCTTGGGGATTCCATGGTGAGAAGCCGACTTCTTCGATTTGCCGACTCTTGGCATAAAAAAAATAACAGACGAATGGGTCCGAGAAGTGGTCTCTCAGGGGTACGCCATCACCCCCCCAGCAATGTTTTTGTACAGGTCCCCCATCAAGGTGTGAGGTTCTGGTTTTGTTGTGGACCTGGGGTGGTATCGGGAGCAGATACTGAAGCAGATTTAAAGGTAAATGTGGAACTTTTGATGAGTGGCTTAACAGACATGGGAATGGCAAAGAAATAGTCCAGGTGTAGCACTAAAGTGCACTTGATAACTGTAGTGGAGTAAATGGGAGAATGTCCAGAAAGTGACAGGCAGGAACAGTCCAGTATGCAGGTATGGTGAGCTGTAACAAAATGCAGGCAGAGGTAACGAAGTCCAGGTGGGTGTGGCTGTAGGTTCAGGGAAACAGCAGATTCAGGTTCTCAGGCAGGGGAAAAGGTAAATGGAGGGTGCAGGGTAAGTCTAGCTGACACAGGTGCTCAGGCAATAGGGAAGGTAATTGGAGGAGGCAAGGGAATCCAGCAGGGTTGGAGCAGGTCAGGTGAAGTAGGCTTAGGCAATGAACCCAATAGACAGGTGAAAGCACAGGAACTCACTCTCTCAGCTCTCACTGAGAAACACGTTGCACTGGCAATGCAAGGGAGCTTTGAACTCCCTTAAATCCCCAGTGCTCAGCCGTGACTGGTCAGAGAGGAGCATGTGACACAACAGGATAGGGCAACTAGGTCACCTGACCGGAGACAAGTTGGCAGCGTCCATGCCAGAACGGAACGGAAGCACCACCAGGCCTAACCAGACCAGAGTGACAGTATGCCCACACGGAACCACGCACAGCCAATGCTCCCCGCCAGGCACCAGCGGCACCGCCAGACGCCCCTCGCCATAGCGTCCTCACAGGTATTACCTGTCGACTACCATGCCGAGAAACCCTGGTCGTGACACAAGGCCCTGGCCTTCCAGGAAGCCATTCACTCCCTGCTGAGTTCAGGTGTGATAATACTGGTATCTTCATTGAGAAACTAGTTTTTATTTCACTGTCTTTTTGGTTCAGAAGCCCAACGGGTCTCATTGGCAGAGTGACCAAGTTCCGCTTGGAAACTCTACGATCAATTGTCCTGGCAATGGAACCTGAGGATTTTATGGCTTCTCTGGAAACCGTTCCTAAGGTTTGCTGTCCTACAGCAAAGTTATCAGTTACGGGCGCTGCCCTTTGGACTGTCAAAGGCCCGCTGGTCTTCACCAAAATAATGGCAGTTTTGGCGGCCCACCTCAGGCGCCAGGAAGTCAGAATCCTGCCATACTTAGATGACCTCTTAATATTGGCACATTCACCATCTGTGTTACAACGCTATCTCCAGCTGAACATTGCCTGCCTGCAAGCACGCGGCTGGCTCATCAATTGGAGAAAGTCCTCCCTCTCTCCCACACAGCGGATGGTACATCTGGGTGCACTCCTGGATTCTCAAATACAAAGGATCTTTCTGCCAGCGGACAAAATTTCGGCACTGCACTTGCGCATGCGCAACTTGTTCCGCAATCGAAGGGTATCCATTCATTCAGCAATGCAGGTTCTAGGGTTCATGGTATCCACCTTTGATATGGTGGAATATGCCTAGTTCCACTCCAGGTCTCTTCAACAACTGATTCTCTCCCGGTGTAATGGGCAGTTTCATCTGATCTGATCCAAGACGATCCTCCTCCCTCCGGAGGTCCGGCTTTCCCAATTGGACAAAGGTCGCCCCTTCTGCATTCCAAATTGGGAGCTTTTCACTACAGATGCCAGCCTTCCCGGATGGGGCACAGTAACCGGTCATCATACTGTACCTTTCAGGGTCGGGGGACAACCCAGGAAAGTCGCCTGCCCATAAATAGCCGCTATCAGGCATGATTGCCAGCTCTGTTGAATGTAAACATCACTTAAATAGAATCTTTCCAGCTATGTGACGATAGCTAAAAGGTCTCAGCATGCAGCACAGTATGCTGCGACCAAATGACAATCAAGAAGAGATAAGAAAGTTACTGAAATATATGATTCTGGATAGAGTTACAAACCCATTCCTATGGCTCTGGGACTCCAGCAAGCCACAGTGAGAGCTATTAGTTGCAAATGGAGAAATCTTGGAACAGGGATGAATCTTCCTAGGAGTGGCCAGACTACCAAATTTCCTCCAAGAGAGCATCGACAACTCTTCCAAGTAGTCGCAGAAGAACCCAGTCGAACATCTGAGGAACTGCGGTCGTCTCAGTTATTGTCAGCATTCATGATTCCACCATAAAAAACATAATGAGTAAAACTGGTATCCATGGGAGAGTTGCCTTTTGCGCAAACAATCCCCAAATCTCCCTCCCATGAAAAGAGACAATCTTCTAATGATCCACAAAAATCTGTTTTGATGGAGAAAACGTACCTTCAGAGATGTAATATTACTGTATATTGGTTTCCAAAAAAATAAATATTCAGCAACAAGTAGAAGCAAGATTATATATAAAAATGCAAGTAGAATTTGTTTTATTGGAATTGAAATTTATCTGCAGGATACTGTCCAGATAGGTTGATTCAAACACAGGATGTTTTCTATGACGCTCAAAACTGCTGAGGAGCATCGCTGACTCCTCTATGCTGATGCCATGCTCTTTGAGTTTAGAGTGATGGAAGAAGTTCCCAATGAAAGAGCAGATTCAGATATGTACGCAAATCTGCTTTGCAAACGCAGTTTTTAGCAACTACACCTACACCTGAACCTGGCGCACGCATCTGCAAACATTTCAGAGTCGTTCACATCTTAGTTGCGGCTGAATAGGTGGCAACGCGGCACTTGCACATAGGGTGAAGGTGCCCACACATATAGCGACATTTTACACGATCTGGCCGATTCCGACACATTGGAACGACAGATCGTGTAAAATGTGAGGAAATCGTGAGTCCCCACTTACGATCACGATGCGATGCGCGTCCCCACTGGTCGCACATCGCATCTTCAGATCTGCCGTGCAGTAGGGCAGATCTGACAATCTAGGACACAATGCACTGTAAAAAAAGTCTGACTGCAGGAGAGATCGTTTGAAGATTGGACACCAAATCGTGTGAATATCGTGTGGAGATCGTGTGCAGAGCTGCCGGGGAGAGTTTCAAGGGAAATCGTACACAAATCGTACACATCGGCTGATCGTGAGCACATCGGTATATGTGTGGGCACCTTTAGTGTGTTGTGGGCATGTAGACAGAATTGCGGATTTTCCAGGGGTGAGCATACACAGAGATCCGTCTGATTTCTAATGGTTTTATTGCACCAAGGGTAGGGCTGGTGAAAGTGATGACGTCTACTTTCACAAGCGTATAGAAAGGGGCGGTGCTTCCAACTCTGATTCAGGTGAATATCAGCATTTATTTCCGAGCACCAAATGTGTCATCTTCAACCGACTTGCATGCAACTCTGAATCGGTCCCTAAATGCGTACTATACTTAGGGGGTCCATGTACTAAGACTCAACTTATTGTGGAGAAAAGGCCACTCCTGCTTCCCCTGCTATCATTGCAAAGCTGGAGGCGGCTACCACGAATGTTACTAAGATTAGCCTCGCCGAGGAGAGTGAACGTTAAGTCATCCCTTCGGCGGTAACAGCAGGGACACATCTCGTGCTGACTTTACTGTGGACTCGCCTGTCTCACGTCCAGTGCAGCTGCAGCAATCAGGATTCTTTTTGTCAAAACTTTATTGACAAGCGGCCAATGTGACAAAGAGCTTTCTTCCTGCTCCTACAGGAGGAGAGGCAGATAACAACAGCTAGCAGTAAGGAAGCCGGAGAAAACAGCTGACTGTAAAGCTGGGTACACATTAGACAATATTTTGGTCAATCCGACGGATCGTTCCGATATATTGTCGAAACCCTCTATGTCGGACCATGCGTGCTCCCGTTTGGTCGTCAGTTGCATCATCAGGTTGGGCCTACATGCAGTTCAATCCCACAATGCAACCGACGACCCCATACAGCGGGATGTGGGTGGTTCTGGGAGGTACACATATCGTCATTTATGTGTACCCAGCTTAAGCGACCTCTCTCCTAGGTAACACCTGGGACACTTGGCTCTGCCATAGGTGCCTATGCAGTGTGAAATTGTAGCCTGCTCTTAGCCTAGCAGGCTGAAGGGTAGAGAAAATGCTTTAGTACATATCAATAAGCGATATGTAAAGGGATCTTCCCTGCCTTTTTCACTTGGCCCCCTTATCTCCACTTAGTGCATAGACCCCGTAGTTTTGTGGGCCCTCGCTAAAGTGAGATTTCATTTTGCGGAGTGAGTTTATTAAAATGAGTTTAAAAGACAGAGCTTGTTTATAGAGGCATGCCTTGTGCAAGTGCACACTCTGCAAACACACTTTTCATTTTGCTCCAGACCAGAGCTGGCAGAAATCTGGTGTCATCCCTGTATCCCTATACTGACTGTACAATGGTAATTGCTTTCTAGCGTCCATCTACACTTCTGCAGATAAGAATGCTTCTAGGCGGCACTTTGCTCAGTGTAGGTAAAATCTATAAATATAATATATGTCTGTGTTACTTGCAGATAATCTAAAAACGAAGGTAAAGCCATTGGGGGAAGAAGAAAAGTTGCTTATTTTGGAGCTGAAAAGTAAAGAATGTGCAGAGCGAGGTCTGGAGTTTGATGGGCGAATCAATGCGTGGGACCTGCACTATTACATCACCCGCATCCTGGACACAAAGTATTCTGTGGACCAGGTCAAACTAAGAGAATACTTCCCTATGGAGACCGTCACAGAAAACCTGCTACGCATTTACCAGGAGCTGCTGGGACTCCAGTTTGAAGTTGTGCAAGATGCACACGTGTGGCATGAAAGCGTGACTCTGTATACCGTGTATGACAGTGCCACTCGTGACGTTCTGGGACAGTTCTACTTGGACCTTTACCCAAGGTAGATGAATTACTTATTACATAGATTAGAGACAGAGGGCTCTATTTGTTAAAATAATTTTTACTAAAATAAAGTGTATTTAGTTTCACCTAAATTTACTAAAGGGCAATTGGAGTAGAATTATCACATATTTTTAGTAAGCAGATCACATTTCCCATAATTGTAATGGGAAATGCGATCTGCCTGAGATTTACTAAAAATAAAATATGAAAAACTACCGGGGGAAGCCTTGTGATAATAACGATACCTGGAGATGGCGTTATCCAGGGTCTCCCCCGGTTCCCAGACTCCTGCTCTGCTCTAACCGACAGAGGGGGTCATTCAGACCCACTCGCAAGCGGCAGTACGCTCGCAAGTGGGTCGATGTTCCCCACTGCGCATGCGCACGACGGAGGGAGCTCCGTCGTGCGCATGCGCGAGACCCGGACTGCGACAGCCAAGCTGTCGCTCCGGGTCTCGCACCAAAGGGGGCGTGCTGTCGATGGTGACTGACAGCACGCCCCCTTTGGTGGGCGTGCCGGGGGCGCGCCTGCCAGACGGAGGCGTTCCCATGGGAACGCCTACCGTCTGAAGCCGGCCCCACTGACATCACTAGTGATGTCAGTGGGAGTGATTTTGGCTCTGATAGAGCCAAAATCACTCCAGGGCTTGTGGCAGGGAGACCCTACCGCAGGGTCTCCGTCGCAAGTCCGATGGTCGCGATGGTCAAGACCATCGCGACCATCTTTTTGGACACTCGTATATGCTGTGGGTGGTCACCCACAGCTATACGAGCGTCCAGGAGGATGCTCCATTTTAATGGAGGAGGGCCCTGATTCAGAGCGAGCGCTCTGGTCAGAGCGTCCGGCTCTGAATCAGGCCCAGAGTGATCAGCTGTGTGGTCTAAACAGATCATTATCATTGCTAATAAAAAAAAAGTAAAAAAAAAACTTACCTGAGTCCAGGGCCGGTGATCGGTGCTCCGGTGATGTCCTCTGGGTCTCCAGTCAGCTGGGTTCCTGCACTGTGCACTGTGACCTGGTCAGCTGCATAGAACAGCTGACCAGGGTCACAGTGCAGGATGGAAGACCAGCTGACTGGAGCCCTGGAAGGAGGACATCCCCGGAGGTAAGTGAAATTACATGGGGGTCACGGGAGGACATAATCGCGAGGGGGGGGGGGGTGTAGCGGCAGCCGGTTGGTCGGTGCATGCGTGGCACCTTGTCACTGTATTTTTTTCGAAAAATACAGTGATATGGCTGCAGAGGGGATTCGCAGGGACAGAGCTTTATCGCAATGCGAATTCAGTCGGAAATATCACACTACAATCTGCATTCTAAATGCGGATTGTGGTAAATGGGGCCGAGAGTCACTGAACAGTGCATTGTGAGAACCATGAAAATGTTAACATAACTCGTTTAGAAAAATTATTTTTGTTGCACCCTCCTGGCCACTCACTAAGCTGTGGGTGACCACCCACAGCTTTTGCGGGCGGCCAGGCGGTGGTCGCGACCATAGGGGCTTGCGACGAGACCCTTGTGGTAGGGTCTCTTCCTTCGCAAGCCCCAGAGAGCTTCCTGCTCTAACAGAGCAGGAAGCTCTCCACTGACATCACTGGTGATGTCAGTGGTGCCTCCCACAAACGGCAGGCGTTCCTTCGGGAACGTCTCCGTTTGTGTAGCCACCCCCCCGCCCCACCTACAAAACGGGACGAGCTGTCAATCAACATCGACAGCCGCCCCTTTTGTAGTGAGTCCTGGAGCGAGAGAATTTCTCTCTCGCTCCGGGGCTTGCGCATGCGTGCAGTACCCCACCATCGACCCGCTTGCGAGCGCTATGCGCTCGCAAGCGGGTCTGAATCAGGCCCTAAGTACATATGAATAACATAGTAAAATAGAACATATATATTAAACAGAAATATCACAAAGAACATCCGTAATAATAACAGATCCTAGTTTAGAATGTTAAAAATCAGAGACAGAAAAATACCGGGTGTGTTATGGGAGGTAGCCTGGGGTCCTTGTCCACAATGGATGCTCCAGTCTGATTCAAATTCACTTTACCAAAAGTCACGTTACTGGAATATCGCAGATTTTACTTCACACATCTATAGGTAAAGCTGGGTACACACCTTATGATGGTGTGCCGATGCAACGATATATCCCGCATGCGTCGTACACACCGCACCATCGTCGTACGCCAGCGCGATGTATCGTTACATGCTGCATGTAACAGCACCACATTGTTCATTGAATCATCCCACTGGACATGCAGCACAGCAGATGGACGATTCAATGAATGATGGATCAGGCGTACACACTATACAATGTGTGCGATATATCGTTCCAATCCGTGTTGGGGCAATATATTAGAGGATATATATCGTATGGTGTGTACTTAGCTTAAATCTGCGATGTTGCTATAGAAACCGTGTGAATGCCTGTACCTCCCCGCCATCGCTACAAATGTAATTGGCCACATAGAGTAATACTGTTAATTCTAGGTCTGGTGCCGGACCGCAAAAATGGCACTGTCGCGCATGCCCGAAAAGGGGTATTGGCCACGAGAAAAGGGGGCGTATCCTTAAGATGGGCTGCCCAAAGCTCTCCCCTCACTGTACAGATGGACATCGGAAGCCCGGCATCGAATGGTTTCTGGGCTTCCGACATTAAATAGTATAATAATCGCAATGGTTATACTTATGGCTGAAAAGAAGGCGGAGCTTTGCGGCGCCCCCACGGCATCTACTTCTGCTGCTCACCCATTGCTATGCAGAGCAGTGATGTGTGCTCCCCCTCCCCCCACAACCAGCTGTCGGATGGGCATTGGAAAGCTGCATCTGATGTCTGGTAACCATCAAATTTCCGGTAATCGATGAAAAACATACTTTCATCAGTTTAGAAACATCGATGGTTGCTAACCATTTGTTTCCGATGTGCATCCCTACCTCACTGTAAATAGATGCATGCGCACAGCATCTATTCACCGGCAGTGACCGCTGCACCGCAATTTTTACCCCCTGTGGGACAATGCAGCCCGCAGTTGGGTGTAGCACCTGGCACACCCGGCAGGCTGTTTCAGCAGGGCGCAGGTAGGGCAGGGTGCATTTTGCCGTCTACAAATCTCTCAGGCCGCGGAGCCCTGCTAAAACAGCCTAGCGGGAAGACTAGGGTAACCTTATGGAGACGGGCTTTTACTGTATATTCCAGTAAACACGGGGAGATGGTATTGGTGGTTATTACTATATATTTGGACTATAAAATGGTGTGCTGTATGTTCTAATACACATTTAAGCCCAAAGGTGTTCAGTAGAGAATACTTAACAACTTTGACTGTTTCAGTGGGTAATCGGGCACTAATAGCTGGATGACTATTGGGAGTTTTGAATCACCAATCTCCTATAGTAGTAAAACAAAAATAGATCAAACATATGAGCCACCAATCTTCTATTTTAAGTAAAGGACCAAAATATAGCAATATATAGTTTTATTTAAAAATAAAAAAAGTACTTTGGTAGGTTACATAGATGTGAAATTTTAACAGATAACCAAGTAGAATCACAGGCCCTGATTCAGAGCCGGACGCTCTGACCAGAGCGCTCGCTCTGAATCAGGGCCCACCTCCATTAATATGGAGCGTCCTCCTGGACGCTCGTATAGCTGTGGGTCACCACCCACAGCCTATTCGAGCGTGCAGGATGATGGTCGCGATGGTCTTGACCATCGCCAGTGCGAGCAGAAGCCTGCGGTTGAGTTTCTCAACCGCAAGGCCTGGAGTGATTTTTGCTCTATCAGAGCCAAAATCACTCCCACTGACATCACTAGTGATGTCAGTGGGGCCGGCTTCTGACGGTAGGCGTTCCCTTGGGAACGCCTCCGTCTGGCAGGCACGCCCCCGGCACGCCCACCAAAGGGGGCATGCTGTCAATCAACATCGACAGCACGCCCCCTTTGATCAGACACAACGAGCGAAGGAAAGTCCTTCGCTCGTCACGTCTCGCGCATGCGCACGACGGAGCTCCCTCAATCGTGCGCATGCGCAGTGCACACCATCGACCCACTTGCGAGCGGACAGCCGCTCGCGAGTGGGTCTGAATCAGGCCCACAGTCTTTTGACCCTATTAATCGGCAGCACTTAAGCAACCCTGTAATAGACATATTTTTAGGAGCTGTCAGTCTGAACACTGTATTTTTACTAGTCCTCATGTATATTGTTATTACCCTAATATACATATGACATTAGATTATCAGCAGTAGAGTAGATAGCCAAGATTTGTGTCTTCAAACAGCGCATGTAGGGATTTTTCTTAATCACATTAGGGATTCCGATCCAGTTGTGTTGCATGACTTATTATAAATGATGACTGTTTGGGCTCTTTAAACCCAGCTCCTGACCTATGTCCAGTTTGGCTGCATACACATCAGACAGACCCGGCTGTTCAGCGATAAGTAGGAAAGTTAAATTTCTTGGCCACAATTTCATCGTCCGGTTGTATTTTCTGATCGTCACATGCACGCTCCCATTTGGATGAAAATCATCTGCTGTGATTTGTGGCCAGTTAGGTGGATAATTATCTAATCGTCCTCCTAAATTTCAGTGTATATACCGTACGTACCTTTAGAGAACTGTACTGACCTACAGCCACAGAGTGCTGTTAAATTTACTGGTTTTCTTCAATTGTAGGAGAAATAAATTGTTATCTGCACAGAATAATGTAGGTTAGTATTATTGGTATTTGTATAATATGTAGTACATCGTTACTTTGTTAACCTCCTTCAAGATCAACCCATTTCTTGATTCAGTGCACCAACCTGCTGGGACACCTGTACATGTATTCCTATGACTGACAAGTATTGGTAGCAATTGCTGTCTTTGAGTCTACTGATATGAGTCTTACCCCTAGGGAAGGAAAGTTTGGGCACGCTGCATGCTTTGGACTACAGCCAGGCTGTCTCCTCCCTGATGGAACCAATATGATGTCTGCAGCAGCAATGGTGGCGAACTTCACCAAGCCTGTGGCGAGTCGTCCCTCTCTGCTGCGGCACGATGAGGTGAAGACCTACTTCCATGAGTTTGGGCATGTTATGCACCAAATCTGCGCACAGGTCAGTGTCTGTTCATTGTACCATTGTCTACTGATTTTGAATATTTAGAGCTCATTTTATATCAATACAGTATAGTATGAACTTAGGGCCTGATTCAGAGCCGCTCGTAAGCGGCCGCTCATTCGCTCCGAGCGATGTTTGCCCAACTGCGCATGCGTACGGATCGTAATACGCATGCACGAACCAGTCAGTGCGGCCGAAAATCGTTTGTTCGCTAAATAGCGAATGCCTGCTATTTTGAGTGACAGAATGAGGCGTATGTGAGTGGTAACAGGGGAAGGTGCTTGAAAACGGGGTGTGGAGATCCGAACACAGGCGTGCTTAAAGGTCAAAACGGGCGTTTTAAGGGTGTGCATAATTAATACAGCAGCGTCATTGACTACGTCACTGGGTTATTTTATAGTCAGAACTGCTCGCAAAATTGTGGTAGCAAAAACCAACCACAAGAATAGCGAGCAGTTCATAAGCTGGTCGATGTACTCAATTAATCTAATAAATAGCGGACATGACGTAGGATGCGAGCGGTCAGGGGGCGTATTTTTTCTAAAAACGACCGCAAGTTTTGTTCGCTCATTCAGACCTAGAGGCGTGAACAGACCGCGAAGAGCGAACTGTTCATTTGAATAGCCACCCCTATTTTCAGGACGAGCGAGCGCTAATTGCGTCCGTGTCTGAATCAGACCCTTAATATCAAAGATAATACAATACTCGTACAGCTTTAGTAGTTGTAGGCTAGTATAAGGTTATCCAATATCCTTCTTGTAATATTTACAGTTCAACCTTACAGCAATTATTGTTATAGGCAATGAAAGAAGCCCTAAAACTGTGGGCAGGACATCTGTTGTGCTTTTTACAGGGCAGATCACAGCAAATATATTATATATTTATCATGTAGTCATAGGGTTAGATATTTTTTGCTGTGATATGTGTTTTGCAGGTACTTATTCTATAAATGGTTAGTGAATATGCATTTGGCTAAAGGCTACAGTTTGAAGGTGGTTTCGTTTCAGGTTTCATCTGTCAGTGACACAACAAAATCTCAGTAGGAGAAGTGTGACTTATTGTTGACACACGGGTCTGTAATAAACTGACCTGTCAGGAGGTGTAAGTAACATGCTATGGGTTTTTTTTTTTTTTTTTTTACTTAAGGTCGGTTTTAGGATTTTGGTTGATTTTCTGTTGATTTTGCTTGCCGACCAAAACCAGTCATTTACTATTGGCCAAACCGACCAATGACCCGACTATGAACACTGTAGAGCATTGGACCAACTATCAATGGCCCTCATTCAGAGCCGTACGCTCTGAGCAGAGCGCACGCTCTGAATGAGGGCCGGGCTCCATTTTCATGGAGCGTCCTCCTGGACGCTCGTATAGCTGTGGGTCACCACCCACAGGCTATACGAGCGTGCATTTTGATGGGCGCGATGGTCGTGACCATCGCGACCATCGAAATTGCGAGCCGGAGCCTGCGGTTGAGGTTTTCAACCGCAAGCTCCGGAGTGATTTTGGCTCTAACAGAGCCAAAATCACTCCCACTGACATCACTAGTGATGTCAGTGGGCCGGCTTCTGACGGGAGGCGTTCCCGTGGGAACGCCCCCGTCAGGGAGGCACGCCCCCGGCACGCCCACCAAAGGGGGCGTGCTGTCAATCAACATTGACAGCACGCCCCCTTTGATCGGACACAACGAGCGAAGGACTTTCCTTCGCTCGTCGCGTCTGGCGCATGCGCACGACGGAGCTCCCTCCGTCGTGCGCATGCTCAGTGCCTAACATCGACCCACTTGCGAGCGGACAGCCGCTCGCGAGTGGGTCTGAATCAGGCCCAATGTTCTTATAAAGACAGGATGTGAAAAAAAACCACAGATTAACTAATGATCGGTCTTGTAACCGAACATAACCTGACCGTAAAATGACAGCAAACCCACCCAAACAATTGGCCTGAGGCAGGCGAGTTTGGGAGAAGGCTGTGAGGTCCAGGACATCATACTGATCTGTGCAGGGCTTCTGTTAGGATGGGTTTACCATTGTGTTTTTACTTCTAGTTGCCGTCGATTTTGAACCGAAAGATCAAAACCGATGGCAATAGAGCCACAAAAAAGTACTGACATCAATGTCTGGTTTCAATTGAAGCTTAAACCCGACGGTTAGTAGATATAGATTTTTAGACGTCAAAACGATGCCGATGTCAGTGCATTTCGGTTTTGGTTTGCAACCTTTAGTAAATATACCCCTCTATACGTTTTACAAGTGCAATAGGAGCGGGCAAATGGTGGAGCTGTAATTCAATACTGCTAAATGTAGAATAATGCTCTCGGGAGGAAAGAATCACTATCATGGTGGTATAGTGGTGATAATACCAGTGTAGGAGCATTTGAGGCTGGTTATTGTAGACATTTGTGAAGATAGACATCGAGGGAGATAGGCAGCAATAAGGCTTGCAGAATGCAGTAGCAAAGATGAAAAGAATCCAATGTTGTAATTTCTTGACCTGCTCTTTTATCCACCTAAATGCACTTTAAAAAAAACAATTTTTATTAAAATGTACTTCGATGTAACCCTATTTTGAGTACTCTTGAGCGAGTTCTAAGGCTGATGATGATGTGACCTTTGGGCATCAGGTACTGCAGAGGATGTGCTAACCATTAAATGAAAAAAAAAAAAAAATATTAGTTATAAATTTTGACGATAGGTGGCGATAAAAATCACTTAAATATTCCAACAATTGATAAGGCAACACTCTCAGACGTCTTGGCCACCCTGATCGCTGTACCTCTCCAGATGCAATTGTTGGTTGTGAGTTTTTTTATTTTGTTGTGTTTTTTTTGTTTATTTTTTAATATACCCTGCTAATTAAAAGTGATCAAGTGATATTTTTTTTACCTCCGCATCGCCACCTAGTGACAAAATAAATAATTACAATAGATAGTGCTACCTCCTAGCGCCAGGGCTCGACAAATCCTGGTTGCCGGTTCGCTGTGGCGACCAAGATTTTAGTCCTGGCCACTAGGTTTTACAAGAGCCACACTACACTACAAATACAAATAAAGCTGACTCTATAATTTTTTTTTTAAAAAGTGCTCCTCCTAAGGTACTTACAGGAGTAGAAGTGTGGCTCCACCTCCTCTTTCCTGCAAGTGTGTGTGGTGAATAAAAGCTGCCTCAGCCCCCCAGCAGCGTCCGCCGAAAGCTCTCCCACTGACATCACTTGTGATGTCAGTGGGGCCGCCCCCATACGGTAGGCGTTCCCATGGGAACGCCTCCGTCTGGGCAGCTAAGCGCCCACCAAAGGGGGCGTGCTGTCACTCAACATCGACAGCAAGCCCCCTTTGATGCGAGACCCGGAGCGTCGGATTGCCCGTCGCTATCCGGGTCTCGTGCATGCGCACGACGGAGCTGGCACCGTCGTGCGCATGCTCTCTGGGCCACCATCGACCCGGTTGCGAGCGCTCGGCGCTTGCTGCCGGGTCTGAATCAGGCCCTGAGTTCAACAAAGGATAGTTGGAGAGCAGGGATTATCTTTCATCTGTTGATGCCAGGTGTAGCAGGCATGTGGCAGAATCTTGCAAACGAATTGATGTTTACTGCTGGAAAAGAATCTTTGTAAGGACCATTACACAGCCCTATGGGGTTGCGATGATCACTCCAGAAGTACAAGATTGGAATACTTACAGTGGTGCTTGAAAGTTTGTGAACCCTTCAGAATGTTCTATATTTCTGCTGAAATTTGGCCTAACACTACTTCAGATTTTCACACAAGTCCTAAAAGTAGATAAAGAGAACCAAATCAAACAAATTAATAAAAAAAAAATTGTTATTTTTTTTTTTGTTTTTTAGGAAAATGATCCAATATCACATATCTGTGAGTGTCAAAAGTTTGTTAGGTTTATCAGATATTTTGAAGGTGAAATAGAGTCAGGTATGTTCAATCGATGGGATGACAATCAGGTGCGAGTGGACAACGTGTCTTTTTAAAAGTACAGGGATCTATCAAAGTCTGATGTTCACAAAACATGTTTGTGGAAGTGTATCATGCCACGAATAAAGGGGATTTCCTCAGAAGAAGAGTTGCTGATGCTCATCAGGCTGGAAAAGGTTACATAACCATCTCTAAAGAGTTTGGACTTCACCAATCAACAGACAGATTGTGTACAAATGGAGGAAATTCCAGACCATTATTACCCTCCCCTGGAGTGGTCGACGAACAAAAATCACATCAAGAACAAGGCATCTAATAGTTCGCAAGGTCACAAAGGAACCCAAGGTAACCTCTAAGCAACTAAAGGCCTTTTTCACATTAACTAAAGTTAATGTTAATTGTTAATGAGTCCACCATCAGGAGGACACTGAACAACATGGTCTGCAATGCAGGATTGCAAGGAGAAAGCCACTGCTCTCCAAAAAGAACATTGCTGCCCGTCTGCAGTTTGCTAAAGATCACCTGGACAAGCCAGAAGACTATTAGAACAATGTTTTGTGGACAGATGAGTCCAAAATAGAGCGTTATGTTTGGAGAAAGAAGAATACTGCATTCCAGCATAAAAACTGTGGTGGTGGTGGTGGTGGTGGTGGTATAATGGTTTGGGCCTGATTTGCTGCATCTGGCCCAGGACGACTTGCCAGCATTGATGGTGAAATTAATTTTGAATTATACCAGAATATTCTAAAGGAAAATGTCAGGACATCTGTCCATGAGCTGCATCTCAAGAGAACGTCGGTCATGCAGCAAGACAACGACCCAAAGCACACAAGTCATTTAACAAAAGATTGGTTGAAGCAGAATACATTTAAATTTGAAATGGCCAAGTCCTGACCTTAATCCAATCGAAATGTTGTGGAAGGACCTGAAGCGAGCAGTTCATGGGAGGAAACCCACCAACAAAACAGAGTTATAGCTGTTTTGTACAGAGGAGTGGGGTAAAATTCCTCCAAGCCGATGTTCAGGACTAATTAACAATTACCGGAAATGTTTAGAATAGGGATGTGCAGGCTCGGATAGGTTCGAGTTTGCACGTGGAGTTCGGATTTTTCCCTCCAAAAAAACGGAACTCAGAACGAGGCAAAACGTCATCTTACATGGTCGAACATCATCATTCCTGGACAAAAGACCAGGAATGATGATGTTCGTCCATGTAAGATGACGTTTTGCCTCGTTGTGAGTTCCGTTTTTTTGGAGGGAAAAATCCGAACTCCACGTGCAAACTCGAACCTATCCGAGCCTGCACATCCCTAGTTTAGAAGCAAAGGTTCACATACTTTTGACACAGGTGATATTGGATCATTTTCCTCAATAAAAAAAATTAGCAAGTCTAATTTTTTTTGTCTCATTTGTTAGATTTGGTTCTCTTTATCTACTTTTAGGACTTGTGTGATAATCTGAGGTAGTTTTAGACCAAATTTGAGCAGAAATATAAAAAATTCTGAAGGGTTCACAAATTTTCAAACACCACTGTACATTGGGCTCTGCTGCCATTTTATATACAGTCACTACGCACACATTGGCATGGGGTATAATCCATCATGGCCTCAGGTAGTTTGGGCTGGGATATTAATATTAATGAATGCATCATTGGGTAGTACGTGAAGCAATACATTATCTAATTTTCTATGTAAACCATCATCTGCAAATGAGCAAACAAGTTTTCATATTATTCATCGCAATTGTTTTTTTCCAATAGAAACAATGCATGATCTAACATGGCATAATACAATAATTGTCTGCTGTGCTGCCAGCTAAAGATGGTATTGTCATTGTAACACCTTGCCTTTACGGGTTCCGGACTATAGACAGACAGTAATTAGTTAGACAATGTCTAGATAGACAACATATGTTAGACAGTTAATAGTTAGACGAGGATAAAAGTTCGACACAGACAAAAGTCAGACACACTAAATTTAGACATGTAAAGAGTTTGAAAAGTACAAAATATCGACAGGGTCAAAAGTTCGACACAAAAATGGTCGACACATTTTTTTTTTTTTTTTTTTTAGGGTTAGGGTTTGGCACTTTCTGAAGGGTTAGGTACTTACCCAGATGATTAGGGTTAGGCACCAAGGGGAAGGTTAGGGTGAAGATTAGGGCTAAAAAAAGAAGAAAAAAATTGTCGAATTTTAAACCCTGTCGACCTTTTTACTTGTCTAACTTTAATGTGTCTGACTTTTGTTTGTGTCTAACTTTTTTCCCTGTCTAACTATTGACTGTCTAACATCTGGTGTCTATCTAGACATTGTCTAACTAATTACTGTCTATCTCGTATACCACACCCGCCTTTACACCAAATGACTAATCCAGTTACCACAAATATACAAATGCGCTCCCTCATTGTTAGAGTAAAGTGTCTCAATAATATATGTATACTGTAAAGGGGGGTATCCACTTAGCGTTTAACCAAGTGATTGCACGATAACGACGTCATTATCGTGCAAACGCTTGCAAATCGCGCATGCATCGGGCATGGTTTGGTCAGAAGCGACCAGCGATGCGCGTGCCCGCTGGTCGCTTCCGACATCGCCCGTACATGCTGGTCAACCTGACTATCTCGTCAGGCTCAGCATGTGCAGGGATGAGGGATGTGCCTGGACTGAATGTGTGAACGTTTAGTCTAGGCACATCACTAGATATACAAACGAGAACAATATTGCAATGTCGTAATCGTGCTCTCGTTTGTATATCTATAAGTGGATGCGCGCCTTAAGTTACTTCTTCCCATTTCATGCAGTCACAGTTACCGTTTGAAAACCCCCTTTTTGCAACAGATTGAATGGAATTAGGCACTCATTTGTGTGAGTCGGTGCTGAGTCAGGCTTTAGACAGAGGGAGAATTGCCAGGACTAACAAGTAAATTAAAAACTGTAGCTAAAAGCAGCAGATACCGGGGGAAAAACAAGGAAGTCTTACGAACTTGAGGAAGTGTCACTAATATGGGGAAATATGCCAGAAAGTAAGTGCTAAATTCTCATACAGTAAAATCCGTTAAACTCTGTTACTTCCTAACTGCTTATTATTTATTTTAAACTGTATCTCTTATTGAAGCCTTTTTCACATAGGGGCCTATTTATCAATTCATATTTGTGTTATATTTTTGGGGATACCGGCAAATATTAAGTCTCCCCTAAATGTATCTACGGCGGACCACAGCATATATCTCCAATATTTTCTGCGGCCCCCCGGTTTCAATCGAAAAAGCAGCCCCCCATAGGTTGTTGCTAACAAATCTGAATCGACCGTACTTGCGAACGCTCTGCTCCGGAGTATGCGCAGTGCAAAAAACATGGAAGATAAGTCGGCAAAATGGATTTGCATTCAATTCTACACCAGCCTCGGAAAGTGGTTCTAACGTATGAAAAAACAAACCTAAAGATAAAAATTATTTTATTATAATGTGTTGTTTCACATTCACTAGGAGGTGCTGTGTGATCAGCTACTGTATATCCAAGCCTGTATTTCTCATTCTGTATCCAATGGGGCAACTATCTGCGCCGAGGCAGAGTTTCTGTAACCTCACAAAATAAGACCCTTTAAGTGATGCAGCTATTCACATGTGTAAATAGGTAGAACTACACCCACATATATATATATAAATATATATATATATATATATATATATATATATATAAAATCACAAAAACAAAACTGCTACTATTCACACCTGCTAAATATTGAAATCATTATCAATAAGTTAGACAAATGTTTATAAAACTATGGGGTCTGGTTGCTAGTCTGCGGAAATAAGGCTTATTGCAGTGGTAGAAAGTCAGTTAACACATTGACTGCTCCCAAAATGCGCATTGGACTGAAAGCCCATCTTCCAAATCCACATTTGTTAAAAAATAATAATAATTAAAAAGTTTAAAATATATTAATCAGTAGTAATTTGGTTGAGAAAAAAGTGCTTTATTCAGTTACATGAACCATTTTTTAATTTCCCTGTCCCTGCTATCGTTGCCCTGTGATGGTCATAGAGATAAAAGTAATGTGGAGGTGCAATCCTTCATAAATAGGCAAGACATGCTTTGCATTACGTTGCTATTGTTGGATACAGTGGCGCATCTATCATGGGTGCAGGGTGTGCAGTGCACACAAGTCCAGGGGGCCCCGTGCCACCAACCCTGCAACCAGGACAAACCACTGTGCCAGCCTTGCGGCACCCTGGCTCCCTATGCTCGTCCCATGTCGCCATGTTTGTAGTGATATACTCAGAAAGATGGCGCCGCACTGGAGCTAGCTAACATTCTGGTGGTGTGCCAGAGTCTTTGTTCTCTTTTATGTTTGTACCATCTTTCCGAATTTAACACATGGCACCACGGGAATTTAAGATGATGCTGCGGGGCAAGCATAGGTAGCTGGGCTGTCGCACAGGCAGTCACATCGTAATATATACAGGGGGAGTGTACATGGGTCCCGTATATCTCTTAATGAGCTCCTGGCTGGATATTCAGTATTTCTTAGGAATGTTTCTTTTTTTTTCTTATGAAGTCTGTTTATTTCACATCAAAAATACAGTACGAAAGTCAAAATAAAACAAAATTACAATTCAACAAAACTGTACCTTAATCATTTGCAATATGTAATAACAGTGTAGTGGTTATATATACTCTACAATTTAACAAGAAAATGAAACCTAATAAAAGGTCCAATTAAGTGGGAAAGGGAAAAAAAAGAAAGAAAGCAAGTAAACAAAATAAAGTAAATAAATTAAATTAAAAGAGCCAAAAAAATGCGAAAAATATAGTATTGGTTGAGTCTCCCATATCCAAAATGCTTGGGACCAGGGGTATTTTGGATAACGGAATATTCCGTATTTTGGAATAATTGCATATCATAATGAAATATCTTGGGAATGGGACCCCAATATACACACAGAATGCATATATGTGTTATATGCACCTTATACACATAGCCTGCAGGTAATTTTATACAATATTTTCAATAATTTTGTGGCTCAAGCAAAGTTTGTGTACATACATGAAATACATTTATGTTTCATTTACACCCTATACACACAGCCTGAAGGTAATTTTATACCATATTTTTAATAATTTGTGCCTTAGACAAAGTTTGTGTACATTGAACCATCAAAAATCAAAGGTTTTATTATCTCAGTCATGCCAAAATTATTCCGTAATTCGGAATATTCCGTATTTCGGAATATTTGGATATGGGAGACTCAACCTGTATATCCATATGAGTAGGAATATTACTTTTTAATATTTAACTTGAGCGAATAGGAGCGCTGTCATTATTGCAAGTTACAGTACAATTGCTGCATAGAAATAAGTAGATGAAGAGATGTAACTACCTGTCAAATAATGCCAGCACTGTTCTATCTCTTATCCTTTACTTTCAATCTTCTACTTATATTAAATACTTCCCTGAGCCTATTTTAGTTATTTCCCAACTTCTACTGTGTAATTATGTTCGAACCCTTAGGGGATTTTATTAGTTTTTACATGTTAATGTGTCTCCAACTTTCAGCTTTCACAGACTGGCAACCCAGATCTGTTTCATGAATACCTCCGCTTTCATCTGCCTATTCTCTAATCTGGTGATGGATTTATTTTATGTTCAGGTGTTTTCTTTGCATTGTGAGGGTTTTTTTGTTTGAAGTGTTTAAGGATATTTATAGAAAGAAGTCTTACATTAAGCATTTCAGCACAAAACAGTTTATACTACACATGAGCATGAGAAATTAAATTTCCCTCATTAGTGTGAAAAGTACAGTGAGTAATTATTGCAGCTTTCGCTAGCTGTGGTAAAAAGTGTTGGTTCCTGATTTCTTGGAACCTCGTGCAGGAGACCATGAATATATTGCAGAACACAGTGGACAGTGTCTGGGTTTAACTAATAAAAAAGTGAATAGACTTTACTAGGGGATGCAGGCAGGATACCTGCGAGCGCTATCCCAGCCGCCGAAGTTCCGACACTAAAAGCCTGACGTGGGACTAAAGATAGGCGGCAAAATCCTGATGCCTATCATTAGCCCCACGACTAAATCCCGACACCCGGCATACCGACCGAAGGTAAGCCAGGTGTTTTAGGTTCGAGCTATTTGGAGGGTTAGCTTTAGGAACACCCGTGGGGGCTTAGGGTTAGGCACCCCCCGGGAGGTTTAGGTTAGGCTAAGGGAAGGGGGAGTTAGGGTAATGGTGGGTACACACTGGGCGATATTACTGACGACTGCACGATTACGACATCGTAATCGTGCAATCGCTCAGTAATCGTGCACAAATCATGCACTTTTATGTCGGAAACGACCAGCGATGCGCACTCCCGCTGGTCGTTTCCGACATTGTCCATTGCCTGAACATGCAGGCCAACCTGACGACCTCGTCAGATTGCTGCATGTCAGGGAATGGGGGAGAGAGATATCGTTAATGATATCGTTCAGCAGCTGTGCTCAATGTCATGAATGACACTTAGCACACCCCTGCCGGGGACACACTACACGATATAGCTCAGGGAGCATATCATGTAGTATGTACCTACCATTCGGCACCCCTAGGGGGAGGTTAGGATTAGACCCTCCACCCCCCCTGGGAGGGTTAGGTTTAGGGTGCAGGAAGAGGGGGTTAGGTTTAGGCACCAACGGGGGGAGGTTAGGGTTAGGCAATAAAGCGGGAGGTTAGGGTTAGGCACCACTAAGGGAGGGTTAGGGAAGGGAGAGGGGAGAGTTAGAGTACTTACCACCCCTGTTGGGATTTCGAACCGCCAGTCTACCGCTGTCAATATTTGATCCGGCGGCTATTCAGCCGCCAGCATTACATGCCGATTCATTTACTAGGGTATGATGCACTTTCTAGGACATGCACAATTGGCCAAGTTCTGAGTCGCACATAAAGAGGTCGCAATTCCGCCCCCTACCAGCCATTGAAAATCCAATCAGACATCTGCCAGCAAGCTGAGTCCGTGCCTTCAATGAGTCTGCAGTACCCCCAGCCTTCCGCCTGTAAGATCAGCCATCACTCTCTGGATGTTCACCAAGGATGCAGACAGATCTCCTGCATCCTTGGTGCAGGAGATCTGTCTGGAATAGGATGGATCTCTGCATACACACAGCTCTGAATAGCCAGCAGTTCTGTTTACATGCCCAGGATGCGCTCCTGGCATGCTTATCCTAAATGCTAAAGCCACGATACTGCCCCATCGCCACCCAGTAAGGTTAATTCAGTCGCAGATGAGATTCCACTAAGAAGTGTAAGACTCTGAATCACTGGTAGTTGCTGTAAGTTGCGCATGCAGGCTGCAACACGTGCTCCGAATCAGGCCATACATGGTCCACAGTCTGAGGACACCATGTTTAAATAATATGTTTCAGCCACACCCATTGCTAACAGGTGCATAAAATCAAGCATGCAGCCATAAGTGGGGTACACATTAAATTATATATTGGGTGATTTTTTGTTTTGAGGCGAATTGGAGCAACATATCGTCTAATGTGCAGGCACGTTCATCGCCTCTTCTCATCTGCTGTGCTGCACGTCAGATGAGAAGATATCTTTACTGATGTTGAGCGAATCGTGCAGTGTGTATGCCCAACTGGAAGACCATAAGATATATTGGTCCAATCTTTTCCTCTGGACTGCCAGTGGTCTACACGATGATTGCATAGTGTGTACAGGAGAAAATACTAATTGGATACAATCCCTCGCCATAATAAATTGTGCTATTGTTCAGAAGATTGCATAGTGTGTATGTTCTGTATTCCGTGTTCTGGGATGATGGGAAATCGGGACGACCATTGCGTCTTTTGCACGTCGTTCTGATGTGTACTCAGCCATACAATCTCCATAGTCACTCATTAACAGTACAATAGGTCATACTGAGTAGCTCAGTGACTTACTACATGGCACTGTCATGGGAGGTCACCTTTCCAACCAGTCACTTTGTTAGGTATGAAGCGGTAGGCCACACAAGCTCACATGGTGGGAACGCAGAGCGCCAAACCACATAGTGCATAACAATCGCTTCATGAGTTGGGTTTCCATGGCAGAGAATCCTTGGGTCACCATGTGCAGTGCCAAAGGCTGGATGAAGAGGTGTAAAGTACACCGCCTTTGGTCTCTGTAGCTGTGGATACGAGTTCTTTAAGTAGAATCATGCCTCAGTGATGCCAGCTGTAAAGTTTGGTGGAGGAAGATTAGTGATCTGGGGCTATCATAGTTGGGCTTTGCCCCCTTAGTTCTAGTGAAGGGAAATCGCCATCCTATAATAACACTCTAGAACACTTTGTGGAAGGCCCTTTTCTATTTCAGCATGACAATCCCCCTGTGCACAAAGTGAGGGCCATCAAACAGTGGTTTGCGGAGTTTGGTGTGGAAGAACCTGACTGGTCTACAACCCCAATGCCCTGACCCCAACCCCATTAAACACCTTTGGGATCAATTGGGATGTTGACTGTGAGCCAGGTCTTTTTGCCCATCATCAGTGCCCAAGTAATGCCATTGAGACTGAATGAAAATGAGCGCCGCAGCCATGTTCCAAAATCGAATGAAAAGCTTTCACTGAATATTAATGTCTATGGTTTGAGAATTATTTGTCCACCAAGCTCATATTTATGTGATATTTAGGTGTCCACGTACTTTTGACTATGTAGTGTATATGCATATACGTGGTGTGCATATCCAATCATCATTCATCTGCGACTTTGTGGTAGTAGTTTTAATCCCATACAAAGTCACAGATGAAGCACAATGGAACTTGGCATGAGATAAAGTCGCAGCCACTGCAGCGTAGCACCTGGTGTATAGATTCCGACTCATTCGCACACAGATCTACAAATGTCACACATCAAATTGATCAGTGTAATCTAACAAAGTAGTTTTCTCACTCCCATTTGTTTTATTTGTGAGAATAAGATGCACATTTTGAGCTAAGAAGACTTGCAGCAGAGTCGCCCTGTAATTGGTGCAGCGAGAGGGGCTATTTGGCGCCTCTGAAGCCACAGTGTACAAGGACACATCTGTATCTCCCATGGGTGCAAAGTGGGCAGTGTACATAGGTCAAGGGCGCCCTGTACTGGCCAGTTGTGTTGGCATAGGGAAGGGTGGTCCAGGCGCGTGGTTTGCATTGGTATCCTTTCTGATGTCTGGATACTCCCCAGGGGAGTGTAGTGTGATATGTCGACATAGTCAAAATACGGATATGCTTAGCATATCGATATTGACCATGTTGACATACCGTCCTTGGTGGCCCAGCAGTGACTTACCTGCTCTCGACAGCTCCAGCTGCATCTGCTAGGCCGGGCAGTCAAGTGACTGTCAGTTCCTTCAGTGTCATCTGATGGAGCAGCATTTTGAGGAGTACACTGGCCCTATCTCTAACCCTAATCCCTACCCCTAACCCTCCGTCTAGTGCCTAACCCTAAACCTTCAATCCCGCAGCTTAACCGTAATGTCGACATTCTGACAATTTCACATGTCAACATCGCCTGTTGAAATTTTAACAATGGAATCAAAAAAAAAGAAAGGAAAAGAAAACTCTTTTGGCTGGGGGCACAAACTTAATGTAATCTATTAAAACAAAGTTTATTACATAATCTGCAATTTACGTACATAAAAGACATAACACCATATATAGACAGACAAAGTACACAAAGTGTTCTGGTCACTTAGTAGTCATCTAAAATGCTTATTGTGATCCAGAATATGTCCTCCAAGTATGAACTGCCGTGTTCATATGTCAAGGTAAAAAATATTTCTAAAAAACATATAGGATGAAGTATCTGTTGGGAATATCACCAGACTACACCCTTATAGTATGGGGTAATATCTGTCAATGATTTGGATTGCCGAAAAAAAAAGAAAGAATAGTGGGTATAAAAGAACTGCACACTTTGAGGAGTGAAATACTGCTGTTAATTCATCTGCATGCATCGAATGATATTAATGAGTGTTAACCTTCTCAGTGTCAGTTATAACAGTCAGAAAATTAATATGAGTAATAGTCATACTGAAAAGAAAGAATCAAGAATGCCATGCATCTGCTTTCAAATCTCTATGCTTCAGTGGTATCGTGCAGAGGAGATAATGATGAGAGTACATATATTGACAATAATTGATCACTTTAGCCGAATTTTACTATCTTTCTTCGCACTCTCATCGGTACTGGCCCGCAGGAGCCAGGCACAGTAGGACCGAAAGCAGATGCATCTATTAAAAGGGGTCAATTCCCTCCGGTTCTTTTGTAGCGCCAGTGGTCTTTCTACTGATGTTTCCGGTCTCTGTGCTCCACGCTTGACGGTAAGCAGGGGAACGCCGGATGGTGTCAGTATTGGGAGTATTCATTTGACGGCGCTGGAAAATTCCAACGCGTTTCGTACTTTATCAAGTATCCCTCTGTTTATAAAAGTTTTAGAAACAGGGATGGCCCTTCACAGTAACGCTTTGTGTTATAAGGTACTCTAGTCTGATACATATTGCAGGATCTTCTTTACGCCCTTCTGCAGCAGATGAGAGAAGGTCAAATTTGACAAATAACAATGCTGGCATGGGCTTCCTATGTTGAAATTACTTGTTACTTGCTAATGCAATAATATAGCAATACAAGTAGACAGGGGCCAGGTTACTATTGCCTGAATATTCTTGTTACCGTTCCTGGAGGCAGAGGAGACAACAACCTACCAGTAGTTAGGGTGGGATTTCGGTACAGACAGATTGGCTCGCAAAGCCGGTTTGGTGCATCCAGGTAGTGTTCCCGCACATGGCTGCGGTAGGGGCAGGGCGCTGGGCACACACAAGCTCCCAAAAAGGTGGAGTGGAGTGTGACACACCTTCAATTTGTCACACTTGGAGGTGTGCCCAACACTTATGGAGGCGCTGGGCTTCCCCCAAGCTCTCCCCTTACGGTGAATAGATGCCATGCGCCCGCCGTCTATTCACTCGACGGTGATCGTTCACTGTAACTTTTCCCACCCACCAGACCTTATATGTAGAATATGGAATAGATTCTATCTAAACATAACCATATAGGAAAGTAACCGTGGAATCATTTTTACGGATGATTTGAAGTTATACCCCAAGAGAATGGGTCAGCAGGATATAAACCTCCAGTTTACATTAAGCCACACAGAAACCCCAGTTCACATAGACCACAGTGCACCCCCACGCTGGTGATAGAGCAATGTGTGAGGGGCCCGGGCTGCTCTGTTGTAAATTCAGACCTGACTCTGATGTAAGATCTCACATTGAGAATTGTATTTAGGAATTTAGTTACAGGGACATTTGTTCTTGTCTTCTGCACAATAGGTCATTTTTTGAAAAAAAAAAAATACTTGTTGAACTTTTGAGGACTGATGGTAACCCAGATGGGAAAGGCATTTAAGGAAACAATAAAAAAAAAAATCAAATATGAAAGGGTCTTATAAGAAAAAAAAAGGGCAGACGTTCTCACAGGACATTAATGTATTTAAATTGGATACGACCTTGTTAGCTAAGGACAAGCTGTTGTCTGTATAATAAACCATCTAAGTGATTGTGCAGCTGTGTGCAGCAGACTTTCCTGATGCAAGGACATTATTTGATGAGTATTTTAGAACATCCTGGTTTTCTGACCAGGAATCCACAGCGTTTTCTATCGATAATATGTGCCCAGTCTGCGTAATACGACGTGAGGTTGTAGAACGCTGTTTTCCTGGCGCACCAAAGCTGTTCCGCCGCCAGAACTCTGCATTGAATCGCTGTTTCACGGGTATGTTCGCCTTATTTTTGTTCTCTTGTATTTCATTTGTAATCTGGCTCATAAAAGTATAGCTTTCATTAATCAATGTCCATGATAAATCCATAGTTTTAGAAATGTCACTATAGCATTTCCGCAAATCTAACCACATTTCCCAACCGAATTTCTAGACCATCACCTTTGTACAGTGTCCAGCCAGCTGTCACAGGCAACCAAGTTAAACTATTACAAGTACCTTATTCATAAAAGATACATTAGTAAAAAACATTATTCATTTACAAAGCGCACATATTGTGCAGCATTTTACAGAATATATTCTGTGACATCACACCTAGGGGGCTCCGTTAAGTAGAGCATGACAGCACCACAGTCTTCAGGGTGCCTGCATAGAGCATTCAAGGGACGCTTCGTGCAGCTCTGCAGTAGCACGAGTGGCAATCTGCACAGTGGTGTAATTACAGAGGGTGCACGGCATACTTGCCTACCCTCCCGATTCGGCCGGGAGCCTCCCGAAAATCGGGTGCCTCTCTCGGCCTCCCGGTCCCCGGCGACCCGTCTGGCCCCAACCTGCGATTACCATATAAAGTAAACCACGGCAGCGGAGGGGCCGGCGACGCGATTCGCACTGAATCGCGTCATCGTGGCCCCGCCCCCTGATTCACAATGCTATTTTTCTCGGTATTGTGAAGAGGGGGCGCTGTCACGTCAATGCCCCACCCCCGTTTTTGCGTCATTTACCAGGCCACGCCCCCAGCGTGGTCGGTACGGCAGCACTGCACGCACACCTGTAGTTACAGCCATGCCTTCTAAAGAGGACAAGCAGAGGTGTGACTTCCATATTATACACTGTAGACAAAAGTGATTGGACACTTGACAGCAAATAGAATCAAAGAGATTTTATTGACGTCAGTACTTTGTAGTTCCACCATGTGCAGTGATTACTGCAGACACCCTTCTTGACAAACTGTCAACAAGTTCCTGAACAACAGCAGACGGTATGCTTTGCCATTCCGCCCTAAGTACAGTGACCAACTGTGACACTGAAGAAGGTTGAGTCAGTCTAGAACACGCCCGTCGCTCCAATTCGTCCCAGAGGTTCTCAATGGGGTTAGGATCTGGACTGGGAGCTGGCCAATCTATTCGGGTTACCAAATTTTCTGTACATCACTCCATCGTAACCCTGGAAACATGACAGGTGACATTGTCGTCCTGATAAAAACATTCATTGTTTTCCGGTAAAACTGCAAGTGCATGGGCCTCCCTACGAAGTGTTCTTGTCGAAACCGCCACATTAGTGGCCATTTGGAACTCGTATGCATTTTGCTTGCGTGGGGGTGTCCAATCACTTTTGTCTACATAGTGTAGCTAAGATTTTATAGAATGCAGTAGAAAGATGCTAGCTACAATCTGATTGCTTGCTATGGGCAGTACTTACACTTGTTCTCTTTCGATGGTTTGATAAATCTCCTAACTAGACTATAGGATAAACTCGCTCTTCTTACACTCTTTGAAGTTCTATGACATTTGCACAGATAGACATGATCTACGCCACTCAGCTGAGGAATTACAGATGAACTATAAAGGCATGCCCTTGTATTTTAAGAGGAATTGATATCTTATGCTTTATGTATTCTTACCACTGGTAAAGTGACCATGGAAATATTCAGCTTAATTCCCCTGGATTATTTTGGATTCAACATCTAAAATTAGCTGCAAAAACCGCCAGAGCCTGTATAGTAATATGGAAAAAGCTGATTGAAGAAGTGTGACAGCGGAGGAGCGTAGAGAGGGATGTAATCCTCCGTGCTTTATTTAACCTGCTGTTCTGTTTGTTTTCTGGGTAAACATAAAATCGTCATTATGTGCAATGAATAATGCTGATTTGAATTGTGCCTGCTGCCAGCGTTAGAGTCTAAATGAATTGGCTCAGAGACCAGATCTATATAAAAGTTTCAGAGACGCTACTTGGAAACAATTCTCTATTTGATGTGCAAAAAAAAAAAAAAAATCAGTAAAATACTATTTTGAGCAGTCACACAGATTTGTATTGCGCACAATCAAGCTAAAATAATAAGTGCAGTTTTGTGCGCAGCTTTTAAATAGACACACATTGCATAGTGTTCAACCCCCAGACCGCAACTATCTTGAGATGTGTTGTGAATGTGATTTAAAATAAAATAAAAGATTAAATAATTGTGTGACATTGGCTCGTCATCTAGAGGGTATTATCGTAATGAACTAATTCTGAAGCTGCATACACACAACGATTTAGTAAATGAACAATTTTAGTAAACGATTTTCGTTCATCTTTTCAAGGGAAAAGTGAACGAAAATCATTTACTAAAATCGTTCATTTACTAAACGTAATGAACGATTGTTTTGAACTACAAACGATTTTTGCATATTCCCTTACTGAAAATCGTTGAGTTGGTCAGTCTGACTGAACTACAAATGTGAACGCGCATGAACGATAATCATTCATTGTTTTAACTCAGAAAGTGAACGATTTTTTTGAACGATAAACGATATCGATAATCGTTCAAAAAATCGTTGTGTGTGTATTCACCTTAAGACACAAGTTCGTCCAAAATAGTCTCATTGGTTGCAACTCACGGATAGATAATAGATGCAAGCCCGTACCTCGGGATTGGCGAAACCCAGAACTGAGGCGTGGAGTCTAACGTGCCCGGCGGTATTCACCAGGGACCCCCGCAAGGAGGTTTGGACTTGGCTGCGTCTGACACGCAGGTCGCAGCCCTCAGACTAGGTTCCCTAGTACAGGTGCTGGTGTACTCTGGAGCGGAGAACGATAAAGATGTTCAAATGTGGTCAATGAGCCAAACAGACAAGGTGGTACCAGGGATCAGGCAATATCAAATCAGGAACGGAGCCAAGGTCAGAATCGGAATACCAAGCATAGTACAAGGGGCATCACAGAATCGGGTCACAAACAAGCCAAGGATCAGGACGAGCAGATGGAATCACAGAGGTATAAACAGTGAGGTAAGGCAATGGAGCGTATACTCTGGCACCTGTCTAGTGCCAGAGACTTCCTCTTATAGGGAGGAGTTCAATTCTCGCGCCAAATGTGGAGTCACGTTTGGCATGTCTGTCACTTTAAATTTCTCTGCAGGTCGGCGTGCACACCCTTAGGTGCCTGCACTTGTAGCCGGGAGCAGAGACACCAGCAGTGGGCGCCGGGAACTCCCCGTCTGCTGCTTGCCACCGTCCAGGACCCGGTAAATAACGTCCGGTGTCCGGCGCACTGTGACGTTCATTAATTAAACGGGGCTGATGCAGATTAGGCGTACATTACTCAAAAGAAATGCGAAGGAAAAATAGCTTATTTTGCGGCCATTTGCAGAGTTGTAGCCGCTAGTAGTTTATATACTACTAGTAGTTGTTTTACTACTATTGGTGCTACTAATAGTACAAGGTTTACTGCTATACATCACCGTCAGTCTGTACTTGCACCAGCCCTACACTAGGGACAAAACATACTCCTCCAGGTAGTCCTAATTTCAGCTATGAAACTATGATCTGTTTTAAATATTAAGGGGTCGATTTACTAAGTGTTAGGAGAAGTGAAGAGTGGAAAGTGATAAGGTCCCAGCCAATCAGCTCCCAACTGTCATTTTTCAAACACAGCCTGTGTTAGGAGTTAGGAGCTGATTGGCTGGCACCTTATCACTTTTCACTCTGCACTTGTCACTTCTCCTAACAATGCTTAGTAAATAGACCCCTATGAGGCCAACGTCATACATGGTTATTTGTATATCCCCACCCACGTGTGTGTGTGATTCCTGAGATCTTGCAAATCATTTCCCATTTTGGAAAGTTTTATGCAGCTATGAATTCAGGTTAGATGAGACTTTCCAGAGCACCGTCGACAATCCACTGTGTACATTTCAGGATCTATTAAAGTTCTTCTTTGTGTAGTATTAGTTATGAGTATTTTTCTTACCAGTCATCTCTGAAATAATCTCATTATTTAGAGGATTCCTCAGTGAATCTGCTATGTTGAAGGGGGGATACAAATTTCCTTTAGTACTTGTTTTAAAGCTACAGGACTTAGGGCCTGACTCAGCATGGAACGTACACAGATTGGCTGATGGTGCGTAATGCCTATGTACTGCAGTGCACAGCAATGGCATTGTGATCGCACATAGAAAGCCATCGCAGAGTGAGTGGCGGGATGTCAGCGTCTAGGGGTGGTGACGGGGGAGTGGTTGCAGAAACGCAGGCGTGCCTGTCCATTTGAATGCTGTTGCATGGGAGTGCAAATAGCCACTGCAACGTCATACGTAGCTCAAGTACTCACTGCGTGCGATGCAATTTCTGGGACAGGTCAGAGCTGCTGTAATTGAGTGTGAGGGTCCTGTACACAAGACTGCGAGGTATTACGGATGTGAGAAAGCGGTAGTGGGCGTCTGTATGCTGGCTGAGCGGTTGCAATCATTAGCATATTTTCGCAGCAGAACTGCATGTGATTACGCAGCTGCGATCGCAATAGCGATCCGTGCTGAATCAGGCCCTAAGATCTGTACTGAAGTAGCTGCACCTTGCTTAAATGTGTTTCCAAGAAAGCACCGATTTACCATAGCAATGATATTTTTTTATCATAGCTGTATGCATGGGCTGTAGTGTATGGTGAAGCTGTTTGTGGTTGATACAGAGCCTGTAGCCTAGCTTCCTTTTCGGTAGGCTGCCATAGGAAACAAAACACATGCTTTTCGGTAGGTAATGATTATAGACATTACCATCAGTGCATATCTGGCTCTTACAAAAATGTGAATATAACAAATTTACACTGAAGTGACAAAAGGCATGGATCGAGGTATGTAAAGGTTATGGTAGATGGTGTTACCGTACCGTGACGTCTTGAAAATGCCCAGACCTACATAAATTATAATATGACATCTCGTGAGTCCGTTTGAACACATGGCAAGGCAACGTGAATTATATGAGTTCGAACGGGGCATGATAGTGGGTGCCCGACGGATGGGACATTCCATTTCCGAAGTTGTGTATACATTCAACATTTCTCGATCTACGGTGTCATCTGTGTACCGGAAATACCTCATGGCATTACCACCCATGGTGGACAGCGGTGTCTGAACAGAATTGTCTGTGGTAACATACACACTACACTGGCTCAAATCACTTCCACATTCAATGCAGAAGGTACAGTAATACACATATCCAGTAGGTCAGCGCAGCATTCTTTAGTTTCCATGGAATATGGGAGCAGAAGATCCACCAGAGAGCCCCTGACATCACTGGATCCTGGAGGACTGGCAACATGTGGCGTGATCCGATGAGTCATAGTTCCAGTTGTTTTGGGCTGGTATGGTTTGGGTGTGGCACAGACCCCATGCGGCTATGGACCCCAGTTGCCAACAATGCATTGGTCTCAAGTTGTCCAGAATTGGTTCGAGGAGCATTCTGCATAGTTCTGAGGAATGGTGTGGCCACTGGGATGTAGTATACATCCCGGCAGACGAGATGCCGGCTGTTGATATACCTACACCGGCATCCCGCCGCTGGGCAAAATACATACGCCAGTATCCCCTTATGCACCAACATACCGGCATCGGGATCCCGACAGCTGGCCTCCCGATCATAAGACACCGGGCGCGGGTAAATATTAGCCGCAGGGGGGGGGGAAGATAGGCTTAGGCACCCCCGGGGGGAATTTAGGGTTAGACCCCCCCCCTGGGAGTGTTAGGGTTAGGCTGTGGGGAGGGGGGATACTTAGGTGTAGGGTGTGGGGAAGGGAGGTTAGGGTTAGGCACCACCCCCCCCTGGGAGTGTTAGGGTTAGGCTGTGGGGAGGGGGGATACTTAGGTGTAGGGTGTGGGGAAGGGAGGTTAGGGTTAGGCACCACCGGGGGGGTAGCGGGGAGAGATAGTATACTTACCAGCCAGTCAGGATTTTGTCCTATCTGGGCTTCCAAGGCCTGGTATTTCATACCCATTCCGTGGCCACCACGTTTGCACGAGATGAACCCAATCAAGCATTTATGGGATGTGGTGGAGAGGTCCATTCACACCCAAGAATCTGCACCAAAAAATTTCAGGAAACTTTGGGAAGCTAACCATGTGGTATGGGTCAACATCTCTCCAGATATCTTCCATCCACTTGTGGAATCGATGCCACCAGGGCTGGATTAAGGTCTGTGGGGGCCCCTGGGCAACAAACTTGTGGGGGCCCCTATATACCACTGTTTCTCGTCACCCTAGGATTTTTTTTTTCTTTCTATTCACCTTAATGCCCCTCTTTCAATGCCCACTGTAGAAGTGCTCCTTATGCAATGTCCCCAGTAATGGTCCCACCTATGCAATGTCCTCTGTAGTAGTCCTCCCCATGCAGTGCCCCCTGTAGTAGTCCTCTCTATGTAGTGCCCCCAGTATTGGTCTTCCCTATGCAGTGCCCCTTATATAATGCCCACAGTAGTGGTCCCCCCTATACAGTGCCCCCAGTAGTTGTCCCCCCTATGCATTGCCCTCAGTAGTAGTCCCCCCTATGCATTGCCCTCAGTAGTAGTCCACCCCTATACATTGCCCCCAGTAGTAGTCCACCCCTATACAGTGCCCCCAGTAGTAATCTCCCCTATGCAGTGTCCTTTATAGTGCCCCCAGTAGTATTCCCCCGAAAGCATTGCCCCCAGTAGTAGTAGTCCCCTATACAATGCCCCCAGTAGTAATCCCCCCATGCTCTGCCTCCAGCAGTAGTCCCCCCCTATACAGTGCCCCCAGTAGTAGTTCCCCGGTATACAGTGCCCCCAGTAGTAGTCCCCCCTATGCATTGCCCCTAGTAGCACCCCCCCCTATACAGTGCCCCCATGAAGTGGCCTCCCTATACAGGGACGCCTGTAGCGCTTCCCTCTATGCAGTGACAGTGCTGCCCCACACGCACACATGACGCGAGTCCCGGCTCTTCTGTTGCACAGATGGGAGAGACGTCAGCGTCATGACGTCACTCCCATCATCACCAGCTGCGGGGGGAGCCGGAAGGCAGAGCTCATGAGTGAGCTCCAGCCGGTTCCCTCAGCTGACGAAGCAGCCAATGAGAGTCTGTGTGACTCTGATCGGCTGCTGTAACATACACACAGCTGCCAGCGGCAGCTATGTGTATGTCACTGTGTAGTGTGGCCGCGCTCACTGCGCGGTCTACACTAGCGGAGGGGACACTAGCGGCGGGCGCAGACAGCGCACCGCTGCTAGTGGGGGCCCCTCCGTGTGTGGGGGCCCAGGGACGACCGCCCCTGTCGCCCCCCCCTTAATCCAGCCCTGGATGCCACATTGAGTTGCTGCACTTCACCTGGCTAAAGGGGGTTCTACATGATACACAGCATCTCTCCCATGACTTTTGTCACTCCAGTGTATATTCTAAGGATTTGACTGACCCAGAATATTTTTAAAACCTCTTAGGATGCTGCCAAATACCGAACTGAATCTTGGATTTAATGCTAATAGTGGTAACTTGCAGCATGCATATTAAAGAGTGATATTTCCAGTATTGACCAAGGACTGTGACACATGACCAAGGACTGTGACACAGGCGCAGGCTAATAGCTTCTGCTATTAGTCATTTAATATTTTGTTACAATGACCATACAAAACCAGTTAATCGCTATTATCGCATTTTGGTGAAAGTTTGCACCAAACCACAATTACCAGTGAGCAATTTGCTTTTATCTATCGAGAACAAGTTAGCAAATAAAAGCAAATATTTGATTGGCTGTTATGATCCTATGCAAATGTACACACAAATTCAATGTTAAATCCTAGTTAAAAGTGGTGCCCAGGTCTGTTGCTGCAGGAAGCCAGTGTTTGTGCTCTTCAAATTCTGTTGTAAAACATTTCAGCACAAAATGATCTCATTCTTCTTCATTCTCCCCACACAGGATGTACTAATACACTGACACTTGAGATTCAGGTCTCAATTGTGGTTCTAAGTCAATTAAGGTGCAGTGACTCATTCCGTATGGTGGTGATATCGCTACACCATGCTGTAATTGTGCCTTTTGCTTTGTCAATAAACCATAATAATCTCTTCCCTTCTCTTGACGAGAGTCCTGGGATTTGAGAATACTTTTTTAGCTGAAAGACTACTGAATGATTGGAGGAGAGGTTACAAGATATGCAACGATATTAGGACATCACACATGCCTGACAATGAGGGTTTCCCATTTATGTAAATTATGGTCATAAAATCTGTCCGCCAAAGAGTTGAGTATTTAAGCGGAACTCAACATTTTGGGGAAATAAACCGATCGGTATCATAGTGCATACTGATCATGTTACTCCATAAACTGTAATAGTCTGTACAACCTGTAATCTATGTACTTTGTACTAGCCAAAATCTAGTGATGACTGCCTATGCAATAGGATATTAATGTTATGTATGAACACTCCTGCAAATTGCACATAGAAAATGTACAGTATACCGTATAACTTATTTAGAGGGTTCACCAGAAGTCTGATTCAGTATGGCTATTTGGATGAGTGATAAGTAGCAGATTCAGGTTTCGTAAGGCCTCGTACAAGTGGGTGTAGTGATCTAATGCTCGTTGAAGTGTAGGTAATCTGATCTTGCTTCAAGGAGCTTTGAGACATTTCAGTAACACACGTCATAGCTGCACGGCAGTGTACTGTAGTACTTTCCCATGTGTTAAATGACCATTCCCATACTACGCCATTGTAGTTATACTGAGCGTTAACACTCCTGAGTGCTGCAGCTAGCATTGAAATTATGTGTACAGCTCCATTCACATTGCATTCTTCTATTATAAGTCCCAGGGGTAGAGTGTGTATACCAGGCTTCACTGAGAGCTTAATGTTGACTCCCATGTGTATGAGGCTTACCAAATCAAAATCCTTTTAAGTCGATGGTTAGGATGTCCGTAACATCTGTTATGTAGGAAGGGGTAGGAAGGATCGAGGTTGTGCCATTAGAGATTCCAGGTATAGGTGTGTGCTTGAACAGCCACTTGAAGGCCAGTGAAGAAGCGCCATATTTTCATCAATAAATGACAATATATTATGTATTATCCTAGAGCTAGGGTCACAAGGATGCTGTTGTCTGGTAGATAGATGGTCAACAAACAGACTTCCATTTTCTTTAACCAGAAGCCGGTACACCCCCTTAACAATATGTTTGCTCAGGTCATAAAGTACACCACTTGGTTGTTTTTCCATGACAAATCTGTTCCCATGTAATTAATTCAGGTACAACTGAGACTGAGTTCCAGGAATAGCAGCAGAGTGATTCAGCAAAACCGCAAATCTCCTGTGTAAATAAGGAACACATGGCATTGCTATATATTTTTATTTTCTAAAGTACCTACACATCCAGGGGATTGTGTTCTGAAAAATGTAAATTAAAACAAAAGCTAAGGTTGACCCTGCCAAAAAGTCAGAATATGTTTCTTATACCCCTTTTACACCGGAGCTAAAACCCGGGTTATTGCAGGGTTAACCCGTGCAGCTCCTTAGTGTAAAAGAGGAGAGGGTTGAATCCCCGGGTCGAGTGACCTGGCAATCCAACCCAGGTAAATTGCAGGGTTTAACCAGGGCGTAGCCCGTGAAACCCTGCTGTGTGTACGGTTCACTGCGGGTCTTGATGACCTGCAGTGCGCCTCAAGCAGGCCGATTGGTCCGGCTTCAGTGGCGCTTGGAGATTACGTCATCTCCAAGCGTCCACTTTCACGCCGGAAAAGCCGGGTCTATGCAAACCCGACTGCAGTGTGAGCGGCGCTGACTCGAGAATATCCCGAGTCGGCTAAATTCCGGGTCTGATCCAGATAGGAACCCTGTTCCAACTCCGGGTCCGACCCGGAATTTTGGTGGAAAAGGATGTTGATATTAAAATTGAACCTCTATATACCCCTGCCTGTACCTTCTAAAATCCTACCTATAAACCTCTAAGGATGACGCTTAATTTGCGTACGCAGTCATACAGTAAATAGAGACTCCAGACTTAGAACATGTGGTTCCAAAGCACAAAGTATTATTCAAGTAAAAAGTTCAGACAGTTACATGCAATTGATCAAGACACAATTTAGGCACAAGAGGAAAATTATACAGACCCAAGTACAGTATACATACGCAGGCACTTCCGGACCCGGAGATAGGCATCAGCAAGAGACCTCTAGTCATACAGCGTTCAGCACGAAGACTGAGAACCAACGTTCGTGCACACATATTTATACCCCCCCAGAATAAACAGGACAATAGGGAAGTTTATTGCTGGTGTCATTGGTTCCCAGGGGAGAAGCATCTGTTACAGCACATTTAACAGGCTAGTTCAAATAGACGCTCCCTGCATCTAACAGCTGGGGATCTTCCTCTTCACGCCCCCTGCAACATCCTAACAGCTGTTCCTAAAATATACATTTTGTTGCTTGTAGGCTCTGCGATCCATAACTTGAGTTTGCATGATGCGATCTCCCCACCGATAACACCGGAATACTGTAAAAAGAGTATGCATCAGTACAACTCCAAACACGACTTGTTTAGCATGTATAATACCTTAGTTATCAAATATCTTTATTTCTCAGCATTTAAACTAACTGAACCAACTTAAATCATACACTTTAAAGCTTATTAAACCTTATGTGTGAATATGTAATGTGTGAGTATTCGGGGTTTGGTATAAAGACGTATTAATGTGTGTATGAGGAAGGGGTGCAGTTAACTCTCACTGAGTGACCATTTTAGCAGTGTGACATGCTGAGCCAGGTAGTTCCACATACCCACTCTGTGAGCAGTCCCCCCCACCTGTCCCAGACTTCAAAAGAAAAACTCTTTTATTCTTCCAGTCTCTTGTGTGAAATGCAAATAACCCAGCTACAAGAGACAGACATAAGATGACACTCTAGTCTTTGAAATCATGTCATTGCAGGAAGCTTGCTAATGTAGGTGTGTATTCGAGCCAGACCACCTGTTGTAAGGGGAAACACTGTCCAGGAAGCTTATCTACACGAGCTAGTTGTCACATACTGTAGTCATTTGCTTTATTCAGCTAGTGCAATCAATTTTGGCATACTGTAAAGTCATTTCTGAAATATATCCTTTATAATACGTAAAGTCATGAAATAGGCTTCTGGTGAATCGCCGTAACTTGCTAATAGTATTATCGCCACATGTACTAAAGTGTGAGTTTATCTAAAATGGCGCTTAGGTGGCCATCTCGCAAAATGGCATCTTGTGGCCAGTCGCAAGATGGTGTCGCTGTGATTCAATTTTAAACTGATCTTGTCTCAGCCAATAATCTAGTTTTGACAAGGGGTATAAGTTTCAAATATTGAATTAAAATATTTATATTTATTTATTGAAAGTATTACAAACCGGCAACATTGTGCTTACACGTGAATACATGGTAAATGGTGACAGGAGAAAACATTTGTAAATATATCTTAGATGTAAAAGCATAGAATAGTTTTGATTAATGTACATGGTTTACATGTTTATGAAAGCCACAATAAGTGCATTTGTGAAGGTGGCTGAATTGCTTTTTATGTGGCCGTTACACGTAGCAAGTTATTTTGCATTGAGTAGAGGCTATTTGGAAAAGCAGATTGCGCTGAGTAAGTGGGAGAAGTGAGGCTAGGAAGGACGATAGCAGAAATAGTGAGGGAGGGGCTTGATGGAGACAGGGAATTAAGTAGAAAAAGAAAACTAGTGAAACTGATTTATGGTATTGTTTTTGCCACCCGGGGGTAAATTTACTTAAGTTCGATTTGGTATTCTACTTTATGAATCTATAAAATTGAATTGAAATCGAAGTGAAAAATCCCTTCGCAAATCCCTCATTTACAAATAATCGATTTTGCATTCGATTTTCAAATCGAATTAGATTTTGGACAATTTTAAGAAGGGATTTAATGTTCGATTTTGCATGCTCACGTACAAACCCCACTCAAAATCGAACTTCAAATCCCCAAATGAATAGACCTGCTTCATGCTTTAATCTTTAGCATGAGCAGAGTCTGATTGATACATATGAATGCATACATCACTGAGATCCATGCATGTACCTTTGTGTAAAAAGCTTGCAAAGTAATAATTAAAAAAAACTAGAGGTACCAGCGGGGCCCTTAATGCCCCGCATGCTGGTACTTGTGGTTCTCCAAGCATGCGGGGGAGACTTGCTGGGACCTGTAGTTCTCCTGTTAAAGGCAATGTTCAATCTTCTATTTTTACACACATTTTACTCAGCCCAGCACCCACCGCCCAGGGGTGCTGGGGATAGCCCCGGGCAATCAGCCAAGGCCTGGGGTTCCCTGGAGAGGGGGACTACTTTATTGGGGTGGTCCCCAACTTCCCAGGGATCCCAGGACTGGGCTGACTAACGGTCAGGGGTAATACGTTGGCTGGTGGGCCCGATGAAAGGGTTCCCCTGGCTGTCGCATTACCCCCTCTTTTAGAAAGGGTCCAGTGCTGGTTATGGCAAATTTTAGCCCAGTGCTGGTTCTGCTAAATACAGGGGATGCCTACGTCTTTTGTCCCCTGTATTTTCACAACCAGGACTGGCTTTGAAAAGTCTGGGGATGGTTGGCTTTTAAGTGGGGGACCCCACGTAATTTTTTCTTTTTTTTTTCTTTTAAATTAACAGGTAACAAGCTTTTTACACTAAGGTGCATGCATGGATCTCACTGATGTATGCATGCATCTGTGTCAAATGCTAAAATCTAAAGCATGAAGCAGTTCTATTCATTTGGGAATTTGAAGTTCGATTTTGAGCATTTGATTTGCAAATTGAATGTTAGTAAATGAAGGGATCCTATATTCGAGTATTGGAAAACATCGATGTTTTGCCTATATTAGTTTTTGAGCGAAATTTCATTTTCAGTTCGATTTGACATTCGATTTTGGCTTTAGTAAATCTTCTATATCAAAATGTAATGGAAATCAAACCAAAATCAAATGGAAAATCGAACTGAATCCCAAATCGAACTTTAGTAAATATACCCCCTGGTGGTTATGTGTTTCATGCTGGATATGAACCAGGTACAATTTAATCTTGGCAGCGGGGAGGGTCTATTATTGTCCAATTCTTTAGCTGCCAGTAGATGTGCGTCACAAGTTTATCCATGTGTTTTTTCTAAAGGTGCACTTAGTAGTACAGTTAGGAGAGTCCGATTGGAGTATAGGTCTGTGGCGTTAGAGGTTAATAGTAGGATATCATTCCAATGTGAATGATTTTGGGCATTACCACCAGTTGTGTTGGGAACAGCCTGTTTGCCCGCTGAATGTCCAACATTGATTTGAGGTTTGCCGGTACATTTAATGGTTTTGGTTTGGTACTAGGTACTACTTAGTAAGTAGATGCCCGTGGTAGGGCATGCTCTCTCCTTACTATTAAGTTGTATTAGCTGCACAGAACTAGAGAGGAATCCTACTCTCTACAAACTATAGATTTCTAGCAGAGGTGATCTTGGGCTTAGTACAACTTCTTATTTTCTTGTGTACTATGTAAAGAAAAACATATAAGTGGGATCACTAGGTATTCATTGCATATTGCAGGGCTTGACAAATTTTTCTAAAACCTAGGAGCCAGGATGAAAGTGTAGGAGCCAGACCCCCCTCCCCCCCGGGGCAGCATTACTGAGCATCTACGCCCTGGGCAACCAACCCCCATGGCCACACGACTAAAGGGGTATCCCAGGTAAACCACCCTCCCACAGCCACATTACTGAGCAGCTAACCCCCCCTCTCCAGGCAACCAACCCCCAGAAAGACCACCCCTCTGCAGCCAAAAAACCTCGGGCAAGCAAAGCCACCGCCGGCAGTGGCCAAACTAGAGAGTGGTGGGCCCAGATGCAAGAATATGCTTTGGTCACCCTTATACAATGCCCCAAGTAGTAGTCCCCCCTATGCAGTGCCCCAGTAGTAGTCCCCCCTCTGCAGTGCCCCCAGTAGTAGTCCCCACTCTACAGTGCCCCCAGTAGTAGTCCCCCCTCTGCAGTGCCCCCAGTAGTAGTCCCCCCTCTGCAGTTCCCCCAGTAGTAGTGCCCCCAGTAGTAGTGCCCCCTCTGCAGTTCCCCCAGTAGTAGTGCCCCCTCTGCAGTGCCCCCAGTAGTAGTGCCCCCTCTGCAGTGCCCCCAGTAGTAGTCTCCACTATGCATTGCCCTTGGTAGCACCCCTCTATACAGTGCCCTGGTAACACCCCCCCTTATACAGTGCCCCCAGTAGCGGCCACCCCCCCCATGCATTGCCCCTAGTAGCGGCTCCACCCTGTACAGTGCCCCAGTAGTGGCCCCCCCATACAGTGTCCCCGGTAGCGGCCACCCCCACCTATGCAGTGCCCCCACACTGTCAACAGTAGCGGCCACCCAAACTATGCAGTGCCCCCACAGTGTTCCCAATAGCGGCCACCCCCCTGATCCACGCTCCTGCCAACGACCGCTGCTGTCTGCTCCTCCAGGCCCGCTCTGCACTATGGGAGAGACATCATGACGTCTCTACCATCACCTGCTGCGGGGTGAGCCAGAAGGCGGAGCTCATGAGTAAGCTCCAGCCGGCTCACTCCGTGGACGACGCAGCAGCCAGTGAGAGTCTGTCTGACTCTCATCGGCTGCTATAACAAACATACAGCTGCCGCCGGTGGCTGTGTGTTTGTTACTCTGTAGTGTGGACCTTGCTCGCGGTCTGCACTACACGGCGGCCCGGGAGTTGCTGAAAATCTGGTCGCCAGGCAGCCAAATCTGGTCGCCATGGTGACCTGGCCACTGGGTTTTGTCGAGCCCTGACATATTGTATGGTTGATCAATTGTTGCATACTAGAAAATTAACTTGTTACATCTGAGAACGTTATAATAACACTCAAAGTATTCGTATTAAATTCATAGACCTGTCTTATTTAATGAAGTAAAGTAGTAATCAATAAAAATCTTCCGGTGTGCGTAAATGTGCTGCGCACCGGCTTGGTGCAGTGGTTGCTTTCCTCGATCTGCTTAGTGTCATAAAGTTAGTAATTCTGTGCTTAACCAACGCGTAGCAGTCCTTAAGACTTCTTCAGGGACATTAAACCTCTGCATACAAGGTTAAATCCTATAAGATGTGCCTCCCATGGCTGCTGTGTCTCTGCCTCTGAAAATCTCCATGGTTCATGCTAGTGATCTTCAAAATGAACTAGTTCACTCAGTTCACAGCTCTGGCAAAGATCAGTTCATCAGGAGCTAATACAAGTGGGAGGAGTTAGACACAGTGGGGGCGATTCAATTCAACGCAAATTGAATAGCGCCGGGAGAGA